>CM053509.1:73613287-74205869 GCA_028627145.1 Eidolon dupreanum
TGGGCTGTAGGATAACACCTCAGGTTATTCCAACCTGCAGGCAAGGTTAAAATCACTGTCCTAAATGCCCACTCACTATGGGAATGGAAATATTAATGGCAGAACCATACTGCGTATGCTTATGTGATAACAATAGGAGTAAGACTAGAAACTATATGCCTATAGCTATAAGACAATCCACAAAAATACTCATTTGACTGATTCAGTATGTAGCTATGGGGTTGCATATATCGTGTTTTTGTATTGTTTTAAATGCAGATATAGCCCATAGTTATCTTGAACAGGAGACTACAGAGAGAAATAAAAGTACACAGCTGGATGAGCAACTTACTGTGACTTCTAAGGGAAGCGTGCATCAGAAATCCAAAGAATTTGTTAATGAAGCCACATATGAGGATACAAAACTGCCAGGGCAGAGATCAAGGAATTTTTCTTATCCAGGTGATGAGTCATCTTACTACACTACTGAAAAATCCAAGTGAGTGCTTGCAGCCTTAGATTTAAAAAGTAAGAATTGGGAGAACTCTTCTTTCCTTCTTCTCTTCCTTCTTCCTTCCCTCCCTCTATTTTCCCTTATTTATGGTATGAGCTAAATTGAACATGTCATTAACTTATTCAAATTTGGTGAAATCTACCAGAGTTTTCTCCTCTTTCCATTATATTGATACGATATGTCTAGATTGCTTAGTAAAAAAGTACAAGAGGAGTTTGAATAAAGGGCATGAGGTTTTATTCCTTCTTGTTGAATATATTTTCTGTGACCTTTCATTATGGATTGGGAAATAACTATTGAGTTGATATAAATGGGATATTATTCATCAGAGCCTAAAACCAGCAGCTCTAAGGCAAAATAAGCCCCAAGATGTGTTTTGGTTTTGGTTAGCATTATTTTTCATTTAAATGAGTTTGAATGCTTTTAGAAGGGCCTTATACATTCTTATTTGACTTTCTTATTATTTTACATTCTGCAGCTTTTACCCATTCACCTTACCTATCTATCCCATAAAAGAATTTGAATTTGTGACATCTTTGCCTTTTCCGTATGAGATTTAAGATACTTTGATAATTAGTCATTTATTATGAAAATACTACTTACTAAATTACAAAAATTTCAGTGACTAATATATTTTCAGTCCAGAAAAAATCTTATTTCATAGAATATATTTTAACAGTTTTTCATAGGAATAGCTATTACTGTTTACTTAAAAATTATTCGGTAGGTATGTTAACATGTCTCTACATCTTAGCAATGAGTTATGTTCTTACTAAAGTACAGATTTAAGTATACTGTAGGAGAGTAGAGGTAAGGATGAATGAAGAGGTGATAACATTTTATAACTACATGCATGGGAAAAATAAATGGAGATTGGGCTAAAGTCAGAGTATGAGACATCTAGTATAATTGCAACAGAAGATACACATGGTCGGTAGAATGGCTCTGTCTCAGGCAGGCCTTACTGCTTAATTTCTTCTTAGAGAATCTAAGATTTATTTCTGTTTAATATAATGCCTTCAAAAAATAGCCCATCTCTTTTTCTTTCCCTTTATTTATACTACTTGTTCTTTGATACTCAAATAGCACACAAAATGTCAAAAAAATTTTTTGCTTACCTATACAGGAAAATGTTTTCATTTTTTAATGTTTTGAATTTAATAGTGAAAGTGATATTCTGTCAACCAAATTGAAAAAATTATGATTATTATTTCCATCTTCAGGAAAGTGAGAAATGTGTTTTGTCCTGACTAAAAGTACAAATTAATTTAATATTCCCAGCCACTAAAACCTGAATTCTTTAAGTATACTGAACTGTGAGTCTCTGTAGATGTTACTAAATGCTTTCATCAGTTCTGTTAGTTGATAGATTAGCACCTCCATAAAACTGATATATTTATTCTTTTTATCCATAGGATTTTCTTGTAGCAGTGAATAATGAAATTTTAAATTAAGTTACTTTACATATTATTGTTAAAATTAAGTTCATCCCCCTTCCCACTTGAAGGGTAAAATTTATAGATCCTGTATAGTATATTGTTTGTTTTCTTTATTACAGCATTATGGAACATACAAATAATGATTTGCATTATGAATGTATGATTCCTTGTCAAGTTACTTCAGACTTAAATAAAGAGAAGACGATAGCATTTCTTCTAACAGAATTGGACAATCTCAGAGCAAGCAATAAAAAGGTACAATATAGAAAATCCGATAATTATACACTGTGCTTTTAGCTGTTGACCTCCTAAATTTGCTTTGTTGTCCATCATAATTTAGTTTTATTGTGTACTTTAATCCTTTACCAGTAGCTTTATGTTGTTGCCGTATCATGCCAACAGGGTGTGATTGAGTTGGGATTTGGCCACAAAAAGCAATTTCTTTGGTTTCCTGCCCTTGCTGTCCTGTGATATCATTTCCTTTTTCATAAATCTATGGTACCTTGAATATGTACCTGAAAAAAGATTTATTCGCATTTTACTGTGGTAAAATTTTATTCCAGTATTATGGAGAATGAGAAATTAAATGTGCTGGTTTTACATTACTTTCTTAACTTTTTCTCTTTTTTTATTAGCATCTGTGCCCTATATTTCACCTCAATAATATATGTAATTAAACTTTAAAGTAGCAGGGCTTGGCAATATTGTCATTTACCTTGTGTTATATTGCTGCATTTTGTCTAATCCAATTTATGTCATGTTTTATCTTTCCTCATTCTTTTTTTAGTTATATTTCTTTAAGAATTAAATAATATTCATTTTTTGTGCCTTCTTTTTTTTAACTTCTTCATACTTTTCTGATTTTAATATTCTGGTTGTTTGACCTAACCAACTGAAGCATGGTGTTAGGATTGTTGATCATGTCTGATAGAAAACAACACAAATGACAAAAGCCAAGGCAGAAGTTTAAAAAAACCCAAAAACCATTTGGAAGGATTCTGCATGCAGGATATATTTTCTGTTCTTTTATTTATCAGTTATTTATTACATGCCTATTATGAATTAGGTGCCAGTGCCAATTTAAATGGAATACGATGGGATGACATTCCCAAAGGGAAACTTGTTTCAGATATTAAGATTATTATCTTAATTTTGTTTCAGACTTTTGGAATTACTAAGAGAAACTGTAAACTGTGCTGTTCATTAATTTTTTTAGGATAGTCCCTTCCAAGCCTTTTGCTTTAAGACAATAGAATGGATCAGATTGCTTTTTGCAGTAGTTATTTTTAACAATTATGTTGTTCCCTGTTTCATTACATTTGCCTATGCACACATATAAATTAAGTATATATAAATTGTTTTTATAATTTCTATGTTATTAAAAGATTATTGGTTTATAAAATACCTTAAAACCTTAAATATTGTGGGGTTTTTTTTTTTGGCGTTGTGTGTTTAGGGAGTTAAATGTAATATTATTTAAAAACCAAAACAAAATTTTACTTTAGGATTAATTATGTTTGAGCAAGAAATTTGTCAGATAAGTATCTTAGGTTTTTTCCAATGTGTTTAAGCTTCAAGAAAAACTGACTAAAGAAGATAAAGAACAGAGAAAACTGAAGCTTAAGCTGGAACTCCAAGAGAAAGCAACAGAAGCTCAGATTGCTGAAAAGACAGCAGGTATGGTAGATGAGTATTAACATATGGCCTTAAGAAAGATACACAAGGTTATTATATTATATGGCTTGGTGAATACTAGCATACTAGCTTATTTGCCAAAGGAGGGGAGGCTGTGTCCCTTTTTTTTTTTTTTTTTTTTTTTTTTTTGGCTGCTTAGAAAATAGGTGGCTTTAACATCCTGGTACTGGTATTAGTGAGAGCTTTACCTGTATTCATACTGATTTGGGCATTAAATGCATTGTTAACACCATGTCAATCCAATCACAAAAAGGTTGTTTGTTTTGTTGGAAGGGCCTGAACAAACAAGGGGAAATAATGATTACCAGTGCCTTTACCTTTCAACCAGCAATTCAAATACCACTTATTGTTTTAGCTCGTGGAGAAGAAATACTTCTTTATTGTATGAAGTTAGTCATATATTCATTGCCAATGAAAACCTACATTTGATTTAAAAATCTATTTTGTGCAATTAATAAGTTTGTATCTGATGATGTGGATGATGATGGAGATAATGTTTTCTCTGAGAAGATTAAAGTGAAAAGTTGCCAGAGTTTAAGATTATAAATGACTGCCTTAAATATGTTTTGGAGTCTATCTTTACTCTCAGGTCTTTGCAAGGAGAAATAATTTTTTGAATACATCTGTGACATGTTACAGATATGATCAGATGACTCTCAATAGTTATAATCTTTAATAAATATACACATATATATGTCACTGTGACTCTTCCTCATGCTGTTTTAGTGTAAGGAAAGAGAAATTTCACAGAGTAATAAAAATTAACATTGAAAGATATTTTAGAGATTACTTATTTCAACAATTTTATGTCATTAGAATGATTTTAAGAAATCGTATTTTGTGATTAGTTTGAAATTACAATCATACTTTATGAGCCACTTAGCCTTGGGTGCATTTATGAAAGAATTCTGGTAATATCAGTCAGACATTAACAGATAGAGCCTGACTACTGTGTACTAGTAGTAGAACTAAACATCACTATGAGAATACAACCAAAATGACCATAAATAAATACTCCAGCAAAATACCAGGTGGTTGCTTTTCTGTTAATGTTAAAGTACCATGAATATTTTGGATATTTTTGTGGGGAAATAGTAATATATTTTAAAGGAAATTAACAGCATGTTAAAAATGAATAATTCAGATATAAATTTAGAACAATTTGAAAGTTTCTTGGCTTTTTATAATTGAATATATATACAAATTACTAGTAAGGTATTATAGGAAGTACATTTGTTTTAAGGTGTTTACATCATAATTTAATTGCATGCGTAATTTAACAATTAATTTAATGAGATTTATGCCATTATGACTTACTGAAAATCATGAATTAATATGTCATCATAGCTCATTTATCTCTTGGAGGAGAAAACTCATTAAGCAATATTACTTTTAAATTTTTGTGTAATGGAGCTAATCATATACTTCAACATTTATTGGTATATATTTAAGGGTTCCCTTTGGCTAAACTATGAATCGTGCATGCATAAAATGGAAAGACTTTGTTTTTGTTACTTTGTTAATCAAATATTTCTTTTTAATAATAAAATATTATTTTAGTAAATGTTAAATGTTTGAAACATGTTTAGTATGTTCTTATAGCCCCTAAATTGATTAAGTTCGTAGTATATATAGTTTCTCTGGACAAAGCAACCTAGTTAGAAAAGATCTGTCCAACCACTTTGTTACAAAAATGATACAAAATGAAAATCCCTTATATTTTTTTGAAAGTATAAATTCTTAGAATTTATTTTTATTTATTTTTTAATGTTTTAGTTCTATTTTATTGAAAAAAGATTAAAGATATTTTCCTTGTGACATTGGAGAGAATTATGTAATATGTGAAAATTTAAAAAAAATCTATTAAGAAGTCCATTGATTTGAAACTACAAGAAATTTGTTCACTGACTCTTGGTAGACTCATGAACTTTTTCATGCTTTCTCATTATATGTAGTCTTTAACAGCTTATCTTCTACTAGATAAGTAGTAAATGCGGTGAAAAAGGAAGACACCATAAAAAAAAAAAACTATGTCAGAGCCTTAATAGAATGGGGAACACTGTATGACTTACATTATATATGGTAAGTTTTTTATTTAGTGTCATATGAAAGAACAGATAATCCACATAAGCATGGATGTTTGTTTCACTGCTCATTTTTAGATCAGAAATAAAAAGTGTATTTGGTAAAGTAGATGACAAATATGTGCACATATTTAAGTACTTATTATGCTTAAGCAGAATATAAATGTTTAAAGTCAAGGTATTTCACATTAAAAAAAATACATGTTGAACTACATACTGGAAATAGCAAATAGTATGCAAAAATATATGTCTATAGATTTTTCAAATGAAATGTTAATTAAAATATGAAGTACTCAAGGAAATGGAAGCTGTTTCTTTCTAATATATAAAATAGAAAGATTTATATTCATCAGTATTAGTTATGAAAGCAAGAGAATAAAAATCAAATAATAAAAGAATGGTTAAATAAATTAAGGCACATTTATGCTGTGAGGTATCATGCAACAATTAAAACCATTTCTGAATAATTGATGATATGAGAAAATCATTATAATTTAAGTGAAAGAAGTGGGGAAAACTATGACATAATTTCTTTAATATAAATACATGTGTATTACATAAAATGAGAGGCAAATTTTGGTAGTATTAATGGATGTCTTAATGTTTCAGTCAACAGTTTTTTGCCTTTTTAGGTTTTCTATGATGAGAATGGATTAGAAAATGTAACTGTATTTTTAAATGATGTAATTTTTTAAAAGTTACTTGCTTTCTAATCTTAAAATAATTCTTGTGATAAGTTTGACACATAAACACCACATAAACCAAAATTTTATGATGGCTATGATCAGATCTTGCCGTTTACCCATGCCATTTTTCTTGTGTTTTTGATTTGCCCCTTATTTATTTTTGTGTCTTTATGTATATTATTTATGTATAAATTAATTCATCTTGTTTTCCCAGCTGACTGTATAATTTACAAGAGTAAGAATTGAGTATAGTCAAAACCACATAAAACAAAAGGTGCCCAGTTCTTTATGAGGCAGAATGAAGAAATGGAAAGATCAAAAGCCTTGACCCATGTTCACATCTCAGCTTTGACTTAACATGAATTGTGTGACTTTGGGCAAATTACTTATTAGCCTCTCCAGATTTATTTTCTTCCATGTAAGATGTGAATATTAACTAATTTACCAGATTATTTTAAGGATTAGAGATAATATTAAAAAGCACCTAGTAGATAGCTGGTGCTCAATAGGTTGTAGCTAATATTAATATTTGATTATTTTTATCTTTATGAAATTTTTAAAACTTTGATAATGTCAACAGTCTTGAAAAGATTTTTGTTCTATTCAGCTTTTAATTAAAATTAATAGTGTGCTGTTAATAGATTTTTATAAAATTAGAAACAAAGAATTAGATGATGAAGAAAATTACTGTTGAAGTAAATGTATTTGTTATCACTAGTACATTTTACTTAAATGTGAATCTGAAATAAAAGAAATAAGATAAAAAGGATTTGAACATTAATGAATACCTGTGATAAACCTTCATGTAGACTGTTATAATAGCATGAAGCTTATTTCCTTTGCCTCCCTGATGGTTTTTACATGATGTGAATACTGTTGTTCTAATGTGATCTCATGAGAGTTTGAAACTGAGTTGTATCCTGTATTGTGATAAAATCTCAAATAGTTGGCTCTTTTACTTTCCCCTTCTTTTTTGGCATCACTGTCACCAGTGACATTGTTTTTACTAAGCACTTCATAGGAACTATGCTAACTTCTTTAAAATGCAAACAAGAAGTATTTATTGAGGGCCCATTATGTACTAAGCACGGTATTAGGCACTGAAAATGCATCAGCAAACAGATGGATCTGGAATTTCAAACATATTTTGTCTGCGATCACTTCTGACACATACATCATTTGTAGTAGGTAGTGGATTCAGACTTTGGATTCAGACCTTTGTTCTAATCTTTTTACCACTTATCTTGTGTAATAGACAGCCTCACTAAGCTTTATTTAAAACTTTAATACGTTGCTGTGACGTTTAAGCGAGATAATGTTTATGAAGTGCTTAACTCATAGAAGGCACTCAATAAATGGTAATTATGTTGATAAGATGATGATGTCACCACCTTATTTTCTCAAGACTTCTTAATCTAAAAGGGGCATATTCAGAGTGTACCTAATATAAATAACCACCCCATAGTTTATATATAATTTTGTTTCAGAAAGAATTGATTTGTATTTCTTTTTAAAAAGTAGCTTTAAAGTATTTTTATTATTTCATCTTCACAGTTTTTAGTTTTTCTTGATTTTCAAACTTAATCTTATTTAGGAAGTTTGAAAATATGAAAATTATTTTTTTATTCTTTACAAAAAGGAAAGTGAGAGAAAAATATGTAATTGGTAGGTCTTCTTAACAAAAGCTGAAATGACCAGCTCATTCCCTATATATTAACATTGGGAAAAAGTGTCTAATAGTAGCTGTTTAGGACTTTTTACTGTGTTTTAACTCATTAAATTACATATATGAATAATATTATTTGAAAATTATTAGCATAT
Organism: Eidolon dupreanum; assembly: GCA_028627145.1. NCBI lineage: Eukaryota > Metazoa > Chordata > Mammalia > Chiroptera > Pteropodidae > Eidolon > Eidolon dupreanum. The sequence continues at coordinate 73,621,506 of CM053509.1, forward strand.
ATGATCTTCAACTACTAGGGGATATTTTAGAGAAGCACAACAGAAACATTTACTTTGTTCTTTAGGTAAAGTATCTCTTCTCATCTAAATAAAATGATTAAACCACAAACACTTCAAAATTTGTTTTACTTAAATTGAGTTTGATACTGAGAGAGAATATTGTGTGGCTTGATTTGCATCCATTAATTTACTCAAGTCAGTAGTGTGGTTTTAACTTTTAAAAATTACTTGTTCAATTAAATCTTTCATTTTTCTTGAAAAGTCTCAGTGGGCATTGTCTAGTGTTTACTGTCTTTTAATTTTTATTCCTCTATTACATTTACCGTATACAGATGATGTTTAAATTTTACACACAAGTATTTATTTAACTAGTTTTTATAAGTTATTTTTGTGTTATTTAAAATATGTTTTTTTAAAAGCTTTATTTTTCTTTTTCTTAAATATTCACTCTAGGGTATCTGCTTTATATGTTATTTTTCTTTCTTGCATGTCATCCATTAAAGATTAGCTGTGGAAGGTTGGAGCATGGAGAGATTATGAATGACAGAACAACTCCTGTAGAATAATAATCAGTTTTTAGTATTTAATGCTGTTTGACTTTTGCAGACACATTTCTTATTAACCTTTGGTACAAAGAGAAATCCAGGTTCCTGATATCTCCTGGAGAAGATGAATTTGAGATCCCCTTCCAATTAAACTGAAATAAGGCCAATATTGGGTTTTAGCCAAAACAGGTCCTTAGTTCCTAAGTCTTATATTTATGAATCTATCTATCTATCTATCTGTCTATCTATCTATCTATCCATCCATCTATCTTTGTTACATTTTATATATAATTCAGCGGTTACATAATTTGCTTAGCTTACTGTACTGATTCTGTAAGCATTTAATGTGCTTTCTCGATTTAAACATAAGTTCTTTTCTGTGTACTCAAATTTAGACTGATATTTTATAAATAAAAAAATGTTGTCAAGCCCTTCTTCTTACAGAGAATGTTAATTTGTTTTTGGTAGGGAAGAGAGGAGTTTATGATTGCCCAAAGCATCAAAACATAGAATCCTTGAAACTTACAACATAAGTTTTTCCTTTCAGGTTAATATGTAAATGTTAAAAGTATAATCAGTCTACCATTATAACAAATATATTAAGACACCCAACTAATTAGCATGGGAAAATAAAAATTGCCATGTAATAGAAAATGTTTACATTGTTTTCTTGTAAAAAGAGTTCATTCTATGTGTCAGATGAGTAGAGATAACATTTACTTTTGAGAATTTTCATATTGGTATCTATTAAAATTTGAAGTAGATATACTGTACTAAAAAATCTCTTAAGATTATATTTCAAAAGTACATAAAATAATTGATACTAATTTTAAACTTCAGTGTTAAGCTTATTTCTTTCACATTAAAAATTGTAGCTCTAATATCAGATATATAAAATGTTTGAATGTAAATAGCATATTTTCAGAAAGTATTCTTATATAGTCTTTAGTTATCTGTATAAATACTTGGAGGTAATAATTGAGGGTTTCACACAAAAAAGTTGTTTTATTAGTTTTGCTACTTAAACTTATTTTGTATTCTAATTAATCTTTAGCATTTTCTATGCTACTGGTAAATACAGCAGGTCCTCAAGTAATGTTTTGTTATAACGTTGATGAGATGCCATGGGGACTTAACTCTTGTATTTCTCAATAAGCCTTTGATAAAATTGGTGTCTTTATGTGCTACTCAAAGTCACAGAGCCTATCAATGATGTTAAATGAGGACTTATAAATTTATAGCAGCTTTACAGAGAAAAAATTTAAAGCATATATTAAGAGCTTAAAATGCTGACTTTTAATGTAGTAGTCATACTTCTAGGAATTTTCCTAAGTAATTTGCTAAGTATAAAGATTTGCATACAAAGATGTTCATCACGGTGTTATTTATATAGTGAATAATTGGGAACAGTGTAAAATCTAATATGAGGAGCATCTTAGTTCAGTCAAGTATGGCATGTCCAAATGATAAAATTCCACACACTAGTTTATATTTTTGAAGACTACTAAAGAATATGAGAACATATTCTGTTTATTTTAGATAATAAAGTTAAAAACTATGTAAAATATTTGTCTCCATATTCTTAAAATGAGCCTGTATTACTTTTTAATCAGAAAAAGTTATTTACAGACTAACTATATAAAATGTTGAGCATTCAGATCTAATTTTAGAAAAACATAATAGTCTCTTCTGTAAAGGAAGCTCTGAAGTAGTAAGTTGAATTCAGCATTGTAAATGCAAAAAAAAATGGAAGCAGCAGACTACTTGGAGTTGATGTGTTAATTTTCTGTTGGTGTGGGACATTTACCATCTCTGTTTAAATTCTCAATAATCAATTTATTCAGAGAGAGAAATTACAATTTTTACGGAAATTAAAAGACCTAGTGTAATGTTGATGATTCTGGAACATATATGTGGTGATTTTATAAAACACTATTATATTTGCAAGGAATTCATTTAATGTCTTGTAGAACACTAATAGTAGATAGCCAAACAATGTGACATTCTTTCATATGTAGCAAAGACCTGCTTTTACAAAGCTATTATCTGTGTTTATTTGTTATTTAGAATTTTGGAACATGAATTGTAATCAGTGATTATTTTGTGTGTGTCAAATTCAAATCCTAATGATTTCTTCTCTTTATGTTCAGCCTTTTCTATTTGCATAGCTACCTTGAGGATGTTAAATGGATTCTTTTTCCTGGGAAATGTCTATCCTCCAAATTATGTTATTTAGAGAATCATGATCCTGTGTTTAAACTAGAATGTTTTCCAATATACTGTCTCACTTCTACTGTATTTTAAAAGTAGTTTGAGACGTGTAGAATATGGGTTTGTCAATAGACTTGAATTCTACTAAGAAAATATGTACTCTATCTTGACTCAATAAACTCATACTTAGTACAGTTCAGCTTCTTCATATTTACTCTTGCCCATATTAGAAAACAATTAGCTTACTAAACAAATTTGAGTATTTGGTGGTGGGGGGGGTGATCCTCTCTGAATCTTTTTTGAATTTGACTAAGAATTATAGGATATTTGATAACCATGTTTTAAAATGGAGATATCCAAATATTATTGTAAACACCCAATGATTTGTTTTACCTACAATATAAGTATTTTACTTGGTTGGCTTACATAGTAGCTAATAATATTTGTTAATGTAATTTAACTGCTGTGAACCTTTACTGAACAAATATTGAAATTTATTCAAGTCAAAGAAAGAGAATCTCTAATGACTTTTGTTAAAGCTTCTATTTAATAGTTAAGGAGAAAAGTTTGTATGACATACGAGATGCAATTAACAGTAGATTTTACATTTAATAAAAAGAAAGAAGCATGCGTATTTGCTTTATTCATTCCATCATAATTTGCATTAGAGCTATGGGTGTTTAATGAGCAAATTCCAGCTAAAATGCTATATTGATTTTCTAGTGAACTTTGTAATAGTCATCTACCTTGGAAAAGCTCAGTGTTTACAATTAAGTTTTCTTTACTAAAAATGTTTGAGAGTTGCATATTGATCCTTTAAAAGTTCTGAATTCTAGAAAAAATTATGTTTTTCATAATTAACAAATTTTACATATATAAAACCTAAAAACTGTTAAATATTATCACAGTAATACCTTAATTTTGAGAAAAAATTCATAGCATTTATAAAATATATAATCAGATTTTATGTGTGTGTTTGTGTCTTATAGTATTTTAAATTTTAACCTTAGTATACTTAGAAGATAATCTTTAAATACACACATTATTTACATCTTTGGAGTTGATATAGCATTATAGAGGAACAAATAATTTTTTTTCTTGATCACATTGGACCAAATAAGCCCTCAGTATAAAGTGTTTACCTTTAAGCATAAAAATAACTAGACTTATTATTAAAGCCCTTAATATTGCTAGCCTTACCTCTTTCATTAAATGTTATTGTAGTTAAAGTAGAACAGAGCTTACATAAATGTCCTTTCATAAAGATTTCATCACACTTTATAGAAGCCTATTGACGTTAAAGTTTTAGTAATTAGTATTTTAATCTTTTGATGTGCCAGAATATTTCAAGATCAAATAATATACATGTTACTCTATACTCAGATCACTTTTTAGCATCATTTTATGCATCCTATCTTACTTAGAAATTAGAAGTGTTTTAAATGTAAAAATTTAAAAATATCTTAGAATATCATATTTTATACAAGCTATTATATCATTATAATATGCAGTGTATAATGTGGAATGAGATCTGAATAATTTTTCTTTCAATCCTTTATAATTTTTGCAATCCAACAAAAAAGGCTAAAAAGTGAGGACTTTTTTTTACGTACATAAGTGGTCCAAATTAATCAAAATCACATTTTTAATATGTCTGGAAATGAAACCAAATCATAAGTCTGTGGATTAAGAGTGGTGATTGTAGTAGTGGCATGGAACTAATGTTTATTGAGAATCTACTTTGTTTATTTGGCTAAGAGCTTTCTTATATTATCTTATTTAACTTTCCCTCACAACATAAATGGTGGTAACATATCCATTTTATACACTTGAAATGCTACTAAAATAATTTAAGAAATACACTCTATATAAAAATGAATTATATAAGTTTATATGATAACATCTTAGATCTAATCAAAGTCCATATTCTTCCTAATACATGTTACTTTTTCTAGGCTGTTAGGAGTATCCTGCCTGGAAAGAGATTGTGTACAATTAGGGAGAAAATAAAACTTACTATTGCCTACTACATTACAGGCAGAAGTTTTTTTCAAAACAGCCTGATGAGTTGATATATAATAACAGAATATTATAGCCACAGAAAGCCACATAGTAGTAAATGATACTACCTTAAAAAAATTATAAAAATTGTGCTGAAATGTACTGGTTCTTTCAAAAGCCACTTTCATAACAAGAATCTCTTAACCTTATCTAAATTGTCAATTAAAAGTATTTGGTTTTATGCAAATGGATATCCAGTTGATCCAGCACATTTTGACAAAGAGTTTTTCTTTTTATCCATTTATCTGGTGATAGAAATTCAGGTTGTTTCTAGTTTGGGGTTATTATAAATAAAGATGCTATGAGTATTTGTGTTTAAGTTTTTGTATGAACATAACACTTTAATTTCTCTTGGATAAATATCCATGAGTGAAATAGCTGAATCTTATAGTAGGTGTATGTTTAATTTTTTAAGAAACTGACAAACTGCTTAATCTATTCTCTATCTGCCAAAAACACTGTTTTCTCTTAGTCAGCCTTATTTTCCTTCAAAACCTTTACTACGATCTGTTATCTATATCTACCTATCTGCGTACTTAATGTTTGGCCTGTTTTTCTTTCTACTGTCTGTCTCTCTGTAATAGAATGTTTACTCCAGCATGAGGACTTTGCAGACCACTATATTCATATTTCTTAAAATTGGATGGATAACTGCCACAGGAGTTTAATAAGTATTGGATGGATGGATGGATGGATGGATGGATGGATGGATGGATGGATGGATGGATGGGTGGATGAATGAGTGGATGGGTGGATGGATGGGTGGATATTTCTCTTCCCTTAGGTTCAGCTTGATAGAAGTGATTTTGGCTTTTGCTCTGCCATTGCATGTTCCATATGCAAAAGATAATACAGTTGGCCCTCTGTATCCACAGGTTTGGTATTTGCAGATTCAACCAACCACAGATCAAAAATATTCATACAAAAAAATTCCCAGAAAGTTCTAAAAAGCAGGACTTGAATTTGCCATGCAATAAGCACTATGCTGAATCCATGCAAATGAAATATTGTGTAAGCGTACCCTGCTATAGCCTATATGCAAATATAGATCATATACAAATACTGTGCCATTTTATATATAGGACTTGAGCATCTGTGGATTTTAGTGTCCATGGGGGTCCTGGAACCAATCCCTTGTACATACCGAGGGACAACTGTGGTTGATTTAATCTCAGGGTTTGTTTCTTCTATTTATAATTTAATACAAAATAATTGTCTTGATTAACCGTGTTGATCTATGATAAATCCTAGCAGAAACACAATGTTTTATGAACTAAAAGAACATTTCAAACACCTTTTCTAAGTTTCTTTTGTGTTTGACAGTACAAATAAAATTTGGACCGGTAGTCCAGGTTTTTGAGGCGTTTTTTATCTAACATAGTCATATTTTAAGTTATGTAAGATTTCAAGTAGAAATTATGCTTGAAAAATAATTTCAGATTACATCAAGGTTCTTTTTATAGTGCTGCACAAATCTGGATGATGCCATTAGTATTATAATCTATATAAATGGTGCCTCTAGAGATGTGTAGTGCTAAAGCAGCACAGCTTTGTTCACTGTTTAATCTTCCCTGATCTCATTTCCTTTCCTCTCCTTCCACCATCCTCCTGAGGTAACTACTATCCTAACTTTGGTATTTTGGCATTTCTATGCTTGTTTTAATATTTTCACTATCAGTAAATAATAGGTAGCTAGCTGTCTTTGCAACTTGCTATTTTTGCCAAAATTTCATTATTGAGATTTTTCCATTTGTCCATAGTTAATTCATCTTAAATGCTGGATAATATTCCATTTTGAATGTTAAGTGAGTTATTTATTCTTTCTGCTGTTCTCAGACATTTGAGTTATTTCTAAGTTTTTGCTATTATATAGTGCCACAGTAAGCATTTTTATAAGTTTCCTTGTGCACATGTGCAAGAATTTCTTTGGGCTACACACCAAAGGGGAGATTTGCCAGTTTATAGCCTAGGCACATTTTCAACTGTTGTAAACATTGCTAAATTGTTCCTTTAAGGTTGTAGAAAAATATACACCTATCTGCAGTATATGAATTTACTTTGTTTCACAAGCTTCAATATTTGTTATTACTTGACCTTTTAATTTTTGCTTTTATGTGTATAAAATGGTATCTCAGCTTTGCAGTAGCTTTTAAAAATAATGTTATCTCAAGTGATTAATTGATAACAATTCAGTTGAATAAAATAACAGAATTATTTTGGTGGTCTATTTTTTTGCTAAAAGTATGCATTTCTCTTTTATTTTCTCTAATTAATTACGGGTTATATGTTTTGGTAGCTCTGGTTGAAGAAGTGTATTCTGCACAGAGGGAACGTGATGAAGCTGTTATGTCTCAACTGCAGTTAGCCAATGAGGAGAGAGATGAAGCAATCGCACAAGTCAAGCACATGGAAATGTCTATAAAAGTGTATGTACACATTGAAAACTATATATGACATTAGGAACATTTATAAAGTGCATGTGTTATGTAGTGGTTACATATTCAGAAATGTTACTGATTCTTGTATGTTACATTGGTACATTCCACATCCCCACAGTCTCTCTAAAACTTCTGGCATGTTGTAGTTTGAATGTCAAAAATAAAAGGCAACCACACACACACACACACACACACATAATGCACACAGAGAGAGTTCTGTTGTTGATGTCCTTACTTTGCCTTCCTTTGTGACTCTCCTTTTTATTATCACTTTCTTAATTTATTTCAGCTATCTTGGTTATTTCACTGCTCTGTATTTAATATGCTCATTCCTATTCTTCATTACATTTGTCTTGTTTTAGCTGTGACTCTTAAACTTTAGTGACACCTGAAGTACAGTGGTGTCTGAGAATATATTTTTAACAAGCAGCCGGGGTGATCCTGATATCGGTAAATGATTGATCACAATTAGAGAAACAATGCCATAGAAATAAAAACTTCTTATTAATGTGGGCTCCAGTCACTTGAGGAATCTTGTTAAACAAACACATTCTTGTATAGTAGGTCTGGAGTGGAGCCAGAGATTTTACCTTTTTTTCAAGCTCCCAGATGGTGTAAATGATGTTAGTCAAAGGAGTCCCCTTCAGGTAGAAAGGTCCTAGATCATCTAGAAATATGTTACTTGTAAGATTGTTAGAATGTAGTAGTGTAATATTTTATGATGATCCATCAGTATACTTATTGAGTGTTTGCTTTCCCCAACATTGTAGTAGGCTAAGTGCAGGATCATAGTAAAGTACTATTGGAAACATGGTTCATTAGAGAGACAAGTCATTATATAATAATCATGACAGTATTCAAGTTATGATTAGGTGATGTGATTTGGTTTTTGTTTAATGGCTTCATTGCGGGTAGGGGAGTGTGCAGAAGACTGATACTTATTATAAAGCATTAAATTCATTGAAAAACAAATAAAGGAACAAAAATTTCACCTATATTCTACACTGTCTACTCCCAAATAACTGCCTTTATCAATAGGGAAACATTCCAGACACTTCTCTTCGCTTAGATACTTAAATACTATACAGATTCCAGACTCAGGCCATCTACCTTGAATACTATACAGTGGCTCTATCACTTCCTATCTGTATAGCCATGGACAAGTTACTCAGAGTCTCTAGGACTGTGGGTTTTTTTGTTTTTGTTTTTTGTCTACAAAATGGTTAAATAGCATCTGCTTTATATAGGTTATGAGGACTAAATAATGTAATAAATATTGAAAAGTACCTGGCTCATAGCAAATGATGTAATAAGTATTAACTTGAATTTAAGAGTAATAATCAATTGAAGTAAAACTAAAGAAATTTTTGAACTTCATGCAGTGTTTTCTCTCAATTAAATATCTTCTCTAAAGATCCATCTAAATTTAAAAAAAAAAAAAGACTAAAAAACATTAAGTTGTTAGAATCATCAATTTTTGGAAACATGCAGTATTTCAGTTAAACAGTATCATTTGACTCTTAGCTATGAAATAATCAGTTTTAAACTAATTTTTCCTTTTTCTTTAGAAAGTAGATTTTTAAAATATTTTAAAAGTTGTATTAGAGTCTATGGCAAGAGTGGCCCCCTGTTTAGTTTTAATCTTTAAAAGGATGGAATACTCATTATTGGAACTTGTATCATATGTGGCATTTTTGTGCCTGAGTTCTTTATTGGGGAGAATTCCTGAGTAACAGAATTTCATTTTCAAACAGTTTTTTGAGGAAGAGCTCATATTCTCTGATTTAACATGCTCCAGAATGTCTCTGTGTTATCCTTATATTCAAATTGGTTATAAAATTTGGGGGTTAAGTCTTTTTTCATTCTTAATACTCTAAAAATGTTACTCTCTTTTTTGACATTGAGTATGGCTGAAAAGAAGTTTGAGGTCAATCAAAATTTTTTTCTCACTTAAGGTAGTTTGTTTTTTTCTGTGTAGATACCTGAAGGATTCTTTCTTTATTTTTCAAATAGAACTTAATCAGGATGTTTGTTTTGATTATTTTTTAATAATATTTTTGGAACCACAGCATAACTTTCTATGGACTATTTGGTTTTTCCTTTATTTCATGGAAATTTTAGATTGTTGGATTTTCTATTCTATTTTTTAGGTTTTCTATTTTAGAGACTTTAGTTAATCTTATATTGGTATACTTTTGTCTTTATTATCTGTTCAGTAATTATTTTAATCCCTGTCTTTTTCTCTGCATTCACTGATAATCTCAAACTTTTTCTATATGTTAGTAAATCCAACTTGTACTATTCTGTTCCTTGTTCTTTCTAGTTCATTTATTAAAATGTTTTTTTATGATTCTCAGTCTCTTTGGTTTTCAATTTCTCTTTTTATTCACTCTTTTGTTTTGTCATCATCTCTTTGAACTATATTTTATTGAATTCATGTTCTTGTGTTCTCCTAAAATGCCAGTGACTAGTAGGAAAATTTTCTTCTCCTTGGTTTTGTTATTTTTTATATTATGATCTTTATCTTTTTTGCATAGTACTCTGTCATGTTTATGGTGTATTCATAGTTGACATGTCTTTTTTATTTATCTTGCTCATGCTTAAATTGTCAAGAACTTTTCTGTGTTCTGATATAGTACATTGAATTTTCCTTGATAACATTTTTTATTATTTGAAACCTGTTGCCTTCTCCTCTAAGCAGCAGTAACTTGTGTAGATATTGCTTTCTAACCACCTACATAGCCCGAGGGCAACAGAGTGAATATAGAGATTGGGAAGACTTCCCTGGGGCTGTATGCCCCTTTTAGTGTCCTGCATGCATCCAGGGTTCACTTTACCTGGTCTTGTATATACCCTAATTCCTTTGAGTATTGCTTTTGGCCTTTTATTTGTTCTACCAGTACAGTAGAAAATGGCCAACCCTGATGAATCTTACTTCCTCTCTAAAGATTCTTCAGTAATGCAGGTTTCTACTCAGGAAGGTTTTACTTTACTTTTCTCTGGCCTGTCTATTCACTTCATTGGTCTCTCAAGTCATTTCCAAGTGGTGTGATATTAGTGAGAAATTCTCAGGATTTGGTTTGTTGTCTTTATGTGTTTTTTCATGTGTTAAAAGGGAAAGTTAGGTGAACCTGATCAAAATCATCATTTCTCCATCTGTTGCCCTGTTTCTTCTTTAAAAAAATTACTATGCAATGTCCTATTTCTTTTACTGTTTCATTAATTTTTATCTTTTGTTCATGTGGTTATAAGATAGGATAGGTTTCTGTGTTCAGATTTCACTCCACCGTCTTTACTAGGACTTATCTTTTTCCCCAGTAAACTTTTTTTTAGAATACTTTCAGATTTACAGAAAAGTTTTGAAGATAGTACAGAGTTCCCATATGACCTCCTCACCCAATTTTCCTTATTGTTAATGTCTTAATATTACCTTGGTATATATGTCATAGGAGAGAGAGCAGCATTATAATGTAACTAGTAACTAAACTCCACCCTTTATTCAGATTTCACTGATTTTTTTGTAATGTCCTTTCTGTGTTTCAAGATTCTATCCAGAGTTCCATATACACTTAGTTGCTATGTCTGCTTTGCTTACTGTAGTCTGTGAACATTTTCTCAGACTTCTCTTATTTTTGATGACCTTGACAGTTTTCTGGAGTACTGAGTCAGGTATTTTATAAAATATCTCACAATTTGGGGTTTTCTAATGTTTTTCTCATGGTTAGACTGATGTATTGGTTTTTGGGGACAAAGAGTACAGGAATGAAATGCCATTCTCATCATCATCACATTATTTCAAGGTTATATGCTGTCAGTGTGACTTACACCAACGATGCTAATCTTGATCACCTGGTCATGGTAGTGTTTGCCATGTTTCTCCACAGTAAAGTTACTTACACATATTGCCCTTTCATACTCTACCCTTTGAAGTAAATCACTTAAGTGCAGCCCAGATTCAAGGAAGGAGGAGAAGAAGTAGCCTGAGAGGTTAATTAAGCGCTACTTCCCTCAGAGAAGAATATCTACATAAATTATTTGTAATTTTTCAGTATAAGAGATCTGTCTCTTCTCCATTCATTTGTTTATTTAGTTATTTATTATATCAGTATGACTCATTAATATTCATTTAATATGTTGGGTTATAACATATTAACCCAACTTTATTGCTTGGAGTATTCCATCTTTGGCCTTTGGAAAATCTTTCAGTTGCTTCTTTTATCCATTTGACATGTCCTTATCCTTTTGATTTTTGAACACTTTACTGTTTGGCACTACGAGATGCTCCAGGGTCGTGTTCTATAGGGGTTTATTGAGATGTCCCCCACCCCTAAAATCAGCCATTCCTCAAAGGTGTCCTGGTCCGTTTTATTGGAAAATGGTATTAGAAACCAAGATCAGGATGCCAGGTGTGCTCATTATTGCTGGGTATGACTACTCCTAGGCCTAATCAGGAGAAAGAGCTAGGAAATATATATATGTATACTAACTAATGTATGTACATGTATCTGTAATTATTTATGTATCTATCCATTTGTATCTTTCTTAAGCTATACCTGAATTCATAATGTCTCTGATTCTAATCCAGTACCATATAATTCATTCTAGCTTTCCCCTTTTTTCCTGTATATAATTTCCCTCTACAACAGTTAGAAGCTTGGCTCCCATCCCACACCATCCATTTACTTATTTGTTCTACTTCGGTATACATTATAATGCTCTTAGAATCATTAACACATACCTCCATGAAAAACAACTTTACCAACCAGAGTACACTGTTTATATATAGTTCTTTTAGTCAAGTCTTGTAGTTTCCAGTCAAAATACCACTTTGCAATTACTTAGATTGGCTCGTTTGTTTTACGTTCCTCCTAAAGTGAGGTCACGCCATATGTTTCTAATGTGTCAGGCTCTCTTTCACAGTCTGCATCCTATCCTAGAACCCTCTGATATCCTGGTGATTTTTTAAAAAATTTTGGCACTTTTGAATAAAGTTTCTATAAGCATTCCCATACAGCTTTTTGTGTGGGCATATGTTTCAAGTCAGTTAGTTAAACCTAGTAGCTTAATTGGTAGAATTTATGTTAAATCTGTGTTAACTTTGGGAGGAACTGCCAGACTCTCTTCCACAGTGTCTGTACCATTTTGCATTCATACCAGCAGTGAAACAGAGTTCTTGTTGCTCTCCGTCTTTACCAGCACTTGAAATTGTTGTTTTTGTTTTGTTTTGTTTCTTGTTTTGGATGTTAGCCAATCACTGGTGACACATGATATTGAGCATCTTTTTATGTTTATTTGCCATCTTTAAATCTTCTTGGGTAAAGTGTCTGTTCATATATTTGACCAGTTTTTCAAATTGGATTGTTTGTTTTCTTGTTAATTTTTAGATTTTTTTATATTTCTGGATTAAGTCCTTTATCAAATAGTTGATTTTCAAATATTTTCTTAGAGTCTATGTATTTTTTAAAATTCTTTTAGCATTGTGTTTAGCAGAACATCCCTTTTCAATTTTGAGAAAATTTAATTTATTGATTTCTTTTTTCTTTCATGGATTCTACTTTTGGTATCGAATCTAAAACTCATTGATTGTCATAGGAAGGTAACAGATTTTTTTCTTCTGTGTTTCTTCTAAAAGTTATAAATGTTATATTTTACATTTAGGTCTGTTATCCATTTCGAGTTAATTTTTGTATAAGGTATGTGATACTAGTGAAGATTTTTGTTGTTTGTTTTTTGCATATGGATATCCATTTATTCCAGCACCATTTGTTGAAAAGGATATCATTTCTCCATTAAATTTCCTTCGTACCTTTGTCAAAAATCAGTTGACTATATTTGATTGAGTTAATTACTGGACTTTCTGTTCTGTTCCATTGATCTATGGTGTCTAACCCTTTGCCAAAACCACACAGTCTTTCTTTTCCTTCATTTTTATTTTTCAACTGGAGTTGACATTCAAATTATTTTATATTTGTTTCAGATACAACAAACTGGTTAGACATTTGTATAACTTATGAAGTGATCCCCTCAATTAGTATAGTACCCAACTGGCACTATACATAGTTATTACAGTATTATTGACTGTATTCCTTATGCCATATTTCCTCTCCATGACTCTTTTGTAACTACCAATTTGTACTTCTTAATCCCTTTACTTTTCTTAACCAGCCTCCAATCCCCCTCCCATCTGGCAATCATGTTTGTTCTCTATTTATGAGTGTGTTTTCATTTTGTTTGTTTGTTTATTTTATTCTTTAAATTCCACATGTAAGTGAAATCATATGGTATTTGTCTTTCTCTGTATGACTTATTTCACTTAGCATAATACCATCTAGGTCCATCCATATTGTTGCAAATGTTAAGGTTTCATTTTTTTTTCATGACTCAGTAATATTTCATTCACAACTTCTTTATTTAATCATCTATTGACGGGCACTTGGGTTGCTTCCATATCTTGGTTGTTGTAAATAGTATACGTCTTTTAAAATTAGTATTTTGGTTTTCTTCAGATAAATACCCAGAAGTAGAATTGCTGGGTCATAAGGTAGTTTTTAATTTTTGAAGGAACCTGAAAACTGTTTTCCATAGTAGTTGTACCTAGGGTTTCCTTTTTTCCACATCGTCACCAATGCTTGTTGTTTTTTGATTTATGGCTATCCATTCTGACAGGTGTGAGGTGATATCTCATTGTGGTTTTGCATTTCTCTGATGATTAGTTAACGTTGAGCATCTTTTCATATGTCTTTTGGCCGTATGTGTGTCCTTTTTGGAGAAATGCCCATTCACGTCCTCTGGCCATTTTTTAATTGGGTTGTTTGTCTTTTTGATGTTGAGTTGTATGAGTTTTTTATAAATTTTATATATTAACCCCGTATCAGATGTATCATAGGCAAATAATCTTTTCCCATTCGATAGGCTGTCTTTTCATTTTATTGATTGTTTCCTTTGCTGTGCAAAAACTTTTTAGTTTGATGTAGTCCCATTTGTTTATTTTTTTTCTCTCGCCCAGGAAGATATATCAGAAAAAATATTACTAAGAGCAATATCAGAGAGGTTACTGCCTGTGTATTCTTCTAGGAGTTTTATGTTTTGGGGTCTTACATTTAAGTCTTTAATTCATTTTGAGTTTGTTCTTATATATGGTGTAAGTAGGTGGTCTAGTTTCATTTTTTTGTATGTATCTGTCCAGTGTTACCAACACCATTTATTAAATAGACTGTCTTTACCCCATTGTATATTCTTACCTCCTTTGTCATGGATTAAAGGACTACACAGGTGTGGATTTATCTCTGAACTCTCTATTCTGTTCCATTGATCTCTGTGTCTGTTTTTATGCCAGTACTTTGCTGTTTCGATTATTATAGGCTTGTAGTAGTTTGATATTAGGTAGTGTGATACCTCCTCCAACTTTGTTCTACTTTTTCTGGATTGCCGTGTCTATTTGGAGTCTTTTATGGTTCCATATAAATTTTAGGATTATTTGTTCTAGTTCTGTAAAAAATGTTGTTGGTGTTTTCATAGGAATTTAATTAAATTTATAAATCGCTCTAGGTAATATGGACATTTTAATGATGTTAATTCTTTCTGTCCATGAGCACGGTATTGTGTATTCTTCCATTTATTTAAATATTCATTTTCTTTCTTCAATGACATAATTTTCAAGAACCGGTCTTTTACCTCTTTAGATAAATTTATTCCTAGGTATTTTATTATTTTTGATGAAATCGTAAATGCGATTTTGTTAATTTCTCTCGTGTTAATTCATTATTGGTGTATAAGAATGCTAGTGATTTCTGAATATTAATTTTGTATTCTGCTATTTTACTGAATTCATTTATCAGTTCTGAAATAGTTTTTGGTGGAATCTTTAGGGGTCTCTATATATCGTTTAATGTCCTCTGAAAATAATGAGAGTTTTACTTCTTCCTTTCCAATTTGGACACCTTTTATTTATTTTACTTGCCTATTGCTGTGGCTACAACTTCCAACATTATATTTTTAAAAAGTGTTAAAAGTAGACATCCTTGTCTTATTCCAGATCTTAAGGAAAACACGTTTAGCTTTTTCCCCTTGAGTATTATGTTAGCTGTGGGTTTATTGTCATCTATGGCCTTTATTATGTTGAAATATGTTCCCTCCATTCCCGATTTGCTGAGAGCTTTTATCATAAATGGATGCTGGATTTTGTCAGATGCTTTTTCTGCATCTATTGATATGATTATATGATTTTTATCCTTCATTTTGTTTATGTGGTGTATCACATTAATTAATTTCTGGATATTGAACCAAACTTGCATCCCAGAAATAAATCCCACTTGATCATGATGTGGATATGTTTAATGTATTGCTGATTTCACTTTGCTACTATTTCTTTTTTGTGGATTTTTACATCTATATTCATTAGGGATATTGGCCTGTTTTGTAATGTCTTTGTCTGGTTTTGGAATCAGGATAATGCTGGCCTCATAAAATGAGGTTGGGAGTCTTCCCTCTCCTTGAATTTTTTGGAATCATTGAGAAGGATAGGTGTTAATTCTTCTTTGAGTATTTGGTAAAATTCACCTGTGAAGCCATCTGGTTCAGGGCTTTTGGTTTTGGTGGGTTGTGGGTTCTTTGCTTACTTATTCAGTTTTGTTAGTAGTAATTAATTGGTTCAGATATTTGTTTCTTCTTGACGCAGTCTTAGAAGAATGTATGTTTCTAGGAATGTATTCATTTCTGCAATATTGTTTAATTTGTTGGCATACAATTGCTTGTAGTATTATCTTATATCTTTTCTATTTCTGGGGTGTCAGTTGTCACTTCTCTTTCATTTCTGATTTTACTTATTTGGGTTGTCTCTTTTTCTTGATGAGTCTGGTTAAGATTTATCAGTTTTGTTTATCTTTTATTTATGTCCACTCTGGTCTTTATTATTTCCTGCTTTCTACTCACATTGGGATTTGTTTGCTGTTGTTTTTTTAATTCGTTTAGGTGTAAGGTTAGATTGTTTGAGATTTTTCTTGTTTCTGTAGGTAGGCCTGTATTGCTATAAACTTCCCTCTTAGGAATGGTTTTGCTATGTCTCATAGATTTTGAGTCAATGTGTTTTCATTTTCATTTGTCTCAACATAATTTTTTATTTTTCCCTTGATCTCATTGTTAACCCATTCATTGCTTACTAGCATGGTATTTAGCCTCCAGGTGTTTGTGTATTTTTCAGTTTTTTTCTTGTAGTCGATTTCTAGTTTCATACTCTGTGGTCAGAGAAGACACTTGATATGATTTCAGTCTTCTTAAATTTATTGAGACATGTTTTGTGGCCTAACGTGGTCTATCTTGGAAAATGTTCCATGAGAAGAATGTTTATTATGCTGCTTTGGGGTGAAATGTCTAAAAATATCAATTAAATACATCTGGTCTAATGTATTGTTTAAGGCCACTGTTTTCTTGTTGATTTTCTGTCTGGAAGATCTGTCCATTGGTGTCAGTGGGTGTTAAAAATTCCCTACTATGACTATTACTGTTGACCTCTCCCTTTATGTCAATCAACATTTGCTTTATATATTTAGGTGCTCCCATGTTAGGTACATAAATGTTACATCTTCTTGTTGGATTTACCCCTTTATCATTTTGTAATGTCCTTCTTTGTCTCTTATTATAGCCTTAATTTTAAAGTCTATTTTGTCTGCTATAAGTATTACTATTCCAGCTTTTTTTTTTTTTTCATTTTTATTTGCATGAAATATCTCACCCATTCCTTTACTTTCAGTCCGTGCGTGTCTTTCAATCTGAAGTGGGTCTCTTGTAGACGGTATATGTATTGGTCTTGTTTTCTTATCCATTCAACTACTCTATGTCTTTTGATTGAAACATATGATCCATTTACATTTAAAGTGATAATTGATAGGTACATAGTTATTGCCATTTTATTATTCATGTTTATTGCCCTCCCCCTTCTTTTTCTTAAAGAAGTCCCTTTAAAATTTCATGCAGTGCTGGTTTGGTGGTGATGAATTTGGTCAGCTTTTGCTTATCAGAGAAGCTCTTTATCTTACCTTCAATTTTGATTGATAGTTTTGCCAGGTATAGTAGTCTTGGTTGTATTTCCTTTCTTTTCATCATTTTGAATATTTCTTGCCAGTCCCTTATGACCTGCAAAATTTCTGTTGAAAAATAAGTTGACAGTCTTATGGGAGCTCTCTTGGAGGTAACTAATGCTTTGTTCTTGCTGCTTTAAGATTCTCTTTGTCTTTAATCTTTGGCATTTTAATGTCTTGGGGTGGGACTCTTTGAGTTCATCTTTTCTGAGATTCTCTGTGCTTCCTGGGCCGTATGTCTATTTTCTCTGCCAGGTTATGGAAGTTTTCAGTCATTATTTTTTCAAATAAGTTTTCAGTTCCTTGCTTTCTCTGTTCTCCTTCTGATACCCTTATAATGCAAATGTTGTTACACTTGATGTTGTCCCAGAGGTCCCTTAAACTTTCCTCAGTTTTTGAATAATTTTTTTCTTGTTTTCTGTTCCCATTGGGTGTTTTTTGCTACTTTTTCTTCCAGGTTGCTAATTTGAACCCCTGCTTCATCTAATCTACTGTTAATTTCTTCTAGTGTATTCTTCATTTCAGTTATTGTATTTTCATTTCTGACCGTATTTTTTATGGTTTCTTTGTCCTTTTTTATGCTTGCTGTCTCTTTGTTGAAGTTCTCACTGAGATCATCAGTTTTTCCCTTAGGTTCATTAAACATCTTTATAACCAGTGATTTGATCTCTGTATCTGGTAATTTGCTTGCCTTTATTTCATTTAGTTTTGTTTTCTGGAGTTTTTTCCTGTTCTTTCATTTGAACATGTTTCTTTGTTTTCTCAGTTTGGCTTCTGTGTTTTTTCTACGTATTAGATAGATCTGGTACATCATTCTGTTTTGGCTGAGTGGCTTTATGTATTAGGTGTCCTGTGTGGCTTATTGGTACATTCTCCCTGATCACTTGCACTGGGTGCTCCAGAAGTTTCCCTTGTGTAGGTTGTCTGTGCTCTTCTATTGTAGTTGATCCTTGATTTCTGTTGGCACATCAGTGGGTGGGATTGACTCTCAGGCTGACTGGCCATGAGGATTCACCACACCCACAGGGTATAAGCTGCTGTGTGGGGATTGACCTCATGGAGTGGAATTTACCCCAGTGTGCTCGTGTGCCTGTTGAGATCACCCTTTTGATGTGTCTCTTAGGGGGCTAATCAGGCAGTGTTCTGTTGTAGTCTAATGCTAGGCTCCAGGTGTGTTGGTTCTGGGGCCCCTTGGGTGGGGCTCCCATGCAGTCCAAAGTCCGTTGTGGCCTGTAACCAGCATGGAGTGACCTGATAGAATCTACAAAGCTGTTTGCAGCTGGTCACTCACTATGTTGATACTAGAGGCATATGGAAGAAGCCAAGCTGTGAACCTGAGCCGGCTGCACCGGTATCGAGCCTGGAGAAGCTCAGCAGAAGGCCCAGGGCACCCAAAGTCCTTAGACTTCCTGCTGGCTGCTCATAAGGCTCAGCAACTGAATGAGCCTCTGTTGATACTTGAATTGGGTGAGGCAGGATCCCAGGAAGTCACCAGGGTGTCTCAAGTAGTGTTTATCAGGTTAGTGCAGATTCAGATATTGTGCCAATACTGCTGAGCCTATGGCTATTTGCAAATGTCTTAAATCTCACTGAGTCTATTCACTGCCCATCTTGGGCCTGCAGACCCCAAGATTTGTTCAAGCAGTACTATAGCTCCAGCTGGGGCTGGTTGCCTACCACCGGAATTGTAACTGTCTTCGGAGGTGCTTAGAAGCCAAGGCCTGTTGACTGCTGCTGAAAGAGCCTCCTACTAAGATGACAAGGAGTGACTGGTTACCATTGTGACTGGCCAAGAATATGCCTCTGGCAGTTTGAGAGTTGGATGGGGTGGGGTTCCAGAGAGTCACCAGGGTAAGCAAGCAGAGTTTACCAGGCCAATGCAGATTCAGATTTGGACGTGTTGCGGGGAGGACTCAACACAGGTGAGATGGCACCCACCTGTAGGCTGCACAGGAAGACGGTTCAATGCAGGGGTAATGGCAGCTTTCCCTCCAATGGCAGCTTTCTCTGATGCCCCTGGAGCTCCTGTCCCTCTGCCTGAGAGTGAGTCTGTACATAGACCCTTTAAAGGGATGTCTGGGTTTCCAGCCTTCTGTCTCACCTGAACAGACAGAATCCTCACTGATTTTTACTGCTAGATTTGATGGGGACTTCTTTTCCTGGCATTCAAACTCTGGGCTGGGAAGCCCCAGTGTGGGGCTGTGGCCCTTTGCTACTCCGGGGGACCTTTGCAGCCCCTTTCACATCTCTGCCCCTTCTTCCAGCCTCAATGTAGCCTCTTCTTTACATCCTTAGTAACAGTAGTTATGTTCAGCTAGTCTTCAGATGGTTTTCCAGGTTGATTGTTCTATAATTTGGTTGTAATTTTAATGTGGTCATGGGAGGTGGCAAGCACAACCGTAACCTACTCTACCATCTTGAAGTCTCACAGAGTCTTGATGACTGAATCTTTATACTAAGTCTTGAAATTGTATAATATCAGTCCTCTACTTTTGCTTATTTATTGTAGAATAGTTTTGGCTATTCTAGTACCTGTGCTTTTCCATATATTGTTTTAGAATCAGTTTACTTTTATCTACAAAAACAGTTGCTGGAACTAGATGTTTTTAAACATACTTTTCAAAGTAGATACCTTTCTTTCTTTCAGTATTGCTTCCACTGTAACTTTATAACTTCTTAGGGGATTTTCAAGTACCGTTTCATTCAGTTTGTCAACTGCCACCCCATACTATATTTACATGAAATTTATAACCATAAATCTTGTTACCTTATTGATCACCAATTTTATTTATGAAATTTGCTTTTGAAGATTTTATTGATTTTCAGAAATCAAATTTACTCTCAAAAGATAACATCTGTTTTTTCATACAATAACACAACTCATTGAGGTAGGTGATATTCATGTTTTATAAGCAAAAAAACTTCGAGTGATTGACTAGTAGCTCAAAGAGTCAGTCATTACACATTACAGGACTTGGTCTATCTCAGACTCACACAGGCAACTCAAACTTAACTAAAATGGAATTTATAATGTTCCAATTCATTCTTAAAACTGTTCTCCGTGGTCCCTACCCTAATCAGTGGTACAACCATCTGCCTATATATCCGAACTGAAACTTTTTTATCAGAGCCCTGATTAAATTAGTCTTCTTAGTTTTTTTTCATTCTGTTTTTTTAATTGATGTATCTCAGTTGAACTTATCTTTCTTTAATTTTTTTTACCCCTATTGCTCATCTACTGTAATTTATACATGTATTTGTTACAATTTTTATTAAAATATATTAAAATTAGGATTTCTTAAGTAGAGCCTTTTTCATTTTGTTCTTCGTAGCTTTTGTTCTAAGGGAGAAATGGGAAAAGCAAAGGAAAACACTCAATCCCAAACCTTTTCTTTTAGTTAATTAATTCATTCAATAAATATTTATTGAATATATATTCTGTGTCAGGTACAGTTCTGTTTGCTCAGAACACAGCATTATTGTCACAGTTTAGTTAAGAAGATAGACATTAAGTAAATAATTACATATATACTTAAAATAATATTAACTAATGCGACCAATTGGTTTCTAGGAACAATTTATAGTTAACTCTTACAGTATCATAATCTAGGGGTACAGGTGGAGGGATCAGGAAGAACCATACATAAGAATGAAGACTAACAACAACAAAGATTAATATGTTAGCATCATTTTAAGTGGCACTGTGGAGGTTTCTTTCTACTCAGCTGAAGTCTATAGGTTCTGAACTTTCAATGGTGTATTTTAGACTAAATCCTTGTTAAGATAAAAACAGTTTATAACAGCTTTAGTTGATAGAAAGGCACATTTGGAGGGTTAAGTATAGGTTGACATTATAAATAGATTATTTCACATCTCTTTTTGTTTTCATTCCTTATTTTTTCTTCCTGTAATCTTCAAATTCCTTCTTTCTTTTTTCTCTTTGCCACTCTGACTTACTTTGCATCTTTCTGTTTAATGTCTGTCTTGTCTTATTACTCTGACACTTCTCTGCCTTCCCTTACCCCTTGAATCTTCAGTGCTTTTGTCTTTTTTACTTTTATCCACAAATAGGAAAAAAGTAAAAAGAATTCAAGTTAAAATGACACATATACATACTAACATAGACAAGTTTGCGTATGTGTATTTTAACTTTTGAGGACATGATATATTTTTTCAGTTTCTTTGTTATTGTTGGTGTATTTTTTAACATATTAAGGATGGCACTATATAAAAATGAGACTTAAAGAATAAAAACAAACAATTTAGAATTTTCCAATTAGCCGATCACTCGTTCTTTTTATCATTTGAGGTCAAAGTTTAGCTTATTCCCATTGAACGAGTGAATGACTATAGGTTCAGAAAAGAAAGACATAAAAGACATGATATTGAGTGATTTAGGGATAAATCAAGAAATGTGACATTTCATACATGGATCTTTTCACTTAGAGTGCAAGGTTGTCAGTCAGAATTTGCATGGTATAGGAAATCAATTGAAACTTGAGCCCATGGACATTTACTTCAGCAAAATTCTTACTAATTATCATGACTATGTCTAGTTAGACTGTTGTAGGCATAAATTAGAGTTTATAAAAGGTTGAGGTTATTTTGTGTAATTTTAAACCTTATATTAATGATATATAATTTATAGTTTCTCAGGTATATTTTGTATAACACTATTCTTTATTAAAGTAGTGAAGTTTTATATGCTGTGTATGCTGCTAGTAAACCTTAAACCTAAAAAGTCATTTTGTATAGAAAATTGAATATCCAGTATAGCTGATTTAAATTGTCTTATGTTTTTCTAAAGGTTGATTTTTTTTGTTTAATTTTTATGTTTTCTGAAGTAATAAATTTAAGTGATATGGTAAGACTGAATTTAACTTTCCGAAAACAGCTTTTTTTGATGACTAATCTTTAACTAGATATTGAATGATCCAGCTCAGGAAAACACGTTTAATATACTGAATGGGTACTTACAGAGTATTAACATCAAAGATCTGGTCTCATTTTTTAATGCTCTATATCAGTGATCAGCAAAGAAGGACCTATCACCTGTTTTTGTAAATAAAGTTTTATTGAAACACAGCCACACCTGTTTATGTGTCTGTTACCTGTGCATGTTTTTACACTACAAAGGCAGAGTTTAGTAGCTGCAACAGTGAATGTATGGCAAAGTCTAAAATACTGTCTGACCCTTTACAGAAAAAGTTTGCTGATCTCTGCTCTGTATAATCTCTTTGAGATTAAATTATGATATAGTTGATCTTTGATATCTGTACAATATTCCCTGAGACTTTTAAAGGAATACAAGTAGAGAAATACAAGTATTGGCTTTTTCTCTTTCCAAATTCATGTTTGTATCAAACTTGTTTCTGTGTAAATTTTCAAGTGTCAAGTGTCATTTGTTTATTAGTTTTATTTTCCCTTTAATGATCATTTATTACTATACTTACTTCAATTATAAATTCTAATAATAAAGCAAAATTGTGCTCCAGGTGCTAAGTGGTTGACTTGGCTTATTCATGCCCTGCATGTCAGACCTGGCATAATTACGAAACATGTTTCAAATTCATTCATCAAAAGGATAAATCCCTATATTTTGTGTACTTTTAAGGGCAATCACATATATTATTTATAGTCTTAATATTCATGTGCTAAAGATTTAGTATAATCTTTAATAGAAAATTTGATTTTAATTTTTAAAACATTGTATTTCTTAGCGAGGAATTTTAATATTAGACTAAATTCAGTTATCTTAACCATATCCTGTTAAAAGATGCCAATTTAAAGCATTGAAATGCTTTCTTTTTCTCTGTTAAAACAATAAATCTTCACATTGCAGTACCTGAGAAAAACCTAAAAGTATTGTATAGAAATTCCATACACTTTTTGTTGTGTTGATTATTTGGAATACACATATTAGATAACCTGCCTACACTGTTATTTTCTTCCTGATCATATGTAATTCTTTGAAATGGAAAAGGGAAATTTATAACCTTGAGAACTAATTTTTTTTTTTTGCAAAAGTTCCCAGTAACCTACCAATCTAAATGTTTAATTTTCATGTATCTTTTCACATTTTAAATGATCAAGTTTAATAAATTAGGGAGTTTATAAAAATTTAAATTGAATCTTCTTTGGCAGTTGCCATAATCAACTCTTAGTCTTATTTCATCCAAAAAGAAGAACATCAAGGTAAATATTCCTCACATATATGGCTTCCTTTAAAATCATATTAAGCCAACCAATAACTGATACTTAAATGCCACTGATGTTCTTCACGTACTTTTACCTGATCATAAATAAGTGTAAGAATTTTATTATCTTATACTTTTCTACTGTGTTTTATAATTGAGTAAAAAAGAAGTGATTATCTTCAGAGTTCTTGTAGAACAAGTTTTTTATGAAGCAGGAGATTTGAAAATGATTTATTTTGGAAGAAAAAAAGATAAAATATGAGAGTGTTTTGCCCTTGTTGAAATGTGAATCCAAGTGGACATTACTAGTTTGAAATACATTAAGTTTATGTAATTCAAAATTATCATACCTTTCTGTTAACTTAGACTACTTAAATATGTGTCAGAATAGTTTTTTGATATGTTTATTTTATTCTGTTTAAAATACAATGTTCTAAAATTTATACTTTTTCTTCATCAATGTAGCTGTTTCACTGAACTGTAAAGTTTGGGGATATTTTGTAACAAATTTATTAAGTGTCTTCTTTTATCTTTTCCAAGTATCATGTGTGGGGGCGGAGAAGGTTAAATGTTAACTCTTAGAAACAGAAATAGGGCTTGAAAAACCAGTAACCTGGATATCCAAACTTTTTAGTTCAATTTTAAAATAGAGGCCATTTCTAAAATTCACATCATTTAGTAATACCCATTATAGATTTTCTTTTAATTTGCCCAATTTAGTGGTTGCCTGAATAATAGACATTTTCTAAGATGGGTCATTTAAAGTTTTTTTTTTTTTATTTTACCTTTACAGTGTTTATTCAATTCATCAACATTACCAATCATTTCAGTAAGCACTATAATTCTTATAAGACAGAATGCATTTTTGAGGGGAACCTATTTGCTTTCTTTGTCCTTAAATTGAATAATTCTGTGTATATTATGAAAAAGAGAAAATGACATTAGTCATCTAAAAATGTTCAATTTTGGTCAGCCTTTCTATATAGTATACTTGTTCTAACAAATAAGTAACAGTAGGAGATTTCAGGTCAAATTTAATGATAATTATTTATCACTGCTTCTGAGGTAACAGTTAAAATTTGTAATAAAAATACTTGCCTTGTTTTATTTGTCATGATGTCCAAAAAAAACAGAGGAAGCACAGTTTCTGTTAAGCATTGAAAGTCCAGGAATAAATATAATGGTGAGAATGAGTGTGTCTATCACTGGGGAACTTTCCTCATCTAAGCACATATGAACAATTGATCCTTGTAGTCATATATAGCAGTAAACATTAATAACTTAACAGTCTGAAGTCAGTGCAGAAGATATGGAGCATTATTGAAAGATGGAGTCGAGCAGGTGGCACTTTAATATGTTCAGTGTCATGGTTGACTCTAAAGACTAGTCGAATGAAATTACTTGAGGTTCTAAAGATTTAAAAAGCGAACTCATTTTGCTGCACTAAGGAAATGCTACTGATCAGGCTTTCTGTGTCCCTTTTTTCTAGGCTAGAAAATATTAACCCTGAAGAAAATGACATGGTAAGCCATTCTCTGAGGAGATTTCTTGATGTCAGTCTTATATCTTAGAGGCTTAAGTTCAATTGAGTGGGTTTCAAGAACTAAGATGTGGGAAAAAGAAGAATTGACACACTAATAATGTACATCTTTGCTGCAATATGAAAATTCAATAACTTCACTCAGTCAATTTACAATTCACATGTGCCTATTAATTAAAACCCTATATTAAATAAAATATATTAAAACTTCATGTCTGACTAACATATAATGGTGTTGGTAGACATTACAGGACTTACTGAACAGAATAAACAATGCAGACACAGGCATAGCTATTCAGAAGAATGGAGCTATAATTGTGGATAGAATCTACAAGACCAAAGCATGTAAAAAGAGAATAACTGCAGAAGAAATGAATGCAGTGATAGAAGAACGGGATGCTGCTTTGTCTCAGGTAACTGACTATATCCGTAAAAGCATCTATTACCATTTCTCCCTCCTCTTTACCATTAAAAAATTACTTTCCCCACATATTCTTAATTTAAATGAGTTCTTAGCATATAAGTAATACCACAATGATAGATGTATTAATCACGTTTTGTTATTCTTCAAATACTTGTGCCCTCGTTTCTTAATAAACTCTGTAACCTGCCATAAAAACATAGTTTTATTCTTTAAAATAATTACTTGTATATGAGACTCTTGAGTCACAGTTTTGTGAGGGCTGAGATTACGTCTTTTGTTACTATTTTATTCCCAGTGCCTAATTCAGTGCCTTTTAGTAAGTACTGATAAATGAATCAAATTATTAGTGTATTCTTTTCTGACATCACACCTTCCTGCTCTAACTGAAACCTGGTTGCCTCCCTGAGGCTATTGCTTCCGCTGTAGTCCTCTCAGGTAGTGATTGTATTTCCTCTCAAAGCAGTTATACCAATGGACGTGAAGGCTTGTTCCTCATTAGTGTTTTTAGATTGTTGTTCCTTTTTTTCCTCTCTAAAAACCTTACAAGCTTATGCATCAGATTTTACCACCCGGTACACACTCTTATGTTGCTTCCCTCATTTCTTAAGGATTTTAGGGTCTGTTTCATTGTCCCTCTCTTCAGCCTGCGCCTGTCATGATTGATGATGATTTAAATATGTAGATGATTCTTTCAACATCCCAGCCTCTCATCTTGAATTTCTCTCCTCCAGTCATCATGTGTTCTACACTTCTCCCACCGTCACCCTATGGTCATATCCTGTTGTTGGTCATGGTCAATCTCAATTTCAAGCATCCTACTTTCTGACCATCACTTAATTATCTTTCCAGCTCACTTACTCTTGAACTCTGACTATAGCAAATTTTCAACCCCACTAGTATCTTTTCCATTGATCTTACTACCTGTTTTCCTATCCCTCAAGCCTCTCATGTCCTCACTTCCCTGTTTATCTAGTTTAGGTTTCATGGCTCACTCTAATTATCACCAATTTGCATTTAATATGACTTTGTTTCTCTTGGTCCTCTCTGTTCTACTCACTTGGCGAAACCTAAGCTTTATAAATTGAACTTTTCGCCTGTCTACACTCTCACAGCTTTATATGGCAGGAGAATGTCACACAAGTTTGCCAAATGTACTTACCTTAAATTCATGGCCACTGTCTTCAGATAAGCCCTTGGTGTTATCTGATAATCTTTTTGCTTTTTGTTAGTCCATTCCCACTTCCTTTTAGAGGCCAATTTTCTCTTCTCCTTTCTTCTTAGGTACCCACCCTCCCCTCCCAAATCAAAAAAATAAATGCTGTCTCCACGGTTTCATCCACCAGCCCTCCTGCATTTACACCCATATGCTCTGCCTCTTCCAGTTTCTGTCTTTCTTTTACTACATGCGTGTGTTTAAGGACAACTTCTCTGTTTCCACACTAGTTGACATCTTTTCTTGCCTGTGTAAGGTTATCACCTAACCAGTTGTTCCTTTTCTCTTCTACTTCATAAAATGTTTCCTACTAGTTCATTTCTGTCACTATCTAAAATGCTTTATTATCTTCCATGGAAGCCGGGTAGAAGTTTTGGTTAAGCCTTAGTCTATTTGTGGTTTACTGCTGCAGTTTTGTATTTCCCAAACTGAGAGCTGTGTATTCACTAGGGCCCTACTCCTGGCATATCCTGTATTCTAGTGTTTGTCTCTTCAGCATTTGTAAGACTGGAAAACTCCATTATTCTTTTCAAAAAGTTTAGGGTTTAGCTTTTTAATTTCTCACTCTGTATAGGTCTGGAATTAACAAATGCCTTGAGGTGGCATTCTCAAATCTTGAATTTTGTCACTTCAGCCCTGAATAACTGCCGGAAGCATAGAAAATTTCTCTGTCCTCCAGGAGTCCTCTGTGTAGTCAAAGCCTGATTTCTCAGCCCCTTGCCAATGCCTTGAATCTTTAAATGACAGCAGATCTTCACATCTCCTCTCTCCAGTTAACCCCTCTTAAGAATTTTAGTCACTCATGTTATTGTCGCAGCAGCAGCCTTCTTATGTCTTTTAAACAGATGGTTTTAAAATTTAATCTGGCTTTTCTTGTTTTGGGTTGGAGCATTATTCTGCCACAAATGATTCCATCCTATCTAGATGTCAAGAAGTGACATTTATCTTCAGGTTAGAATGGGAAAAATTCCTTAAACTTTTAAAATGGGCAACTGTTTTTATCATGTGCCCTACCAAGTGTATTCAGTCTTGGATCAACATATTGTTGCAGAAAAGATAGCATTGTTTGTTGCTTTCAGTTTTGTATCCCACATATGAGTTAAATACAGTTCTCAACTTTTTCCGTCGGACTTATTTTGCTTAGCATGATAATCTCAAGATCCATCCATGTTGTTGCAAATGGCAATATTTTATCTTTCTTTATGGCTGAGGAATATTCCATTGTACATATGCACCCCATCTTTATCCAATCATCTATCAAAGGGCACATAGGTTGTTTCCATATCTTGGCCACTGTGAATGATGCTGCTTTGAACATTAGAAAGCACATATTTTTACACATAAATGTTTTAAAATTTTGGGGATACATACCCAGAAGAGGGATTGCTGGGTCATATGGTAATTCTATTCTTAGTTTTTTGAGGAACCTCCATACTGTTTTCCATAGTTGCTGTACGAATTTACATTCCCACCAGCAGTGTATGAAGGTTCCTTTTCCCCCCACAATCTCTTTAACACTTATTGTTACTTGTCTTGTTGAGGAGCCATTCTAACAGGTGTGAGGTGGTATCTCATTGTGGTTTTGATTTGCATTTCCCTAATAGCTAGTGAAGTTGAGTATCTTTTCATATGTCTGTTGGCCATTTGTATATTCTCTAGGGAGGAGTGTCTGTTCACGTCCTCTGCCCATTTTTTAATTAGATCATTTTGTTTTTACTGTATAATTGTTTTATATATTTTGGATATTAGGCCCTTATTGGAAATGTTGTTTGCAAATTCTTCTGCCATTCAGTTGGTTGCCTCTTTGTTTTGTTGATGGTTTCTTTTGCTGTGTAGAAGCTTTTTCGTTTGATATAGTTTATTCATTTTATTTTGCTTTTTACTTCTCTTTCCTTTAGGTCAAATTCATAAAATCCTGAAAGCCTTAATGTCTTTCATAAGGTGAATTAAAAGTTTTATGATTGGCATTCATTTGATAAAGTTCTCTTACCAACCAATCCTACATACTTTCTTTGTCATTTTTTTTGGCCCATTAATGCTAACATGTTTTATTCAAATTATATAAACATGTGTAATTAAAGGATAAAGCTAGAAACTTTTTCCCACTAATTTTTCTGGGATTTTAAGTTTCATAGGAATGTAGAGCCTGTCTAGTTAAACCATCCACTTAATTGAGGAATCTTATCTATGATTAATTTTCAATTTATCCAAATATTAATTTCTTCTTAATGTCTAAACTTTGTACTAGTATTGGCCTCAGTATTTGACTGATAAATTATATTGCATCAGATATATTCAAACATCTGTGTGACCAATAATGTCCTAAGTCATGCAGGCTAGTCTTAGAGGCTCAGTTGAATCCAGCTCAGAAACCAATAAACAACAGAAGAATAATAGAACTAGCCAGGATTTGGCAATTTTATTAGCTTTTAGGGCTGACTTTATGGTGAACTACAGTAATTCAAATGACCACTTGAATTAGTCTGGGATATCCAGAGAAACAGAACCAATAGGAGATAGAGATTTCATATAAGGAATTCATTCCTGCAATCCTGGAGGCCAAGATATCCAAAATCTGCAGTTGGTAAGCTAGATACCCAAGAGAATCAGTAGTATAGTTCCAATCTGGCTCTAAAGGCCTGAGAACCAGGAGAGCCAATGATGTAAATTCTATTCCAAGTTCTAAATTCAAACACAAGAGAAGACCACTATCTCAGTTCAGAGAGAGAAGAAATTCTTTCTTATTCAGCCTTTTATTCTATTCAGGCCTCTAGTGGATTGGATGATGCTCATTCACATTGGGAAGGTCAATCATTACTCCTAAGTCTACTGATTCAAATGTTAATCACATCCAGAAACATCTTCACAGACACACCCAGAAATCATTTTTAATCAAATATCTGGGCATCTGGTGGCCCAGTCAAGTTTTCACATAAAATTAACTGTCACACCATTCATTCCTAGGGATTTTGGATAAATTAGGCTAGTTTAGGGGAGTTTTGATTTCCAAGGGCATACATAGATGGGCGGGGCCTAGCAGCAGGAGGCCTTGGGCCTTGCTGATACTTGTAATTGATAGGATTACACTGTAGACATTGGCCCCTAGCTGATACCTGATGCACAGGTGAGGGGCCCAGCCCTTGAGAGCTGAATAAATTAGGCATGGGAATGGGGGTTGGGATATGGACATTAGCCAGATGGGCTAGGAGGTGTTGGTAAAATAAAATAGGTTCAAAACACTAAAGCAAAAGCTTTGTCATAAAACTTGGAGTATAGCAGGGATGAAGGGAGAAAGTGGTAAATTCTATATGTTTGGGATCTATTCCAAACATAATGTAGAAAATGGTTATGGCTTTTGAACTAATTTCATTCCTAACTACTACTAAGAACAAGACTTTGTATTGCCAGGCTTGATCATGATTAGGTCATGAACTACAGTAACATGAAAAGGAGCTTACATGGTAAAAACTTTTAGGGTCAGAGCACAGGCAGGTAAGAACAAGCTAGCACTATTTTCTCTTTCCCACTTAAATATCTCTTCATCTTTCAACTTCAACCTTTCCCTGGGTTTCCTTTTACTTTGTTGTCTTCTAGATGTTAGTTTCCTGTTGTTGGTCTATCAAAGCTGAACTAGTGATCATAAATTTCTGTTACCTGAACACCATGCAAAGAATCTTCACTCACCACTCTTTTTGGAAATGAGTTATTCCAAATATCTAAATTCAATATCAGCCTTTTTAATTTGTTCATTTTTCTTTATTGTTTCTGTTGTTGAAATATTTCTAAAACATTTTTCTTCTTTCTTTAAACAAAATATAATTAATACACCTTTATTTTTTTCTGAAAATTTAGTTACTTTGTTTTTGTCAAATGCTATAATGAAAACTAAAGATCCCGAGGTCCTTCAGGTTCAGAGTTGACAAATACAAAAAAACATTGTAAGACTAGGGTTAATCATCAGGGTAATTAAAGAAATTCAGCTAAATATTTCACTAGTTAGGTTTTTTCTTTATAGCCTATAAGCTATACCAAACATCAAGTTCCAGCTCCAACAAAATGAAAAATAAATTAAAAAGACAAAGATATGAATCTAATCTAGTCATATAATGAAGAAAATTCTGGGAAGACAGCTGAGCAATGTACAGAAAATACAGTTGGTCTGTTGCTTTATGACTCTCCGCCTTTAAGCATGTTTTTCTCCATTACTGAAACATGCTGTGTCTCTACTTGTTTCTCATTTGCCTACTGTTTTAAGGCTAATTTAAATATAATCTCTTCCATAAAGTTCTTATGTGAAGCAATATTGATAAATATCTGCTTTGTGCCCACATTTTACCTTGTATCCTGTTATCGTACTTGTCACACTGCATTATAATTAATTGATTTTATGCCTTTCTTACTAGCATAAAGATAGGGATTGCTTTTCTTTATCGGTGTCTATCACAATCCTTAGGATAGTGTAGGCACTTAATATATTTTTGTTGAATTAGAACTATTTCAAGATACACTGAACCAAAAGAAGTTAGTGAAATACTAATCATTCATTCATTCATATTTTATTGAGTACCTATTATGTGCCTTGTGTTGGGAATTCGGCAATGATCCAAATATAGAAAGTTCATACTCTATAGAACTTACATTTTAGAATGGAAATACAGATAGTAAACAAACAAATGAATTTTCAGGTAGTGATATGATGAAAATAAAAAGGTGATGGAGAGTGACTGCAATTGGTAGTGGAGTTGTCACTTTACATAGGGTGATCAAGGCAGGCCTCTTTGTCCACATGAATAATTGAATTGAACTTGAAAGAGAAGGACCAGCCACACAAAAGAACTATGAAAAGAGCATTCCATCATAAGAAATCAACAATACCCTGAGAGAAGGAATAAGACTACTGTGTTTAAGACACTGATATAAATGTACCAAGCTTAAATATAATTTAAATGCAAGAAATACAGTAGTAAGCATTGAAGTAGAAGAAATAGCAGCAGACAAATCTGTAAGGTATTGTAGGACATGGTAAGAAGTAAAATACAGAGGATATTGCAATAGTCCAAGCAAAAGATGAAACCAATAATGGCTCAGAGGAGCAAGTGGAGATTTAGAGAAGTAGACAGATTTGGGAAATATTTTAATAGTACAGTAAACAGGCCATGAAAACAGATTGCACTTGGGCGTAACAGAGCAGAAAGAATTAGAGCTGTCTCTTGTATCTTGGCTCAAACACTGTTTAGATAGTTGCTCCATTTATTGTGATAGGCAAGTTTTTGGGAGGAGTTCAACATATATTGGGAGAGAAATTGCATTCTCTCTTGGATGTGGTATGTTTGAGATGATTCTTAGAAATTCAAATGGAAGAATTGAGCAGGCACATGGTTATTGCAGCCATCAGCATATAGATAATTAAAGCTATAGGACCAGATGAAATTAAGGAAAGATCTTTGAGAAAAAAGAGGGCCCTAGGACCAAGCTCTGTTGTGTGCCAACATTTAGCAGTTAGGCAAAGTAGGTGGAGCCCACAGAGGAAACTGGAAAGGATGGCAAAAGAAGCAGAAAGAAACTGAAGGGAGTGTGGCATCAGAGAAGGCAAGAGAACATGTTTGTAATAGATGAAAGTAATTAGTTCCCTTGAATGGTGTTGAGGAGTCAAGCAAGGTGAAGATGGAATGCAGTCAGCCCTCTGTATACATCAGTTCCTCACCAGTGAAATCAACCAACTGCAGATAGAAAACATTTGGAAAAAAAGTTACATTGTTGCTGCTGTATACTATGTAGTTAGGCCTATGATGGTTATATGTGTACTGAAGAAGTACAGACTTTTAATCTTCTAATTCCCTACAACTATTTACATAGCATTTACATTGTTTTAGTTATCATAAGTAATCTAGAAGAGTATACAGGAGGATAGTATATAGGTTACATGCAGATACTATGTAAGGGGACTGAGCATCTGGATTTTGGTATCTACAAGGGTCCAGGAACCAATCTTCCAAAGATACTGAAGGATGACTATAGTTATTTTTAGATTTGATCATGTGGAAGACATTGAAGGCCTTGACAAAAGTCCTGGCTAGGAAAGAGGCCACACTGGAGTAGTTCGAGGAGAGAATGAAAAGAGAGGATGTGAAGACAGTGAATGTATACAACTTTTCCCCCCTATAATGGAGGTAGAGATTTGGATATTACATGGAGAGGGAGCTTGTGTATCATGAAATGATTTTTTTTTTTAAATGAGAGATTCTAGCATGTAGTTGGTATGTTGATGGAAATGAATCAGGAAAGAAGGAAAGGTGATTTTAAGGGAGATGAAAGATAATTGAAGTAGGAAAGTCTCAGAGTGGTTAAGTGGATTGAGAGGAGGACAAGATCTAGAACATAAGTGGAAGAGTTATCTTTTGCTAGGAACAGGGAAACTACTTTAATTATAACAAACAGGAATACAAAGAACTCGAATGGATACATATGCTGGCAAGTTGATAAGTTTCTATGCAGTGTCTGTCCCTTTCAGAATGGAAATGTTAATTTAGATTTTCAGTGTGATGGGTCATTGGATGGTGCTGAAGATTTGTGAGGAGGAGATAGTTTGAAATTGTTGTCTTAGTTTGTGCGTAAATAAACATAATTAGAGTAACGTAGGATTCCCAGAGCAGAATGTCCACTTGAGAATTAGGGCAATGAATTTAAAGTGAATTGAAACCTATCAGGAAAGTTGCATGATTTCTTCAAGCAACATTCAGATCTTGAGTATAGTGTGGTGTTACAGATCTTTGATTTTAACTAGGGATGGAGGTTTAATGGTAAAAAAAAAAAATGGGGTAAAAGGCTAGGGAGTCATTGCAGTGATGGGCCATGGACTCTCCCTTGAATAATAAGAAAGAGGGGTGATAAGTTATGCAGAAGGAACTGAGGAGAGTGTAGTATCACAGAAGGTAGAATCCTGGCCAGTAAAGAACTGGCAAATCCATGTGGTAGAGATCTTCGTTTGTCTTGGAGAGTTGCTGTGAGTCATAGTCAAGAGAAAAGGACACCTGAAAGGAAGATTTGGAAGGTATTGCAAGTAGTAGGGTCAGTGTATTCCAGATACTTTTCTGTGTAATTTTTATATGGGTTTATGGGAGAAAACTAAATGGTGGATATTTTACCACACAGTCAGCAAGAAAGATCCAAAAGTGGTAAAAGAGAGGGAAAACATCTGAAGAAAAGATATAACTACTTTAGAAATTAGAAAATATTTCTCTTTATTATACTAAGTATAAAAATTAAGACGAGAAGATAAATATAATGCCACATATTTCAAGATCCAGAAGTCCATTTTACAACATTCCTAACCTGGTTATGAATTTCTCATGATATTCTGTGTGACCAAAAGTCTCTAAAAAAAGCAGATTGAGATTAGAGAGTGTAACATAAACTATAACAAATCCACTTGAATAGCAAACCTAAAATCTTGGCCAATGATGTAACATCAAAGTTAACCTACATTAGCAGAGAGAAAAGATAACCTAGTTTCTTAACCTCTCTTTGTTAGTGTTGCTTTCCCTGTCTATCCCTTATAATTTTCATAGTGTGTGGCATATAATAGATACAAGATAATGATTTGTTAAGTTATTAGAAGTTTGGCAAAAACTCATACTCGAAAAGATATCATAATATTTAGAGTTTCATTTTTCAGAAAAAGTAGGAAGCATGTTTAACATTCTTTATTATAGTGACTGTAAAATTTTTATTAATTTTTTTCCCCTGTCAATTTGTTAATTTGCTTTCCTATCATACAGTTATTTGCCTGTGCATGTTTTTTTAACAGTCCATCTTACTAAAATATCTTGTCGATATTTGATCTAATAACTTCATTTATTACTAAAATTATAGGTAACTGGAAAGTACAGATAAGCAAGAAGGGAAAATTTGCTCATAAACTCATTTCCTATAAATAATCACATATAGATTCTTTGTCTTTTTTTCAATGCATATTATATCACACATACCACTTGGTAACCTGAGTTTTCACTTGATTTTATATTTTGTCTGCTATTATTATAACTTTATAATGTGGATATATTAAGATTTGGTGAACTCATCTGCCATTTGGAAGTGGGTTTTCTATTTTTTTTAATAGTGTAAACATTTTTATAGCTAAATTTTTATGTACATCAGTGTTTATTGTCTTAAGGATAAGTCCTAGAAGTGGAAATACTGGATCAAAGAATAAAAACACTCTTAAATAAATAAGTTCTTTTTAAATTACCATCTTAGAAAAATTGTGCATTAAAGCATCATCATTCTAAAGATGTGACTTTTTAAGAGGGACTGAATTTTTGCAGTAGCATGCTTAATAGTTGTTTCATAAACAGTTATTTGGGCACAAAAATTCAGATTGTAATGATTTTGTTTTTTTTCAGTATATCTGATTTCATACGGAAAATTTTCAGTTAACATTTTAGTTGTTTATATTTATGCTAAATTTTAACTTCAAAAACAAAAGTACATGCAACCAAATAGTAAAATTATCTGCCATGCTTACACAAATATTTCAGGAAAAATGTAAAGGTATCTGAATATATCATTCACAGCAAAGTACTTCTCTTTAGTCCAATGTGTCAAGACCATTGAAAAAACACTTTGCATTCTCAACATAATGTATCACGCCTTTTACCATTTCGGAAATGACTCTGGCTGTGCGCATACATTTGCGTACAGGTTTGTTTGATTAATTGCTACTTGACTCATCTACCACAACACTAAGCTCCAGGATCACAAAAGATCAAATTCCCAAACCACTTTCTAAAGTTAATTTAAATATTAATGTGGATACCTTGAAAAGATTCAAGGGAAGGTGGTTTTTATTATTACTGGTAGCCTGTTTCAGTATTATAATCCCTTGAAAAAATTTCCAAATTCATATATTAACTCATCATTAATATTATCTTGTAAAAAAATCATAATAATCTTATAAGTAGGTTAAAATATATAATAAAATATTCTTTTAAGTTGTAATTTATTGGGAAACATTTTCAGGAAATAGGATTATATATAAATCATAAGTGTATTTATTATAAGTGTGTTAGTTTAGTGATCATTGCACATTGAGATTTTCATTGTTAATGTTTACTTTTTATTTGTTTACAGTTTTGTTTTCAGATAAAAATTATGCACAGAAACAAAAGACATAAATTTTAAGTCAGCAATTTGATGAGTTTTGACAAGTACCTACACCCATGTGACCACATCTTTATAAAGTTACAGAACATTTCCATAACCCAAGAAAGTGTCCCTCATTTATTTTCCTTCTTTACCAATTACCTCTGCTTCACCCAAACAACTCTTCAGATGTTTTTAATCATATCTTTATTCTGCTTATTCTAGAACTTCATGTAAGTGGAATTATGCAGGGACAGCAAAATATTCATTATATTTATCCATGTTGTTCTTTGTATCAAGTAGTTTGTTCTTTTTGTTGATAAGTAATATTCCATTATATAATATTACAGTTGTTATTTATTCTCTTGTTGGACATTTGGAGCTGTCCAGTTTTTGATTAAGACTGTGAGAATTCCTGTACAAGTCTTTCTGTAGACATATGTTTTCATTCTCTTGGTTAAATATCTAAGAGTGGAATTGCTGGGTCATAAGGTTGGTTAGTATTGATTTTTAAAGGAAATTAGCAAATTGTTGGTTGAAGTTCCTATATCATTTACGCTGTCACCAGCAATTCTGTGGGAGTTCTGATCACTCCATATACTAACCAGCAATTAGTAGTGGCAGTATTTTTAATTGTAGTGATTTTCGTAGGTGTGTAGTGGCATATTATTGTGGTCTTAATTTGTATTTACCATTGAATAAAGATCTTGAATATATTTTCATGTGCTTCTTGGTCATTCATATATCCTCTTTATTGAACATCTGTTCAGGGCTTTTGCCTATCTTTTAATTGGGTGATTTAACTTTTTTATTATTGATTTGTATGAGTTCTCTATATCTTTTAAAGTTTGTTGTCAGTTATATGTATTTAAGAAAATTTTCTCCCCATCTGCTTCTTGCTTATTTATTTTCTTAATTCTATATGTTGATGCATAAAAGTTTTCAATTTTGCTAAAGTCTAATAAATCAATTTTTAAGTGTATCTTGTTTAAGAAATCTTTCCTTACCCCAGGATCACAAACGTACCATCCTATGTTTTCCTCTACAAGCTTTATTGTTTTAGTTTTTACTTTATTATGTGATTTACTTTGAGTTAACTATTGTGCATGGTGTAAGATAAAGATTGGCATTTATTTTCTTAACAGGTTAGTTAGTATTCAGTCATCCCTGCATTACTTAATTTTAAAAGGTGGGGTTTTTCGCCCTATTGAATGGTTTTGGTGCCATTTTTAAAAAATTAGTTGACCATGTGAGTATGTATCTGTTTATGGACATGCTGTTTTATTGTAATGATCTATTTGTCTCTCATGTCAATGCTACACTGCATTGCTTGCTATGAATTTTGATGTCAAGCATTGAAAGTCTTCCAACTTTGTTATTTTTCTAAGGTTTTACTTATTATAGTTTCTTGCATTTTCCTGTAAATATTAAAATCAGATTTCAAATTTCCATAAGAAGCCTGTTGGGATACAATTGGATTTTTAGATCATTGGCGTGGAAAGGGATTGAATCTTAACGATTTTTAATTTTTCAATCGGTGATATTTCTCACAATCTTCTTATTATTAATAAATGTACCACATGGTTTAAATTGTAAGAATCTTAAAACAGTCAAATTCCATTTGCCTTCATCCTTTTGATATGCTGACATATATTTGTATATTTATTTTAATTCAAATAATAAATTGTCTTTCAGAGAAATTATGAGTAGTAAAAATATATTCTTCTATGTTTATCTATATATTCATCATTTTAGGTACTTTTTATTTCTTCATGTTGGACTGAATCTTCATTTTGTGTTATTTTCCTTAACTTAAATAACCTCTTTTCGCATTTTCTTTCTTCCTTTCCTCTTTCCTCTGTCTTTTCCTCCCTCTCTTTTTCTTTTTTCTAATACACATCTGCTGTTGAGTTCAGTTCTCATTTATCTGAATATATCTTTATTTACCCTCATTTTTTAAAGATATATTCACTAGATATAGATGAATATAATTCATAAGCTAGATATAAGAGATACCCAGTGGGGTCGCCTGTATTCCAGATGTATTCCTTTTACCCCTGTTGTATAGTAGTAACCCAGTTTCCCCCTCAGTGGTCAGGATCCATTACCCCAGCCAGTTGGTAACCTCTTTTGTAACATCTTGATTCAGAGACATGAGGAACCCTAAGCAGCCAGGTGGCAGCTTCAATGTTCAGTTTAATGGAATTTTTGTTGTGTCTCTAGATGGAAGTTTTTCCCTCTTTGAAACTAAGACCACTGGATTAGCAAAACCTCAGTTTGCCGAAATGGAAAGCAAAAATTTTGCTAGTAGATCACTAGGAGTAATAGTGAATGAAGCCACTCCCATCTCTACCCCTTGATTCCTGGACCTGTGACTACTGTCTGTGGATTAAAAAGTACCACATATCGTACTCTGATTTAGAGCATATACATTGTCATGGAGAATCCTACCCTCACCCT
Source organism: Eidolon dupreanum (assembly GCA_028627145.1). Classification (NCBI taxonomy): domain Eukaryota; kingdom Metazoa; phylum Chordata; class Mammalia; order Chiroptera; family Pteropodidae; genus Eidolon; species Eidolon dupreanum. The sequence goes on from CM053509.1 coordinate 73,659,812, forward strand.
GGAAGGAATTGTCACCTAACTGACACTATAACCAACTCTTCAGAAATCCATTTTACTCCTTTATCAAGCCAGCTGCATGGAGATAATGGAGAGTATGATAAGATCAGTGAATTTCATGAGTATGGGCCCATTGCCGCACTTCCTTTGCTGCTGCTTAATGAGAACAATGCTGTGTGCAGTCCCGTTGTAGTGCAGGCATTCTGTAAGTCTGCATGGTTGTTTTTGCATAAGCACTGCATTCAGGGAAGGCAAATCTATATTCAGAGGAAGTGTTTATTCAATAAGAACAGTCAAGAGCAATTTTAGGAGGTAGAAGGATAGAAGGTTGTTATCCAAGGGTAGAGTTTCAGAGTTAAGGATTACAGAGAACTAAGAACAAGATACTGGTTGTGGTTATTGTTCAAAGGTGGATTTTATTAGAATAAATGAGTCAAGAAATTGTGAAGCTAGAGTGTTGTTATAGGTGACTCTTGCTTTTTCCTAGCATGTTGGCAAGAATTTTTTTTTTTAATGTAGGAAAGTAACTTTGATTGGTCATGGCAGCACAGATGAAAAGCAAGTCATTCAGATCAGCGCTTCTCAAAGTATCTGTGGTGAAGGACCAGTTTTGTTTTGTTTCGTTTCGTTTTGTTTTTTTTACAAATTCTTTAAAGTTATTTCTTTTCTTTTTTCTTTTTAATTTAATTTTTTATGATGGCATTGGTTAATGAAATCCAGTAAGTTTCAGCTGTACACTTTAATAGTAAGGCATATATATGTTTACACTGTGTGTTCACCTCCCATAGTTAGTTTTCTTTCTGTCACCACATATTTGACTCCCTTTAGCCCATCTACTCCCCCCTCCCCCCACCCTGAAGGACCAGTTTTAAAAAAATAATTTTCCAGTGTATTAAGGACCACAAGTTTTATAACATATAATAAAAATGAATTATCAAAAAATAAAATGAAAAAGTATGAAAACATGCAAAATTCAGGCATACATTTTTTTTTTTTTGTCATTGGGTTCAACAGCCATAACATTGCTCTGTGAAATTTCTCTAAAGTGTTTAATTGCTTTCTCTGAATTTTAGTGCTAGCTTCATCAACAGTGTCAGTTTTAAATCAGTACTAGTTCCTGGACCACACACTCTAAATGGGTATGAGAAACTTGAAAAGTGAAAGGGTTATGGACTACAGGTTTAGTGGGCTGGAAATGACAGTTGGGAACCAGGAAAAAGCAAGTCCTCTCTAGGAATACATCCTCCTAGAGAGGGTTCAGAGAGGTGTCACTGGAAGCGAGGTTGTTTTTTAGTGAGCTGAGGAAATAGGATTAAGCTAAGAATATATGGAAGTATTTTAACAATGAAAAAGTACAAGGAAAGTAGGTAAGAGAAACAGCTAAGCCAGAAGAAAAATGAGTTTTAGTTGACTTTAGGGGAGTTGAATATAATGTAGACTCTTTTTCACTGAGATTGCTCTTGTTAATCACTGCTAAATGGTTTGGATGATATTCCTGACCTTGCACATGAACATCAGTAAAACAATGTCGAGAAAATTTAAACAAACTTTTTTAAAGTGTAAACGACCAACTTCATTGACAATCTAGGAGTGTCTTGAGAACTGTCCCAAGTTTCCACAGCTTTTGTTACAGTAATCAACAAATTAGTCTATACGTATTTACTCATTTTCTATAGAGAACACTAGTTATCATCTTTACATGTTCAAAAATAATCAGAGTCTTATCTCTGAAAGAGAATGATTTTTGTATAATAGTCAACTTGATACTTCGATTTGTCATACAGTTTTTTAGTTTTTCTCCTGTTGTAATCCTAGAAGCTGGAGTGGCTTCTGTTAGGCTTTAACAATGTTTGGGCAATACTCCTCATATAACAAGAAAATTAAGAATGAGCACTAAAGTAATTGACAACTCTATTGAGATTACAACATTTATAATAGCAAACAAACAAAGTTTGCAAACCAAGAGGAGGCATCTGTGATTCCAGGAATAGAATAACTAACTGAAAAAGAGCTTAATAAACTGTTAAATGGTGGCTATCATCCAATGAGTACTAATACTATTTCCTGAACTCTGCTTTGTGTTTTTTTTACAATGGTATAAGCATCTCTATCCTTTTGTGCAATAACTGCCAACTTAACATTTAGGTTATACTTTTGTTTGTTTATGGATTTTGAGAAAATCCATTGAAGTTTACTTAAGAACCAACTCATTACAATGGTATTATTTACTGAATTTTTTTTTCCTGGCCATTAGCTAACTTCAGGGTTCAGCATTGCAAGGTTATAACTGTACAAAAGGGATCAAAATACCACATCCTAGTAGTGGCATTAGCCAGAGAAGTAAAGTCATCATCTTAGAAATAAATGCCTTTGCAGCAGTGAAGGGATTATGCAAAATGAATAAGCAAGATCAGACCTCTTTCATTTGGCAACTTTATAATTATCCTTAATTATTTCCGTTATAAAATATTGTTATACATTTTTAATTACTTTTTGGTTATTCATATTAAACTACAGAAAGGCAGCACTTTTCTGATAAATTCATATCAAAACAAAAATTCAAAACAGTTCTAGAATTTTTATTGATATTCAAGAGGAAGTGTCTTTAATGAATTATAACCTTTAATTAAACTATTAGAATTGTAATCTCAAATCTATTTAAGAGTTTAGGTGACCATCTTAAACATCTGGAAACTACTGACCACACATTGTTAAACTTTATATGAACATAGTTCTAATTCAACTTTAAGGTATGAAGTATGATTATGAATCTGTATAATTAATAATTATTAATATAATTAACAAGTCATAAATTAGATGTGAGATATAATAGCCTTGGTGTTTAGATTGCCATTTTTTTCTTATTAGATCTAAAAAACTACCCTAGCAGATTGAATTCCTGAGAAACTGGGTACAGTAGAAGGGTGCTTCTTCCCAGTGCAGCAAATACTATTGAAATCAAGGGATTGTGGCTTTTATTTTTGGCCCTCTATTTTTTGTGCAACATATTTTGATTACTTCCTTGATCATCTTACTCTTCCCTTCTTTTACGCCTAAAAGAGCAAGGTACCATAATACACAGCTAGTTAGAATACATAGGCAGAGAATTAGGATGCTAAAGAAGAGAGATCAGAAGGGTGTAGGTTGAACTGACAAGTGATATGTTAGTTTTGACAGGCTTTTGTGTTAGGGAAGTGTTAGTTGCATTTGAAGGAGCAGACATTGGGGTATATAGAATTTTTAAATTTTCATTAGTTATGTTATTGCCAGCTCAAATGTTAGGAATCATTTCTAAATGTGTTCTAATTAAAATCCAGAAAAGGTGATTTCATAACTCTAAACTTTGTTTTCATTAACCACATTTCATAGGTTAACAGTCTCTAGTTATTAGAAGCTAAGTAAATAAAGACCATCACTAATTTACTTTTAATTTACTCCTAATTTAGTAATTATCATTTACATATTACAAACCTTGGGTGGATTTCATTGCTAAGGAAGTGTTTAGGAATTTGTGTACTTAATTTCATTTTCTGTTAACTCTTCTAGAAAATCACAAACTCTACAGGTACTAGGAAAAGATATAGTAAAAGTTATAGGAAATTGGAAGGGAAAAGTTTCCATTGAGTGTTCGGTTAGAAAAAAATGAAGATTTATCCCGCCAGTCAGATTCTACTGCAGGAACCTTTCCTGAATAGGAAAAATTACTTTTGGTCTCTTGAAAAACAATAGAGGCTTCTTGCCATGGCAGAATAATTATTACCAATCTTACCATAACTTAAAAAACTATAAAATGGGAAAACATTAATTACACAGTGCACAAGACTGCACAGAGATGAGCAGGATGGTTCCCCTGGCATTATGCCTAGAGGCACTCTTGCTGACTCAGGAAGGTAGAATCCAGCAGAGCAGTGGTTTTGTTGTATGTGATAAAGAAGAAGAAATTTAAGTCTGGGGATTTGAAGAAGCTGAAATTTGCTAGAGATGGTATTAAATGAGAGGAAACTACTTATCTTTGGAAGGGAAACACCAGTTAGCTCTGTGCTAATTCACCTTCAGCTTTGCCCGAGTCATGCTATTCATGCACCTGGTTTGCATGCATGTGATTTAGAAGCACTGCCACAGTACTATGAGTTAAATGAGAAGTTGGAGTTCTGGTCCATCCAGAGTAGAGAGACCTTGCTGAGCACCTTGGGCATTCACTTGATTCTTCCTTAGAGGGAGGACTGAGCCCAAATGCAGTGCTGTTTAATAGAACATTCTGCAGTAATGGAGATGTTTTCTGTATTGTTCAGTTTAGTAGCCATGCACTGTGGTGTCTGAAACTAAAACGACTGACAACAGCAAATGTCAATGAAGATGTACCACAACCAAAACTCTACTCTGTTGCTAATGGGAGTGTAAAATGGTACAACCAGTTTTTAAAACTGCTTCATAGTTTCATATACAGTGAAACAATATCTACTCTGTGACCTAGGAATTCCATTTCTAGGTATTTACCCAAGGAAAACAAAAATATATACATACTGTAAGACTTTTAGAGAAATGTTTATAGGAGATCATTCATAATACCAAGTATTGAAAACAACTCAAATGTCACTTCATTAACAGAAAAACAGACATGATATATTTATATAAAATAGAACATTATTTTGCATGAAAAGAATGAACTACTCATGCACACAGAAACGTAGATGAATCTCTAATGCATTGTTGATTTAAAGAAGTCAGACAAAAGATTAAAGACTTAAAGGCTCAGTTATTTTTTATGAAGTTAAAGAACAGGCAAAGAAATCCATGGCATTACAAAGCAGAAAAAAAGGGTAGCCTATGGCCTATGCGTGCAAATTGACTGGAAGAGGGAACACTAAGTCCGTCCTGTTGTGACAGGAATATTCTATATATGATCAGGGTGGTTATCCAGACATATAAATTTGTCAAAAATCAATCAGTTGTTCAGTTAGAATCTGCATTTCATTCTGTATAAATTTTACCTAAAAAAAAAAAAAAAAAAAACCCTACGAAGCAATAGCTTGGCTTCTGAGGTATGGTAAAAATAAATAAATAAATAAATAAATAAATAAATAAATAAATAAATAAATAATAAAAATTCCCCACTTACTTTAGTATACTTTTTTCCTCTACTTCCAACTCTTCCCTCTGGTTTTTGACCCTATTTTTCCTATCTGAATCTTGGTGTCTTACTATTTTTTCTTTCCTTATTGTCCCACTTGCATTATCATGTTGCCACCGTATCCCAAGCCTTTAGATGTTTAGAATTATACTTCTTTTTCAGGAGTCCATTAGAAAGCATATTATTAAATAGTCATTGTTTACATTTATATTTTTAATTTCAGGAAACAATACTTTGCATATTTCTATATTTTAGAAATTTCTTATTTTTTCTCATAATTTTTTCAGGTCTTATATTCTTTTGCTATATTGGTGCTTATAATATATGATTGCCTAAGTATTAAGGGCAAATGCCTTTAATTTTAGAAGGAAATTAATGTGGAAAAAAACAAGATTTCTTTAAACAAAATTCACATAATTTACTAAAAATGCAGTAGATAGCTTCAGTGAATTAGGTCCTAGGCCCTGGGTCAGTAAGTGGATGTGAGGGAGAATGCCAAGTAGATGGTTGCCATGAAAGCATATAGGAGGAAGGGTAGTGAATTGGTAGAAGCAAGGAGGGCATGGTATTCCTCAGGCGGGCCTCCCAGTGAGAAGGTAGGTTCTGATGCTGTATAGATAAATCAGATATGTGTAAAAACTTGCACAAAGGCAAGAAAGTTGTAAGGAATATTCATATTTTGGGAACTGTGGATAATTTAGCATGTCTGAACTAGACCAAAGTGTGCAATTGAGGAGGAATGAGAAAATATGTAATGAGTCTGACCAGTTCATGAAATGCCACTGTCATTCTCCAAAACTTATTTTTAATTTTGTAATCAGTAAAAGAGCCAATAAAGGAAATCAAGATAAGGTAAGTAGGACTTAGTGTGATCAATCAGAACTGTATTTTAGACATAGTTCTCTGGAATATTTATTAGTTCTAAGATGCAACCTCAAAACACATGCACACACACATACACATACATTCTTTTTCAAACTGCTATTGGCAGCAAGAAGAGCAGCTACTGAAGTAACACCCTTGAACGCATTTATGTCCTTCCACGATGCCAGGTTTATTGAGTGGAACCTTCTCAGGTAAACCGATCAGGTACCCAGGCAGGTTAACACATAATACACAGAGGGGGAAGTACAGAGTCTTACATGACGGAGTGACTGGTGAAAGTCCTTAGTATCTCCAAAGCAAGCTCTGTTGACTGGAGGTGCGGAGAGCTATGCGTGGTTCCCAAGGTAGTGGCTAGGACAGGTTGGGAGGTCAGAGTCTTCAGCTCTAGTGCACCAGTCATTAATGCTATCAGGTTAGGTTTGAGCAAGTCTAAGGTCTTTAGCTTTTAAGGACCTTACAAGGTGGGATCCTTGTGCTTATCTGCTCCTACAGTTAGAGGCTGATATTTCTTTGGTTTGGAGCCTTCTGGTCACACCCTAAGGGCATTCCCATTATGTGCAGGTTGACTATACTCTCATGGCTCCCATGGGATCCATTTTTTTTACCTCCTCTTTAATCTCCCACCCCCCACCCCTGCCCTCTGACCTATGGATGTTTCAGTTTCCCTTTTAAGAACTGGATCTCTGAAGGCGAGGCGCCTTCCCCCACACACTCAGGGCATGCACCCGGGGCCTGGCACACCCAGGGTATGGTCCGTGGCTCCACCTGGGGCACGAACCTAGGACCTTCTACGTGTAAAGCAGAGGTGCTAACCACTACACAATGGAGCCACCCCAAAAAGTCCTCAATTCTTAATGCTCTATACATTTTTCCTGGTAATTTTGTTGTAGCCAGCTTTGGGAACTACTAGAATAGAGAATAGTTTGGAAGGGCTTGAGCCTGAGGGCATTTCCCTGTCAGTTAATGAGAAACTTAGAGGCTGAATAAAAGATATGACAATGGGGATAGAGAATGAGAAAAAAGCATGTGAAGGAATAGGACTTAGTCTGCTTTTAGGATAAAGATGAGCAAGAATTTAGGATGATTTTCAAATTTAGCAGGGATGATTGAGTAAATGCCCTTTATAAGCAGGGAATATAGTAAAGCAATAAATACATATTTAATACCGCCTACATTTTAGGTGCCTTGCTGTTTAAAAGTGAACAGACACACTTGGCTCCACCTTCTTGTAGTTTACAGTTTATACATGGGAGAAATAGATATATTTGGCATTTTCATATGAAAACCTGATGGCTTCAAAATTTTACAGTGTGATTTTTGTATATACATAAATAAGTATATATGTTAATATATGTATATAAATGTATCTATGTATGTATACACATATGTAGCTTTTATAAGACCTTCATTTAAAAGAAAACATTTCCAATGGTAATTTAAAAAATAGCTATTTTTTGTTTTATTTTCCTAAAAAGAATATTATGATTTTAGATAATGCTTTTACTTTGCGATTTCAAATATTTCTTTAAATTAATCTTTTTGAATAGTTCAGTAGTTTAAAATGATTATAAAATATTGTATTTGTTATTAAACCCTTAGTAATTTACTTTAAGATGGTGTTTTTAAAATGTTTCTATGTAATTAGAATACATGCATATAAATCTATAGGAACATGTCATTGCCTGGCATGTTGCCTTGTGGGTGCTGGTATATTGCCTAGTGGATGGACTCTCAGTGGATATTTGCTGAATAATTTGTTTTATGCACACACACACACACACACACACACACACCCCACACACACCAGCTGCATCATATGTGGTTTCAGAGACTTATTCATATAATTATTGTTTTTCTTTTTAAATCTTTGGTATTATATAAATATTCACTTAAACCAAGTTGTTGATATTTTGCCAAGGCTTTGGAAAAACAAGTTGCCTTTTGTTCCAAGTTATTGTAATGTGAGAAAAGCATTCCACTTAACTATTTTTAAATCTAAAATGGAGTGATTTTTAAAAAATTTTTTCTAAATGAAGAGAAATAAAAACTTATTTACATAATCTTAAGAGCTTCCAAACATCTGCAGTTCAAAGTACATGAGTCACATTGACACCGAAATTTAGTTTCTGTTTTGACTGGAAGAATCTGATATTATTTTTGTCTGCAAAGGAAGGAGTTGCATAGATCCCAAGTCGGAAGATGTGTGATTGTAATACTATCAAAATGATTTGTGACCGAAAGCAGATTGTAGAGAAGAAACAGCAGCTGTTAGAAACTTAAACTATATTAGAGAACTTTTTGTTAAAAACTTAAGGCATGTTATTTTTCAGAAAGAAAACATAAAGTGAAACAGAATCAATGTGTTGTCTGTTTGATATAATGCTTAAGAACTCACAATGAGTAAAAGGAAATTCTTGGTGAAAACAGATTTTGTAGTAAATATGGGTCAAATATATTTTATAAAAGTTTGCCATTGATTTTTATGTTTTGTTTGTTAGTTCATTCACACTGTAGATTTAGTTTCATTCATTTACAGAGGCAAATTTTTTTGCCAGTGAGTTCACAGAGCATAGAAACATGAACCCGTGATATTTTCACCTTGCTACAACTATCCATCTTTTTAATCTATATTTCCCCCCTCATTTACTCTTCTATTATTTTTAAGGAAATCCTAGATAAAATATCCTTTTTCTATGTAACTTTTGTATATTTCTAAAAGATAGGGACTATTGTTTAAAAATAACCACAATACCATTATGACCCCAAAATATGAACAATAATTCTTTAATATTGTGAAACATCTAATTGGTTTTCAAAATCAGATGATCTCATAAATATCATAACTTCTTTATTTTAAATCTGTATCTAAATAAGAATCACTCATTGCAAATGACTGAATTGACTCAACACTATTGATTCTCTTCCTCTGTCTTTTTCTTTTGGAATTTATTTTTTAAACAAACTGAGTCATTTTTCTTTTAGAGTTTCTCAGTTTATTCATTGCATCTCTGTAATGTCATTTAATATGTTCCTGTCTTCTCTCTCCTCCTCTAAGTGTGGCAATTTAATCTAGAGGCTTGATCAGATTTAGATTAGTTTATTAGCAAGACTACAGACGATTTTGTGTTTCTTCATCTGGAAACACATCTGGAACTATGTTATTAGCAGACTTCAGTGTTTAGATCTCTTAGTATGTTAACGATTTCAAAATCATGATAGTCTGACATTCCCTTTTTCTATATTAGCTTAACAACTTCTATAGTCATCTTCCTATCTATCATTTAATAGTTGATGTCTATATTAAAAAGGTGGATAAATTCTTGGCTTACTCTATTCCTAAACAATGACAATTAGTTTTTAAAACTTTTTATTGTCATTATAAACTCAGTATTTAAACATGTTCTGTGTATCTCATATTATAGTTACTGGCCTTATTGATGTTCATAGTCTTATCTTTAGCTAATGGGGAGCTTTGCAAGTTGGCTCCTGAGTTTTTGATAGTTCCTCAGTTTTGATATTTAATACTTCTGCCAAGAACAAATGTCCTTGTATCATATTATACATTTCTTGTCTCACACCTGGAGTCAGCTGAATATCCATGATGATTTTTATTTTTAGTCAGAAATGGTACTTGGTACCCATAATCTAGGTGCTAGAGGTATTTATTTCTGCTGGGTTTCTTATTGTTCCTAGCTTTTTTTCAATGGGCAGAATTAGGAAATACACATACATATATACATGCACTCATTTTTTTTAAGATAAAACTTTGTATCTTCATAATGATACTTCCAATTAAAATTCTGAATTAAAGAGATTTACTTAACTTTTTAATCTTTCATCTGTTATCTTTTGTGTCTTGTGAGAATACTAGTTCTCAAGGACACGGTGGCAATATACAGATGGCACTTATGTTCATTTTGAGTATTAAAATTTTTTGAAGTATGAAAGACAAAACTCCTAGGTCAAATTTCTGCATTAGAACTCTTTAAGAACATAAATACTTGGCAGAATATGAACAGGAAAGATACTGTGTTATTTGTATCAGTTTGAAATGAAACCGTCTAAAACCATATAGCACTTGATTTAGGGACATAAATTTCTCTAGCATTTCACTTTTTTTTTTTTTCAGTCATTAAAGTAGGAGAGATCATTAAACACTTGAAAGTGTAGCCCTTCGGAACACTTGTCACTCTGAGTAGTCCCTGGGCCTTATTTTGTATCCCTCCAATATACTACATGACCATGGTATGTAGAATACTCTATACCTATATTACATGAGCTCAGGTATGTAATGTGGATAAATGCCCTCAGTGCAAAATTAGCTTTATTGTTCTTAAGCTCTACCTATCTCTTCAGTTGCAGTATTTCATTTAAAAATTTGCCAAGGAGTGCCCTCCCCACATCTTTTCAGAAATAATGAAAGAACATCAAATGAAGAAATAGTATAAGCTTGAATAAATCTAAAAAAATCTTAAATGTAGTTAAATATAAATCCAAAAGCGTATTTGACGAGCATTTATGTATGATTTTATTCAATTCAAAATTATCCTTGGCTCACCACAGTTTGATTCCTAGGTCAATGTTAAATTTAAACCTTATAAAGTAATGAAAATAAACATTTATTTCTCGGATTAGAGTGAGTGAATTCTTTTTTGTGCATCTTGTAGATGGAAAAGAGGTCTCTATCCTCGAGTCATTTCGAATTTACTGGGAATACAAAAAATAGATGATCAGATAACTCGTGACCATGCTTTCCCACTTTCACCAGAAGTTTCCCATGATGTTTCTACCTTCATTCCTTTTCTACTGTATTCTTCCTCTTTATCCTCTTTCAGCTTATAAAATCATATACCTAAAATAAGCTCAACTTGAATATAATCTGCTTTGTGAAACATTCTTTTACTCCTGTAGCCAAAATTATCTACCTCACCTTTGTAACATCATAGTTTATATTTCATCATTCCATTTCAATACTTAATGCATGATAATTTTGTACTAAAATTAATTAAAGATGTAGAGGATAATTCTAGTAGAGAATATTTCTACTAGGTAGTGATGCTTACTGCTGTATTTTATTCATTTTCATGCTTCATGATTTGTGTCTTTATTAAACACATATTTCAATTGCATTGTGACCAAATATTTTAATTGTTACAACCTAAAAAGGGACACATACAGAGTTTAATGTAAAATTAGATGTCCCCTCCAAATAAAATGTACCATGTCAGATGATATCATGTCACAAAGATTTTATCCATATAATTTTTAAAAACATAATAGGTGAATTAAGTGGTCACAGACATGGCATTTGAAATCACCTGCCACTATATATTATATTTGCAGTTTCAGTAAGACTTTATCTACCTAGTTAATATTAATTTAAAAGTTCTGATTTTGGGATGATTATTTTTATTTAATTTATAAATGTGTTTTGGTTTTATAATTGTATTATATATGCTGAGGCATATATACCCAATTTTGCATCTGTGTATAAACATCATTATAAATTTAAGTCACTATCAAGAGTCTGGTTTTTTTTTTTTTTTGTAAAGGATTTGTATATGACTCAAGGTTGGGAAATAATAATACAGACTGCAGAATATTGTAGAGGTCAGAGGCAGAAGGAATCGATGTTAGAGTAGTAAGAAATGCCAATTCGGATTATGGCTGCATCTTGATTATAGCATAATAATGATTTTTAATTCATTATCACAACTAGCCATTTGTCAAATCTAGGAGTAACTTTCACTAGATCTTAAATCAATATTTGTACTTACTGATTGTTGCTTAGATATCCTAATTTAAAAATAGATAAATTGAGTAATTTTTATCTTTTTCCTGAAAGATGGGTTTAGTACTTTATTCCTTTAGCCAATCTTCCATGTATGTTCAAACTGATATACAGCATATCAGTTTATATCCTGTACAATTATTGAGTAGAATGTTTGATATATTTATATTAAGATGTTTTATGTAAATGGAATATTTCAATGATTTTTTTTAACGTAGATACTTCTATTAGCCCATTTATGGTTTTACTTATAATTTCTCTTTTATTCATATTCTCATATATTTCCTGTAGGTCAGAATGTCATTTCACATGTTTGTTATCACTTGTTTTACTTAAAAATAAGGTTTAGTAAAAATAGAAATTAAAAGGACCTGTTTCCTTAGTTGTTTCCAAGTCTTAAGGCGCTCTATGATTGTTACTTTTTTTCCCTACAAATTGTTTCTTTAGATATTTCTAAAATTCTGAAAAGTCTTGATACATATTTTATGGTAATTTTTAATCTTTAAAAAGTTAATAAAATTTTAAAACAGAATATCATATGATAGTTTATTTAGAATCCAATGTGATTTTTAGAAGCATGCTTATATTCAGCCAACAGGTATATAATGAAAACCATTTGGTTAATGAAGAAAATAATTTTAAATGTAGTTTGATCTTAATTTTATTTTAAAAAATAGCATTTTCTAATTTATATGGTAATATTTAGATTAATAAAATACAGACTGAAAATTGCAATTGAATAGCCAGGGTACTATAAAGATATTATTTAGTTCATATTCAACATTACTTTTACTATTTTTGTTGCAAAAGATACCTCGTTTTTAGAGAATACAGTAGTATTATTTACGTTAATTCTTGTGGCTTGGTGAAAAAAAAATGATATAACTCCTTTACTTAATGGGATTCTTCCCCTGTGGCAGTGCAAACGGCTAGAGCAGGAGCTTCATCATTTGAAAGAGCAGAACCAGACTTCAGCAAACAACATGAGACATCTGACTGCTGAAAACAATCAAGAACGTGCTCTGAAGGTAAATCTCTGTTCCTTCTTGCAGGCAAATTAAGGTTGTAAGCCCTTGGTGCCAGCTTTCTGTGCTGCATATATCAGTTGTGTACATTTCAGCAGAAGTGAGCTGTGGTGTTTGCCAACAACCCCTTCTTTAAACACAGATACAGCACCCTTCTGCTATGGCATTATTTTTCTCGTGTATGTGTACATGAAAACAACATATTTTCTGAATTTTGAGTGCTGGTCTATTATTAACATTTGGTACATTTTTGGTTCATTCTGTTTCTGATTTTTATATGTTGTTACCTTTTGTAGTTAATAAAAAGTGGCCACGCTAAAAGAAAAAGAAAAATCATGCGCCTTTCTTCCCATCAATATTTATTATGCTAATTTTTTAAAATGACTTGTAATGTTAGTAACCCACAGAACTGACACTCCTTGAAGGGTGTGTGAATATATTTGAGAATTGAAATAGTACTGAAAATGTTACTTATTACCAAAAAAGAAAGAAAAATTATGTTCTACTGGACATCGAAAAAAGTGAAGTGTACATTTCATGACAATAAGTTCTGTTTCATTGTAATATAGATCCAATAATCATGAAAAAGGACATTATTTCAATTCTGTTAATTATACATAAATTTTTAAGATGCTTATTACTTTCATTATTTTTTGTCTTTGCCCCAGCATAGTGCCCTTGACATAGTAGTGGTCCTTGCCCTCAAGGTGTTTCCATTCTCATTAACAGATCAAAAATAAAAAAACAAAAATATATCCATGGGAAACAAAAAATTCATCATTGTTGATATCATGCAGTAAAAAGAAAGATATATTACCCAGAGGATTTTACAGTACTTTATTGTCTTGAATTTGTTTTTTGCTGCCAGTTGCAGAAGAATATTATAGTATTAAGAGTATAACTCACCACTTACTAAAATTGAGAAAATATTACCATTTTGATGTGGAAAATATTTTTAATCTATCCAAAAAGTGTGAGATTTAGTAGAAATCAGATTTTTCTACAAAATATATTTAGCTTCATTGTGAAATTCTCAGTGGTAGGGCTTAAAATAACTTTTGTCATTATTGTTTAAGGAACTTTGTCTTTTTCTCTCGAATTTATAATAGAGCAATAAATGAGAAAGAAAAGACTTGCAGATTGCTGTGGTTATTAATTAATTACCCCCAAGGAGTTTGCTTTTGTATGAGTAAAATTAAGTATAATACTTCTTAATACTTGCAAATCAAAAGTAACATTGTTTTAATGGCAGCTTACATTATTGTGTGTTAATTTATTATCAGCTTTAGGGGACAGATTTCATAGCTCTGTGTGATGGCTATTTCCGTTTAAAACAGAACCTAAAATAAAAATTCTAGTTTGTTAAGTACATAATACTACATAGTCTTTATTCTGGCATTTTTGGTTGTATATTTATTTTAAATTGAATTAAATGGCAGCTGCTCTTTATGGATATAAATAGATACACATTTCTAAGAGGCTATTAAAATTGGAAGGCGAAGTGTAGACCAAAAGAAACCTTGAATTTCAAAACAAAACAAAACCCAAACCCCATAAAATAGAAATCTCTATAAACTGTAGACTATATAGTTTAAAGTGATATAAAACAAAATACATTTTTACTCCTGACAAATATACTTTGATATACTTACTTTTCTGCGAAAGTCTCAGATTTTAAACCTTATAACTTCATCTATTAACTAAGCCAACTTAAATATTTTGGAGAATAAGGATAGGAGGAGTAAATAATTTTTTAAAACTCATCAGTTTAAGCTTTTTAAAGCCTATGTTCATTTTAGCTCTTCTTAAAATGTCATAACACTGGCTATAAATCCTTTTTTAGTTATTTTTTGCCATATTTCCTCATATGAAACATTAAATTTATTATGAATATTAGCTCATTAATAATACATCAGCTTTATTCTGAAATATTAAAAAATTTTTCTTACCTTTCAGGGATTTTGTTCTTTATTTAGTGCTTTTATTATTGCACTCTGTATCTTCAAGTTGCCATATAACTTATGAATAATACAGTTATTACCAAGCTCTTTGATTGATGAATTAACTGTTCACTCCCTTTCTGAGCAGTAATGCATATCTTCTACAATCAACTTACAATTATCCTTTCTTTTTTTTGCTGATGTAATATTTAGTTAGTATCTAAATAAGATTTAGGAAGACTTTTTAAAGAGTCACTTTCTCTAGAAGCTTTTGGTCTACCAAAAATATTTCTAGTATTTTATCATAAATAGTACTATTATTATTATCACTAAAAAAGATAAATTTGAATAGGGTGAGAGCTAAAAATTCATGTTTTATATAATTGCGTTATACTGAAATTCCTAAAGGAAACAATCCTAACGTTATGTTGGGGAAAAAATTAGTTAATGGTCATATATTACATAGAACTTTCCAATTGATGATTATAGAAAATACACAATTATCATGCAAGGAAATACTTTTTAATAATCTCGTGCTATTTGAATAATAGTGTCTGTTTATTCTAATAATCAAAAATTTTTTTCTAAATATTTTATGGTAGAGCATAAAATTGGACTTTTGGTGATCATTTAGTCATTATTTTTGAAATAGCATGGAATTATACTGGCTAAATTTGCTAGCATGACACTGTATTTCTACTTTTATAATATTTGCATTTTCCCTAATAACAAATTAAACACAGTGGTACATACAAGATGAGAGGCCGAGTTTATACTGAGCTAATTTTTTAAAAAATGCAGTTAGCATTAATATGTTGGCTAGGTGGAGGGCCAGGGGAAGGAGGGAGCAATTGAGAGAGGGATTGTTTTATGAACTATATACATGTCTAACCAATGTACTGTATACTGAAAACTAATTAAAATAAATAAATAAATATTTTATGAAAAACCTTATTTTTTTCCTTTAAAATAAATTTTATTCACTTATATTAAGAAATTGGTTTCTTGGAAAACAAAATTTTAGACATTTAATGTTTTTAAAAATAAATTTAGATTTATTGAATGAATATGCAGATGTCAGACTTAATAAGAAATTATATATACATGCCTTCCTTTTGCTTTTGTTTTATTTATTTACCTTCCTTATCACATATTTTTAATTTCCTACAATTGAACTTCTCCACTGTAATTCCACTGAAAGAAAGTCATTCTTTCCAAGATTATAAATGACCTCTGATGACTAAACTTGTGAAACTTACAATTCCTTATTCTATCCTAGTTAACCTAACTAGAACACTTTCCATCTTTTTGGCCCTGCCCTTTTGAAATACTTTCCTGTCGTTCTCTGTCAATATAGCCTCAACATTTTTCTTTACTTTGATTGCTATTCGTTAGCTGGTGCATCTATTTCTATCTATTTCTAAAGTATTTCTAAATGTCCCCCTGGGTTATGCAATTAGTCCTTTATTTTTCTTTCTTAAAAAATTCTTTTTTAAAAATTTTTTAGAAAAGTTTTAGGTTCATGGCGAAATTGAGCACAAAGTACAGAGCTCCCACATACCCCCTTGCCCTTGCCCCAAGCATTCAGCAAGAGAATGGTACATTTGTTACAGTCCATGGACCTACATTAACGTGACCCAAAGTCCATAGTTTACATTAGGGTTCACTCTTAGTCTTGTACATTCTAGGGGTTTTAACAAATGTAAATGACATGTCTCTCATTGTAGTATCATATAAGAGTTTCACTCCAAAAATTCTCTGTTCTCTGCCTGTTTATTCCTTTCTACCCCCAGTACCTGCCAACCATTAATCTTTTTACTGTCTCCATAGGTTTGCCTTTTCCAAAATGTCACATAGCTGGACTTATGCAGTGTATATATGTTGCCTTTTCAGATTGGCTTCTTTCACTTAGGAATATGCATTTAAAGTAGCTCCATATCTTTTAATGGCTTCTTAGGTCAGTTCTATGTAGTACTGAGTAGTATTCCATTCTTGAGATGTACCACAGTTTATCCACTTACCTACAGAGTGACATCTTGTTTGTTTCCAGATTTTGGCAATTATGAATACAGCTGCTATAAAATATCCACATGCAGGTTCTTGTGTGGACATGAGTTTTTCGGCTCATTTGGGTAAATACCAATGACTACAATTGCTGGATTGTATGTAAAGAATATGTATAGTTTTATAAGAAATTGCCAAACTGTCTTACAAAGTGTCTGTACCATTTTTCACTCCCACCAGTAATGATTGAGAGTTTCTGTTGTTCCACATTCTTGCCAGAATTTGGTGTTTGTTTTATTGTCTCTTCCAATTTCATCCATTTCTATAATATATATCACTTATCATTTATGTCTGAATGACTGCCTTGTCTGCCCTTCCACTGGTTATCTTAATGTCTCTTTAAACCAAGCAATTTTGAAACCAAACCTCTAATTTTACTCCTGAAATCTTTTCTTTGGGAAGAAGTCAGGACCTGAGGGAATTGTATTGACTATATAACTTATCATTTATTCCCAATTATATGCTGTTTGCCTTTACTGTAGAAGCTGGAGAAGTTAAACATTTTCTCAGCCTTTCTTTTTGCCAATGATCCATGAGAGGAATTCTACAGCAGAGTTGGGAGGAGAAGATGCACTGTCTTTGAAAAAGTTCTTGTTTTCCAGATATAGGACAGATGCATCAGGCACCATTCCTCCCCTTCTTATTACCTTGAATACTTATTTGCTTCCTGGAATGTCAGCAACCCTTTTATAGTCATGAAGAATATGCCAAGAGAACCTGGCCTTTAATATCATTGAGCCCCTTAGCCAGTGAACCACTTTGAGAACATTAAGTACCAGTATCCTAATTTCTTTTTCTGGTGACAAATAGTGCCCTATGTTTTAAATTGCTCTTAATAGTTTTCTATTATTTACTTCCAAATCGATCAGTTAATATCTATTAGTTAATGGTACTACCATACTCCTAGACATAAGCTAGTATAATTAACATAATCTCCATTCAAGCTCTAACCCACCACAAAGCAACTTAGCATCCAGTTTTGTCAGTTCTGCAACAGTGATTTCTTTCCTATTCTCCCATTTTTATTATCCTTCCTGTAACCTATGTCATGATCTAAACAATAGTAATACTCTCCATAACTAACTTTCCTGTCCTCAGTTTCTCACGTCTTTAATCAGTTGTTACACATCCATTAGCTATCTTTAGAAGAGTGATAAGTGATACTTTACTGCTCAAAAAACTTCATTAAGTCTTGAATTTTTAGCAGTATAAGAAAATGGAAATATCCTGAATGACCCTCCCAATAAAAACAATAAAAAAGGATGGTAAAAATTTATATTTTAAGAATCTTTTACAACATTACTAAGAAGATGAGAATATAAGAAATTTGAAAATGCCTAAAACAAAGTGGAAATGGAAAGAAAAAAAAAATGGGAAACAAATGATTGCCTGAAGCCATCTTTTACCCTTAGTACATTCTTCAAACCTTGGTGAATTTGAGCTTCCATTTTAATGGCTTTGAGGGCAAGACAGACAGGAGATAGAGCCCAGAGCCTATTTAAACCAGAGATTGTAATGAGCTATGCTCTCCTGAAGCTGGTATCCTAGATGGCCACAGCATTAGTGTTTATGTGAACAAGGGTCAAGCCCCTCATACAAAATAAGACAATGAGGTAACTTGACTTTCTTGACTTTAGAAGGGGAATAAAATCTCAATTTATCATCCACAGTCCCCTTTCAGGAAGGTTTAGAACCACACAGGTTGCCTGAATTCTTGCTTTCTGTGTGGTTCTAAAATCTGAGGGTCTAATTCAAAGTAGTCCTACTCTGGAGGGCCCACAGACAGCAGTCCAAAGCAAATTGCCTTGAAGTATTAGGCCTCTAATACTTCTTACAAATTTCAAAAACCCTGAGCTATCAAAAAACATGAGCAAAAAGTCAGTAGAAACAAGGGAGCAGCATCATGTATTTCAACAGATAATTCACATATTCTAATTATTACAAGGGTTCTACTTACAAGTGTTTAAATATTATATTTAAAAAGAAATGCTTGAGCAAGGAAAATGACTAAAAATAATCAAGTAATTGGGAAAAAATAGATGGAACTGATAGAAATTAAAAAGAAAATAATTATAATTGACCAGGAAACACATTGAACATTAGATTTCACACAATTTAAGAAACTGTTAGTAAACTAGAAGATAGAGCCCAAGCAAGTATGGAAATGGAAGCCAGAAAGATAAAGAAATGAAAAATACAAAAGGGATTAAAAGACTCAAAAGATGAACTGAGAAGTTCTAAAATAAATCTGTTCAGAGTTATAGAGGAGATAATATAGGGAACGGTGAAAAGAGAGAATACAAATAAGTAATGGCTGAGAGTTTTCCAAAATTGTCAAATGATACAAACATCAGATCTAGGAATACCAAATGAATTCTAAGTATGACAACTTAGAAGAAATTGCAGAACATTGGAGTTAAAGAAAAGCTCTTAAAAACAACCATTAGAAAACACATTTACAAAGGAATGTCAATTAGACACACTCACTCCTCAACAGTAATAATGAAATAATAAATATGCCAAGACCAAAATAGGGAATAACTTTCTAAATATACAGAGAAAAAGTAACTGTCAAGAGCAAGAGTGACATAATAAAAATCTTAAATTGCTTTCTTTTGTATATGAAATATAATCTCAATGTCTGGAATTTAGGACTCCATACTGTAGTTTTAGCCTTTTAGCCTGCTTTTCCTTTTCTTTTTTTATTTTTGGAATCAGTTCTCTCTCTCTAGTCTCGGTAAACCCAAGCCATCCCCAATACTTAGAGTTTCCTAAATGTGTTGTGTTCTTTAATTCCCTCTAGTTACAACATTTATTTGATTCTGTCTAGTATTAGTTCATTGTTTACATGTCATCTTCCTAAATCAAAAACTTCTTGAGCAAAAGGGATCATAGCCTTTTCATGTTGCTATTCTCTTGGAGTTCAGCACATTGTCATATTATACAATCAGTAAGTTTTTGTAAATCAATAATAAATTTTAATCTATCCTAGTTGAAATCAGTATATTTATTAAGTAATTACTAAGTTCAAGAAAAGGAGGACATGGAATTCTGTTATAATATTGTCTTGATCGTTACTAACTGCCCAACTAAAACTCTCTAGAAGGATTTCTGTTCTGTGCTAAAATTTCTTCGCTTATGAATTGAACAGTGCAGTATCAGGTATCTTAGTTTTTTTACTATCGACTAGAAATATTGATAGAAGAGATTTTATTTGTTTATTTTGTTCTTTACTGTTTAGAGTTCACTGCAGGGTAAACTCTTTTAAGAGACTGAGTAATGAGCAAGTATATTTTATACTTGATAGATAGTAATAATATAACTTTATGATGAAATCCTATATTGGGGTAAATTATTGGTCACTTTCCTATATTAGCCATGTTAATGGACTGTCTTTGATATGCTTAGATGATGCCACTCTTTTACTGTCTATGGGATATGGTTTTGGATTATTTTCTAGTAGATCGACTCTAGCAATGAATTTTGAATTTAAAAATCCTGAATTTCCCATTTGCTAGTTATATAGCATTTGGTTAAGTCAGTTAACTTCTCTGAGTCTTGGCTCCCACATTTGTTAGATAGTGAGAGCAGAGATATTGTTACAATTGCTAAAATGTATGAACACTCTATTTAGAGTATGACGCATTATACCTATGTTCCATCAGATGTGGTAGTAGAAAAAATAATGTGTGTAGGTGTCAGTCACCTGTTTTCTTGTCCTTGCTCTGCCCTTAACAAATTATATCATCTTTGTCAAGTTATTTTATATCTTCAAAATGAAGAGGTTGAAACTAAAGCACAATGCAAGGAAATAATACATACTCTAAAGGCATATTTGTACTCAGACATTTTAAATTCTATTCTATTTAATTTTTTAAAAATTAATACTGATCGTTACCCTCTAAGTTAACCATGTTGAGTGACAGTTCTCCCATGAGTTTTTTGTATTTCTGCATGTCTTGTGAGCAGAGGCACTAATGGCCTTTGTTCTGAACTATGTTCTAAGGGATATTTGTTTAGCAAACAGCCTTGGAAAATGGAGATAGTGTCTCCCTCTAAAGCAGAGTATTGATTACTAGTCAATATAATAAAAATAATATCTCCCACTGAGGTGAAGGTCAGGCAAGTTTGCTTACAGCATATTTTACTAGATTGGGCTTCCCTAAGCTGGAAAGTCAGCTGTGTTGCAGCCCCACTGTGTGCGCAGTATCTACCTGGTTCTCTTCTGTGTTGCCCCCATGGGAGTTGGGGGACAACAACAACCTATACAAATGTGAAGCTTATGCTGTTTGTGCTGTACCTGAATAAAGTTCTTTGTCTGTGACCCAGAATTCTTGTGTCTTCTGCCAACATGTATGAAACTGGCAAGCTAATTACCTTGCAAGTAGGATACCATTCACAGTTCTTAAAAAAAACACATTTTTCTTTTTAAATATTTTGTCTTCCTCAGAAGATAGTATTGAGTTTAAGTTTGTATACTGTGGATCTATCAGTAATACATCTATATATTCTCTACTAGGTATATATATCAACTGACCTAAAAAATAATTTTTTCTGAGGATCTGAACTGATTGCTCTGTAGAATATTATCAGTTCTGGAACCTACCTTCAATGTCATTCTGTGGATTTTAGTTTCTTCTATGTTGGATCGCCTGTTTTCTGGATTCTACTTTTCTCCTACTTGATTGAATATTGCTTCATTTTGATGGAGCATATTCTCTATTTCCTGATAAAGGATACATGAGAGTTAAATTTTTAAAAGACTGTATGTTATTTCATCAGGATAGATTTCCAGAAGCAGAGTACTTGAACAAACAGTGTGAACATTTAAATCCAGATTCCTGGACTCAATTTCAGGATTACTGAAGCAGAATATTTCACAAAAGGACCCAGAAATCTTGCAGTTTAATTTTATTATTTTAAAACCTTTTTAAAATTAAATTTATCTTTTAATATTTACATGTTCATTAAAACTATGGTGAGATACTACGTCACACTTATTGGAATGGCTAAATAAAAATACACTTGCAATACTAATTGTTGACAGGATGTGGAGAAACTGAATCTTTCATACACTGCTGGTAGAAATGTAAAATGAAACAGCCACTTTGCATAACAGTTTGCCAATTTCTTGTAAGTGAAACATATACTTACCATACAACCCAGCTATTGCACTCCTGGGTCTTATTCCAGAGAAATGAAATTTTATGTCCACAAAAACCACATACAGAAATGTTCAGAGCAGGTTTTATTTATAATTGTCTGAAACTAGAAAGAAGCCTGATATCCTTCAGTGGGTTGATGGATTAACGTCCACACAATGAACTATTGCTCTGAGTTAATGGCATTATACCAATGTCATTTTCTGGTTTTGACTATATACTGTGGTGCATACATCATATTATCACTGAGAGAAGCTAAATGAAAGCTACATGGGAACTCTTTTTTCAAGTTCTTGAGAGTCTTAAATTATTTCAAAATAAAAAGTTATTAAAAAATTATACATGTTTACCATGAAAAAAATGCTAAGATATATAAAGAAAACTGTAATAATATCCCACTTTCCCCTCTCACAGTTTCTAGGCCCAGTTAATCTTGACTAAAGAATTACATAGTAGATATCCCTGTCTTTTACATAATTTTAGTGGATTCTACATGGCACCAATTAGTTTGACATTTACCATGACACTTTCTATTTCCCTTTATAATTTAAAGTCTCACTTTGATGGTTCCAATATATGGTTCCTCTCTGAGTCTGGTTTTGTGATTGCTTTGTCACTTGACTGTTTTGTTTTCTTTTACTTTTCATGTGTCTCAATTTTTTATTGAATGCTGGACATTGTGAGTGGACCACTGGTTCTTCTGTTAGGCCAGTAGTGTGAGCACTGAGTTGATCTACTCAGGAGTTGAGCTGGATTTGAGTTTTGTTGTCACTGTGGTTACTGTCAGTGCATCATAGGTTTCAAATTGCTTTAGTATCAGCATTCATGTTTCACCATTGGTTTTCAGTTGACCCAGTATATTTGCACCTCAGAAGGTGTCTTACTGTACACTCTTGTTCTTCTTCCATCAATAGAATTCTGTTTTGTAGTCTGTTGTTTGGGGATGGAGAGTTTTTTGCTGCAATCGTAAGACGGTCCCTTTGTGCCCTGGGCTTTGTGGTGGGGCTTTCTTAGAGTTCTTTTCTTTGACACCCAAACTCTGACTTGTATTTGTGGCAGGTATTATATAGGAGAGTGTTTCCTGCCCCTTTTCCAGTTACAGAAGCTATTTAATGGTATTGGTGTGGAATCTTGGACCCAGGTCTATTTCCTTCCTCTCACCCTGGGATAGAGAGAGTTCTTTATTCTACCATTCCCAAACAGTGTTTTCTTGTTTGTTTGTTTGTTTTTCTTGTGCCCTGTTTTGCTGCCCCTCTTTCAGCTATATGTGGCTTTTGCTATATGTGTTCACGTAAAGCTGTGTGTAGGAGAGGGGTTGGGAAGGGTTGTCCCTTTCCTTAGCAGCAGCCAATCCTTCCCCATACATCCTGCATGTGTGTATCACTGGGGGAAGCTCTTTCCAGTTTTGATATTTCTCATGAGCACCTAGCAGAGCTTTGTGAAAAAGAACCTACCAGTAAATGCAAACCTCCATTTCTCCTTGGAGTCTTGTCCTTCTTTGAAATTAAGATGGTTTGGTACCCTGTTAGCTTAGCTTTCTAATGAGCTCAAGAAAAGTATGAACTTGTGCTCTATTTAGCTTTTCACAGAGTGACAGTCGTTCCAGCTTTTTGTGTCCTAGGCATTGTATCTACTATTAGATATTGATATTGTTCTGTTATATTTAGTTTATTTCTAGAATTAAGCTTTAAAGTTTTTATTAGTGAATGTAACAAATTTTATTGAGTTTTTAATGTTGAACAATTCTTTGAATAAACTGTTGGGTTTTATTTGTCATTGTTTTTCTAAGAATATTTAAATGATATTTATAAGTCTGCTTTCACATAGCACTTACCAAGTACCAGGCACTGTTACTGGTGCTTTACATGTATTAAAGTATTTAAACTTCTGAGTGACTCTGTGAGATAGGTTGTGCAACTATTCCTAATTTTATAGGTGAAGAAACTGAGGAACATGAGTTAACTAACTTAACCAGTATAATGGATAGTCATAATTAGTGGACCTCAGATCTGAACTGAGGCAGTCTGTCTCCAGAGTTCACATTCTTAAATATAAATGAAATCCACCTGGAGTTTGGAGGGTTTTTTGGTACTGTATCAAGATTTTTTTGGGTGGGGGGTTGATATTTCTGTAATTAAAGGTAAGTTTGAATTTATTTTGTCTGTTCAGGGGTTGTGTGTGTGTGTGTGTGTGTGTGTGCGCGCGCGCGCGCACGTGAGACTACATAAATATATATATTCATTCATGTTTTTACTCACTTTTTTTTCTATTTGTTTTTGTTTGTTTATTCTTAGTCCTTTGTCTCTGAGTATTATTTTTTTCTCACATTTTACAGCTTTTTGATATATATTTTATATACCACAAAATCCACTTATTTAAAGTGTGCTATTTAAGTATATTTACAGAGCTTTTCAACCATCACCATGATCTAATTTTAGGACTTTTCAACATCCACCGAAAATATTCCATATACATAGCTA
This sequence comes from Eidolon dupreanum, assembly GCA_028627145.1. Taxonomy (NCBI): domain Eukaryota; kingdom Metazoa; phylum Chordata; class Mammalia; order Chiroptera; family Pteropodidae; genus Eidolon; species Eidolon dupreanum. Next base: position 73,684,287 of record CM053509.1, read on the forward strand.
TCACTTCTTCATTCCCCCCAACATCCTTCCCTCAGTCTCAGCCAACCTCTAATCTACTTTTTATCTCAATAGATTTGCCTATTCCGGATATTTCATATCAATAAAATCATACAATATATGGTTCTTTGTGACTGGCTCACTTTGCATGATATTTGCAAAGTTCATTCATGTAATAGCATGTATCAGCACTTAATTCATTTTTATTGATACATAATTTTAATTGTACACATATATTCTGTGCATCAGTTCATCTAGCTGATGGACATTTAAATTGTTGGCACTTGGGGGTTATTATGAACTATGCTGCTATGAACAGTCATGTACAATTTTTGTTTAAGCATGTTTTCATTTCTCTTAATTATATACCTAGGAGTGGAATTGTTGAGTCATGTTGTAACTCTATGTTTAGCATTTTTGAAGTATTGCCATTACTGTTTTCCAAAGTGATTGCACCATTTTACATTTTTACCAGTCATGTGTGAAGGTCCAAATTTTCCACATCTTTGCCAACATCGTTGTTTGTTTTTTTGTTTTTGTTTTTGTTTTTTTTTTATAGCCGTCCTAGTGGGCATGAGGTGGTGTCTTATTATGGGTTTGATCTGAATTTCCCTAATGACTAATCTTGACCATCTTTTCATACATTCATTGGTCATTTGTACATCTTTGATGAAATGTCTTTTCAGGTTTTTTGGCATTTTTGAATTGGGTTATTTGTCTTTTCATTGTTAAGTCAGAAGATTCCTTTGTGTATTCTAGGTACAAGTCCTATGTCAGGTGTAAGATTAGCAAGTAATTTTCCAGTTCTGTGGATTATCTTTTTACTTTTTTGATGGTGTCCTTTAACAAACAAAAGTTTTTATTTTGATTTAGTCTAATTTATCTATTTTTTACTCTTGTTGCTTGTGCTTTGGGTTCTTATCTAAGAAGGCTTTGCCTAACTCAGAGTTACAAAGATTTACATCTATGTTTTCTTCTTGTTTTGTAGTTTTAGCTCTAACATTTACATCTATGACTAATTTTGAGTTAATTTGGGAGTATTGTGTAAGGCAAGGGTCCAGATGCTTTCTTTTACATTTAGATAGCCAAATACAGTTCTCTCTGTACCATTTGTTGAAAGACTCTTCTTTCCTCATTGAATTGTCTTGACATCCCTCTCAAAAGTCAACTGACTGTAAATACGAGAATTTAGTGTGAACTCTTGATTCTATTCATTCACCTAGTATTTGTATCTTTATGACAGTAACACACTATATTGATTACTGTAGCTTTGTAATAGGCATGACATCAAGACCTCAACTTTTTCTTTTTTGTAATTGTTTGACTGTGTCAGTTTTGATGCTAATGTCGCTAGCTTTATGAATGACATAAATTGCTACCTTTTACTGTGGTCTTGAAAAGTTTAAATTGAATTGAAATGATCTTACTTTAAGTGTTAATTCAGTTTTAAATATAATTCAGTTTTAAAATCATAAAGTTTTGGTGCCTTTTTATAGCATGAATTGTTAAATACCTTTCAGTTGTTTTAATATGTGCACTTATTTAAGTCCATTTTGGTGGTATGTTTTGCTAGGAAAGGACCCTATTTAATATCAGCTTTCCTTCTGATACCAGATTTGGTATCACAGAATTATAGATAATTCTCTTACTATTTGAATCTCTTCTGTTTTCTGTGTATTACTCTCTCATCTGTATTAAGGCATATATTTGCTTTCTTTCTTCCCCCCACCCCTTCCCGCCTTATTCAGTTTTTCCTGGGGTTCACCCATTCTGTTTCTAATAATAAATTTTGAGTTTTGTATATCCTTTCAACTTGTTAAACTTTTTCTGTTTACTTTTCATTCTCTTTATTCTCCTTGCTCTAATTTTTATAATTAGCTTGCCTTAGTCTTTTTTAGTGATAAAATCCTAATACTACACATTTTACTCTGACTGTAATTCCAGTTGTGTCTCGCAGTTTTGGGGGATGTCAGATATTCACTTTTTTTTCACTAGACAGTTTGTTTCTGTTTTGATTTTTTTGTTTGAACCAGGGTGATTTAAAGAATATAATTTAAATTTCTATATTTTAAAATGTATTGTTTTCTTTCTCACCAAGTAAATAATCCACTTTGAAAAGTTTCATCGACTAAATGAACAAATTTACAGTCTCTGTTTACAGAGCATGAAGTTCAATATATATTCAGTTGAATTCAGTTCTCACATTTTCAAGTATCCTATATCTCACCCTCTCATCATAACTGCATTTTTATAATTTTCTCATTTCTAGCAATTTCTTGCTTTATACATTTTTTGCTCAATTCTTTATTATATAGATCTTTATGACTATTATATCTTTGTGGGCTAGCCCTATACATTCCATCATTATTCCTCTTTGGACTGCTTAAAGCTTCATCCCTTTAAGTCTGTTTTTTTTCTGTTATATGTATCAGCACTATTGTCTCCTTCATTCAGACTGCTGTAACAGCAAAAGAAATTTCTCATGATTCTGGAGACTTGGGAAGTCCTAGATCAAGGAACCAGCACAGAGATGTTCTGGTTAAGGCCCTCTTCCTGGTTCATAGCCAGCACCTTCTCACTGTCTCCTCAGGTGGCAGAAGGGGCAAAGACTCTTTGTGGGATTATAAAAACACTAATCTCATTTATGAGGCCTCCACCCTCATCACTTAAGCACCTCTCAAAGGCCCAACCTCCTAATACCATTATTTTTGCAGGTTAGGATTTTAACATTGAATTTGGGGATGATATAAACATTCAGACCATAACAACTACTTTATTTCTTTTTTTACATTTACTCAGTGTATGTTGCTGTTCAGGAATTTTGCTACTCAGAGTTTACTCATCCTTCATCTGATTCTTATACCCCTGTTTTTCCTGTTTTTTTTCCAAAAACAAAAACAAAAACCTTCCATCCTCAGATGTGATTTGGTTGGAGTTGTTGCCACTGTGGTCTCAGGCCTGACAAATCAGAATGTTGTAGTCCCCTTGGACACAGCAGTTATTTCAAAAATGCACACATCTGCCACTGAAAGCCAATGATTCCTGGCTATTTTCCTCTATATTGTTACAAATATATTTTAAACAAAAGCAGATTAATTTACCGATGTGTCCCTTAGTGCATACATGACCATATAATGCGTAGTGGCAGAAAATTTGAAAAGGAGAGAATGATAACATATCTTGTACAGGTTGTAGTTCAAATCATTAAAGTGCATGGGAGTATTCAGAGGTCAGAAGTAAAAGAAGAGAAGTAAATAGAACAGTAGTGATTTCTAACATGTCACTACTGGTGCACAAAAATGAGTGGGTCGTAAAGGAGACTGAGAAGGAATATTCAGAAAGATAAGAGGATGACCATGAGATTGCATTATCATAGAATTTATAGTAAAAGAAAATTTTATGAAGGAAGTGCTTCACAGTGTCAAATGCTACAGAGAAGTCAAATAAAATCAAAAGTGTCCATTTGATTTGGCAATTAAGAGAGCAGTGGTTGCTTTGTCATTGAAGTTTAGTTCAGTGGTTATGGTGATAGTCTTGAATCTAATAAATTTCAAAATAAATGGAAAGTTAAACCTGGAAAAAAATGTAGGTTATTTTTTGAAGTGAAAGTGCTAGAGGGTTAGAGTGTAATGTGAATTTAACATTGAAGATGATTTATTTTAAAGAATGGAGAATATGGTAAACATTTTCTCAACCGTTCTTCTTTTATAAGAAAGATGATGTGTTGTTGTCTAACATCAAGCTAACTAGTGACGACCTGTATGGTCTGATTCAAAAAGATTGATAGGTCAGATAATTTAAAAATTTAAAATTGGGAAACTAAGAAGGAATGGGCCAGTTGACTTTGAATGCTGAACAAAATTATCCTGAAGTAGGTTTAGGGCCAGGTCATCTGCTATAGGCCACATGCATGCACTCTGAAGTTAAGCAGCTAGTCGGAAAGGTTGGAGCCAATGTATTAAAAAACACAACATTCTGAGCAAGATTCTGCCCTGGTTCCTAACAGCGTTCCCATGCCAGACTTCGTTTTCCAAACAATAAATTTTTCCTTGAAAGAGTCTTTCTTTACAATAAGCAAGACTCAGCTAGACCAGGTTTACAGTCTTTGCATACCAAATAGGGAATTGCTGTTTTGATTATAGGCTCTCTGAAATGATCAATTACACTGAAGGTTGGGTCTGTAGATTACAGCAACAGGTAAAGCCAAATCGTTAAAGCCTGTGTAAGTTCAGGTCCATCAAGAAACAGTAAAATCTGATGAGGTTCCAATGAAACAACTGTGAACTATATAACCTGTTAAACGGAAGGAATACTGAATTACTGTGGGAAACTTTTGATGATATTATCAGTGGCAAACCACAAGTGTAATACTTGTAAATAGTTACATTTAACTGTTCTTAACAGTGGTTACTAATGTTTTTCTAATTTTGATTTTCATAGTATTATTTTAGAAATTTAAGATTTCAGTTTGATATATAATGATAGAAATGTAAAATTACATTGCATTCTTCCCTACTGTCTTATACATTTTGCAATATGCCAAATAAATTAATCAAAATGAATACTTGAATGAAGATATAACTTTCAGTAGGAGACTGAATTTTAGGCATACCAGACAGATTTGCTGTTATGTGAGTTGGCTTTAGATAGATCCTGGAACCTTTTTCCAGTCTTTGTATTACCTTGTCTTGTATTTCCTCTGACTAAATGCCTTGCACATATTCCCCTACTTGCTTTTCCGGCATAATACCTAACTCATCCTGTCTTTAGTTTGGCTGGTCCTGTCTTCTCCCTACTTCCTTGCCTTCCACTGTCACCTTATTATCCTTTTTTTACCCCTGACTTAGTGATTTTTGGTATTACAGTGGCCAAGGAGATAATAGAAGAGCAGATATTCATGATACATTGTTGGGAACAATACTCTGGGTACCCTTAAAAGTAATGAAGATCTACTTGATTCGTTGTTAATGAGTATAGGTTAGTGATTCTTCACAGAGGCATGTAGAATCATCAAAAGATGTTCTCAAAATAATAAATCTGGGCCTAACCCAAAGCGTACTGAATTAGAATATCTTAAACTGAATTTGAAAACTTGCTGACATAGACTTGGTGTTTGGGAGTAAAATAACAAAATATTTCCTCAACCTTCTTTTAGGCCTATGGATTTTTTGTTTTTGAAAACAATACATTTGTTTTTATACCAGTTGTGTTTTTTAATTTTAGTTCTGGTTAATTTTCTACTTGATTTGAGTTTTGGGTTGATGTCACTATTTTGGTGGCGTTATCGGTTTTATGTCTTTTTTAAGTGCTTCCTAGGTACTTTAGAGATAAGCTGGATGAAACTACATAGGGAATGCTGGCCAAATGAAATTTTTCTCTTTCATTTTTAGCATTTACAGTAACCAAACTCTGCACAAGGTTGTACTGATTTGGAGTAACATTAAATTATTGTGTAAATTGTAGTGTAGTAATACCGTTTAAGAAGAGTGTAGTGCAAAATCTGGATGGTTATTTAAAATACTGTGAAATTTAGTTTAATGCATTTTTTAAAATTACATATACTTTCTAAACTTAAAAAATGTATTTTTAATAAACTTTAGATTACCAAATTCAATAATTTGCTTTGGCTACTAAGTAAAAGTTTCTGACTTGAGACATGATTATGGAAAACAGTTAAGTCCTTCCTTAGAGGTTACATAAAATTCTCAATAAAAGTAACTACATTTAATGATGTAGTTTTCTGTATCAAGCGATATTCTAGTGGCATTTTTCACATAAGTGCTTTATTCAGACACAGTTTTTAGTAATGCATCTACATAACTTTAACATGTGCACTTATTATTTTTTTTTTAAATTAACATTCACTAATTGGTGGAGCTATAGTATGCCCTCTACACCAAAATGACTTTATTGTGTTGTTCAGTGTTGGTAATTTTTCTGTTATGTTGATGCATTAAAACAGATATTAAATTTTATCATTAATTCAGCGCCTGGTCTCTCATCAAATCCCCTTAATTACAAATTGACTCCAAGGATTAGACAGCATGGATTTTAATTTTAACTGAAACAAAAATAGGCATCTTGAAAAATCACTCTTGCCTAGTGACTCATAGACACATTTTAAAAGATACTGTAATTTATTGCTGAATATTTAAAGTTCAATACAAAAAGCATATCACTACATTTTTATTCTCGTATATTCATATTAAATATATATTTAGAATATATTTCATAGTCTTGAAAAAACTCTTAAGCATTTTCAGAGATAAATAGCAGCCTCAGGAGTTTTGATAACTTGTAACACTTTTTAAAGAAAATGTTAACTTTGAATCTTGCACAACCATAATTGTATCTGAATGTTATTTATCTTATATTTCTATTTCCATAATAGTGTCACAAAATCATACAGTGTAATTTTAAATATTCCATGGAAGCATTTCCACTATACTCCAGAATATTGTTTCCAATATTACTTGTAGTTTATGACCATTTAGTTAAATCTTCACTTCTTTAGATATTTGCTATTTTAAGTCCAGAATCATTTTTGTTCATTTTGCTCTGAATATATATGAGCATTTCTGTTGTTCCTTCTAAAAGTGCCAATTTTTAAAATTGAATTTTATTACATAAATTGTTCTTTTTAAATACTAGAATGACTGTACTAGAATTAAGAGGATACTGAAATTAAGTTATGACTACAGAGATCAGAAAGTACATTTGTCCACAATATTTTTGCCCTGTTATATGATGATCAGCTTCTAACTTTCCAAAACTTCACTTATTATTTTGGATAGCTTCTGCAATCTAACTTGTGTCTGTCGCTTATGTTGATTTATATATGGATCCATAAGTTTTCAGATAATCACTTTACTTTTAGAAAGAACAAAAAAGAGTTACTAATAAGCCCTAAGTATTCTAAGGTAAACCACTTGATTTTTAGTAAATTCTGTTGTGTTAATTACCTTCACTTTTTTAAAGGTTGTAAAATATAAGTAATAGTGTTCTTTCCAGTTAGGCAGTTATTGTATAATCTTATGATTTTGTAAGTTTGATTTTTAAATGGTGTTCCTTTATAAGCTTTTGTTTCTGTGGCTGTTAAACTGGATTTTTATATGCTGAAAGATATTTAGCATCTAGATGAACTCAGTTCATCATGTTAGAGGAAAAAATAAATTGCCTAGAAACAGATTGTTTACGTAATATTAGATGGTAATATAAACCAACAAAAGCAAGGAAATTAACTTCTAAGGCTGACACACTGCCCTTTCTTTGCTCCTTTGTGCCCGTAGGTATCATGTATGTGTTGTAATACCAAAGTACAGTGGACTCAGGAACTGTCAAACTTAATTCTAAATTTCTTTACTTTGTTGGTTTATGTCACAGCTTAACATTATTTTTCGTCTCTTAATGCTATATAATGTCCTTCACATGTGTGATGAAGCAATGCATGGGTGGGTCTGAACAAGATGGAAAAATTTATTTGCTTTTCTCTCATTTACAATTGATTGCATTGCTTCTGATTAGCCAAATGTCGTACAACTCTGTTATTCTTTACATTTTGAAATAAGGTAATATAAGAGCAAATTATAAATATCAGGACATTTTTAAAGAAATGTACATGCTAACATAAAAATATTATTCACTCTTATTTCTATTGAATAATTTTTTTTATCAGTTTCATAACATTTTGAAAGGCAGACATCTTTTTTAAAAGCTTATAGCAATGAAAAACTACTGGAGTTTTATAATGAATAATCAAGTACACAAATATGATTTCACAGAGCAGTTCTCATATGAATCGCACAAAGGAATTATTTGTGGAATTCTGAGGATAAAAATAAACCTCTCAAAATAACCTCCAAGATTAATTGAGAACCGATAGATACTTGGTCATTCTCTTAACACCTGTTTCTTGATGAATATGATAAAATAGAAATTCAGTTTTTTTTATATTCACAAGTTATGTCATTCATAAATTGTTATTGAATGTTATCCTTGCCGAGGGGGGGCAGGGCGGATGGGGGTGTTTTATGCAATTATAGGGACTAAATGGTATTTCTGTATTAGGAAATTGATTCCATTTATGAATATAAGTTTCACATCTGGATCAGTTTATTTTGCTTTCTGTTTTTGTCTATAAACAATTTCTACTCCTATTTAGGTATCTATTAGGACACAGTTTCCTAAAATAGAATTACATATATTCAAGTTTCAAATTTTCCCAAGTCTAAATCTTTTTTTGTATGGTACTTGACTACTTTTTCTTTTTCTTTTCTTAAGATTCTTACTTATTTTTGATTTGTGTGTTAAACCTTACAGGAACAGATCAGATACATTCTGTAAAAATTATATAATAACATAAACTATCTAAATGTGGCTAAACAAAAGATTTTGCTCTTAGATATTAAAGAAGATGTCAAATGCCAAATATGGTTGAAGAGGGGATGTAAGTTTGGGGGTGGCAATAATTCTTTCAGAATTCTACTTTTTATTTTATGCAATTAATATTTAATTGGCTACATTTAAAAGTAGTGAAAAAATGATATATTTGCTAGAGATTTACTAACCAATACTTTAAGCTCTTACTTATTCTGAGGTGTTGAAAGGTGAAACATTTGACATTTTCTTTTTGGGCACTGCTTTAAAAAACAGAGGGTGGGTAAGAGGCGTTGCCACATCAGAGTTAAAGGTGTTTGTGGTTGTCCATGACAGCAGCTCTCATTTTTTAAAACACCTGTGTTTACTTTCCAGCTTTGCAGAATATGCCTGAAAGTGGCCTAAGAATGGCACAAGCCTTCGTGATGGCTGGGTGTTTTATAATATAGAATAAGAATTAAACTTTATACTTAGGTTTTCTCTTGCAGGCATTTACTTCTCTATTATATATTTTATCTCTTCATATACTTACATGTGTGCATAAGAATATGCATGATATAATCTGTAGATTATCATATAGCAAAGCTATTTATTTTTACAGATGTGTTCTGCTTTTTGTTCACTGACTAGAAAAAGCTTTTGAAAAATATTAAGTTTTATTGTACAAATGTATTTTAATTCATAATTTAAAGAGGCTTGTGGGAATAAAAGTGAAAATTCAAATACCTTTTTGAAGAGAGATGAATCTGGCCTTTTACATTTATATTTTTTGCTCTATAGGAATTTTTAAAGCATTTGTATAAATCTACAAATGTAATTTTAGCTTTAGGCTAATTGATGTCTTTTTTGGTTTGCATATAGGTTGATGTTTCAACTTACCTGTCATTGCTTAGTGGTCAGTGTTTCCAATTAATAGATGTGTGCTTTTTAAGTAATTATTTTGCATATTTCTTATTATTTTATAATATTAAAGTAACATCTACATATTATATAAACTTCATTATTTTCAAACTAGAGATATTCTTAGCTATGACAGTTTAATTTGGTTTTTAGTTTAGTTTAATTTTGTTTTTACTAATTTTTTTGTTTTAATATTTTTTTTGTTTTCAGACCTCTTAATTCTTTATTACGGTAGACAGAAACCAGATATCTTATGTTCTGTGATGCATTCCTTTTACATTCAAATTCTTGATTATAGTAGCAAGCTATTTCCATGAGATTACAGTTATTGTCAAACCTGGTTGATGTCTAAAAGGAGTAATTCTGTCTTTTGATAAGAAATTGCTGTTTTTTATTTCTCTGTATAACTGGTTTTTAACATTATGTGTATTAAAACTTACCTTTTGAGAAGTCAGTGCATATTGTGAATCTTTACCCTTGGAAAAACACATACACAGAAAGTTGCATATAGCTCCAAGGAGTTTATTACCCTCCCAAGCTCATCCACATGCCCAGGTTAAGAACTCCTTTCTTTTCTGGGTCTTACTTTCTTTATACAGCTGTTAATTCTTTAGGTCTTACTTTCTTTGTATAGCTGTTAATTCTTTAGATTGTTGTTCAGACAGTTATTAACCTTGTATATCACGGAACCACTGAATCAGAGTATTAAGTGCTTAATTAGTGTAAATTTACCATGTTGGGTATTGAACAAAAAGCAATAATTGATTTTACCAGCTTAAATATGAATGCTATTTTAATAATGTATTTCATATTCCATGGTGGCTAAACATATGTCATTTTCTTAATCTCAGCACCTTAATAATTTTGAAATACAAACTATAATTATCTCATTTGTCTAGACAGAAGCAATTGACAATATACCTACTGTATTATTTTAAAAGATAAATTCAACTAATATTATTACATAAAAGCTGCAGAAAAATAATATTCCACTTCAAAAGCTGAATCATTTTAGTGATGTTGGCATCCATTGAGGTGGGTAATATTCAGCTTCAGAAAGTACCCTAAAGGAATTGTATATAATAATGTGTATCACCTTGAAGCTAATGAAAACTTGAGAAAAATAACCATAATAATTGAGTTTTTAAAATATGAAATCATTCAATAAAAGACAAAAAGTGTTTTCAACATAAGAAAAGTACAGTTATTTTAAGTAGCATAAGTTATATGACAACTAAAATAGTTAAACAAGGATTTATAATAATACTTTATTATATATAGTTTAACACAGATCAGAACTCTTTTTGGTCAGATGAAACTACTGAGAAAAAGAAAAATTTTATTTAAAGTCTTCCATTTTCATTCTTTTGTAACTACTAATGAGGAAGTAAAAAGGAGAAAAGATTCTCTTAGTTCTGTTCATACATTTGTTTCCAGAAACTCTCAAGTTGCTTAACTTAAATCATGAAACTCGATATAGGATTTCCATTGGGTGTGTCAGTTTTGTCCTGGTGGCAATTCTCATTAGATAGTAGTATATATCTGTGACCTAAGTTTCAACATAATTCATGTATAGTCACTTTGTTGTGTTGTATAAGATTTATAATTCTTTAATGAAAATTTAAGGTATCTATCTCAAGCACATTTTCAACTTCCCTAGTTATAAGACCATAACTAAGGCAGATTTTCTGAATCTTGAACTATTAGGTGTTTAAAATTCATATTTCTCTAAAACTAATATTTTCCCATATAATTATAAAGGGGAAATGAGAAAACCATAAGATCCAAAAGATGTTCTAAAAATTAAATAAGACTTAAGATAGAAATTAAGATAATTGAACCAAGAAGAGAGAAAGCCAAAGATGTGGCTTGTAACTATGCAAATGTATGATAATATTCCTTCGAGAATTATATATTATTTCATGTCCAATTAGAAGTAAGTGTGAACAGAAAAAACACTAAATCAATGATCACGAAAATCACTGTGACAATTCCTAAACAATGTAATAGCTTAAGAAACATTGGACTCTCTTCTTAGGAAGGATTAAAAATAAAACTTGAGTTAATAAGCATTACTGAAGAATTGTGTTTTTTCTTTAAAAGAAAGCTGAGTCATTAAGCACCTATAAGCCTCTTTGTTCAACTGTTATTGACTGTATTTCAAAAATGTATTAATACATTTGATTACCATAGTAAATTTTGTAAACCTACTATAATTGTATCAGATAGGGTTTACTTATGTCAAGGGACAAAAAACCACACCCAACATTGCTTAAACAAAAATAAAACTTGTTTACATAACTGAAAGATCAAGGATAGGGCTAACTTCATTTGTTAACTTTCATTTCAGTCAATTTTGTTGAAGTATAATTTATAGACTATAAATTGTACCCATCAGAGATATACAGTTTAATGTATTTTGTAAGATGTGTGTCCACCATAATATACAGAGTATTTCAGTTACCCCACCAAAAGATAGTTTGTCCTGCTTTCCAACTATCCATCCCTCTACCCTGGCCCTAGCTTAACCCTTGATCTGCTTTTTGTTACTATAAACTTTTTTGCATTTTCTAGAATGTTGTATTAAAGAAATCATATAATATGTATTATTTTGTGTCTGGCTTCTTTCAGCATGATAATTTTGAGATTTATCCATGTTGTGTGTAGCAGTAGTTCATTCCTTTTTAATTTCAAGGGAGTCTTGCTTAGGACCCAAAAGGTTCTGTCCTATCTCTGGATTTGTTTCCCCCCCCCCTTTGCATTGGCTTAATTTTTAGGTTATATAGAGGGAAGCTTCAGCCTCTACGCTTCCCAGTTGAAGTCTGGAAGGAAAAAACACATTATTAGAAATACTGGAATTGGGTCTTAACTTGGATTAAACAACCAGGGATTATGTGTTTAGTCACTCATCTCTGAAATAATTGCTTTGTACAAAGGAATGAAATATAGTGACTGCCTTAGGACAATCTAGGTATGTTCCTAGAATGTGAGTGGGGAAGGATGGTGTTATGGTTAATCGTATGTATCAGTTTGACTGAGTCACTGGGTACCCAGATATTTGGCTAAACATTATTTCTGGATGTGTCTGTGAGTGTTTCCAGATAAGATTAACATAGGAACTGGTGAACTCAGTAAAGCAGACTGCCCTCCCCAATATGGGTGAGCCTCATCCAGTCTCTTGAAGGCCTGACTAGAACAAAAGGCAGAGGAAGGGATAATTTCTTCCTTCTTTGACTGAGCTAGGACATTAGTCTTCTCCTATACTGGGACTGTGATTTATACTGTTAGCTCTCTTCTTAGACCTTCAGACTCACCCTGCACTATACCATCAGCTTTTTTGGGTGTCCTTCTTTCAGATCATGTCTTAATCAAACCCTGTTGGTTCCCTTTCTCTGGAGAACACTAACACAGATGGTATTCCAAAAGAAATTTGAAATATTATTTTACCAGAAGAACTAAGAAAGAATGAAGGGTGGTAAAACAAAGCAAAAACCTATTTCTACTGTAATTATATATGACTAAAAAAATTTATGTTGTCATATAGCAAAACTGAATTTAGTTTCTATTCCTTTTTAACTCTTAAAGAAAGATGAGTCTAATATATGTATGTGTGTATGCATACTTTACTATATTTATGTAGATATATATGTATTGTGGTTAAACCACGTGGTCAGCATGGGATATATCTGTGGTTTTAAAACTGGATTTTTTGGCTGTCTCATAATCTAGGTCTTTATTTTTTTCCCCATCTATTTTTATGATATATACTCCACATCCTGTTTTCTGGGCCTTGACTTTTATTTTTTATTCTTGAGAACCCTTTATTCACAAAAATATCTAGCTTCTGCTTCTAAATGGGATAGAGTGGTTTACAGTACTCCAGCACTACTTTTGAGAACAACAAAGAAAAATCATTTGTTTGTAAGTATCAGAGAGCTGTTGCAGAAAAGAGAACTAGAATGGCCAAGACAATAAAAGTAAAAAACCTAAAGGAGAGCTGATTTCTGTAGCCACTTTTACATGTAGTCATCTTTTAAGTATCTGCAAGCATAAATCTGAAAATTTCAGCTTTATACTCATGTAAGGTCACGGCTGGGATACAGAAAAACCAGCAGATTTTGGGTGGCAATGTTGAGGGGATGGGACATCAGGCACACATCCAGTAGTGCCTGCAACATGTGGAGCTATACAGGTTAGGAGATTAAAAGCAAACAGAAAGTCTCTAAAAAGCAGAATGGACTTTATAGCTATTTTATGTGAACCTGAGGCTACAAACTGGCATCTACACTGCACACTTCTTGTTTAAATTAAAATGATCAGCCCTTCCTCCATCTGCCAGGCATAGATAAGGCTGCACCCTTTAGAATAAATAATATCTGGAATCTCTATCGTTATTTTATACACAATGGCAGGCATTCAGTTGAGAATTACTAGGCACACAAAAAGATAAGACCACATGACCAAAACCAGGAGAAATGCACATTATATAAACCAACTCAAAGTTGATCCAAATATTGGATTTAGATGGACAAGGATTTTATAACAGCTATGATTAAAATATTCAAAATAGAGAAAATGAAGGACAAAATGGATAACCAGATTAAGCATTGTACCAGAAAATTAGAATCTGTGTAAAAGAATCAAATAGAAATTCTAGAACCAAAGAACAGGATAATCTGAAATTAGAAACTTGGGTTTATTTAGCAGCAAAAGATGGGATTAGTAAACTAAACAAGAGATTGACAGTAAAATATAAAATTGTAATAACAAGTGTTGGAGAGGTTATGAGGGAAAAGGAGTCCTCATACACTGCTGGTAGAAATGTAAATTGGTACAGCCACTATGGAAAACTAAGAATAGAATTACCATATGACCTAGCAATCCCTCTTCTGGATATTTACCCAAAAGACTTGAAAACATTTATCTGTAAAGACATATGCACCCTGGTGTTCCCAGCAGCATTATTCACAGTGGCTAAGACATGGAAACAGCTGAAGTGCCCTTCGATAGACAATTGGATAAAGAAGATAATGGAATATTATTCAGCCATAAGAAAAGATGAAATACTGCCATTTGTGACAACATGGATGGATCATGAGATTATCATGCTAAAGCAAAATAAGTCAGACAGAAAAAGTTGAGAACCATATGATTTCACTCATATGTGAGATATAAAACTGAAAGCAACATACAGACATGACAAAGAAACAGACTCACGGACACAGACAACAATTTAGTGGTTATCAGTGGGGAGCGGAGATGTACGTAGGGGTAAAAAGGGTCAAATATTTTTTTAAAAAAGAAAAAAATAAAATTGAATCACAGAGATAAAAAGAAATTTTAAAGGGATAAAACATAGCTAAAGAGACAAGTGGGATTTAAAAAGTCCAACATAGGTGTAATTGGAGTCCCTGAAGGAAATGAATGTAATAGGATAGAAGCAAATGTTGAAGAGATAATAAGCCAAGATTTTTCAAAACTAATGAAAGAGTTTTAAACCACAAATTTAAGTTCTATGAACTCCAAGCAGGATGAATAAATGAAAACACACATAAACACAACATAATAAAGTGATGAAATTTAGAGATAAGGGGAAAAATCTTAAAATCAGGCTAAGGAAAAATGGTTGTCAAAGAACAACAGTAATATTGACTGCTGCAGTCTCAATGGAAATAATGGCAACCAGGAGAGAGTAGAATGATATCATTAAAGCTCTGAAAAAATGCCAATGTAGAATTCTATACCCTTCAGAGTGTAAAGTGAAATATAAATGTATTCCAGACAAAAACTAAATAAGTCACTTATAGGAGTGCATTGAAAGAAATAGGAAACAGAGTTCTTCAGGCAAATGGAAAATGATACAACATAAATAGGGAATGTGGGGAAAAAATAAAGAGCAACAAGAAGGATAAATGTATTGGCAAATATTAACATATTAACTTCATGTAGCCTGCCCAACACAATGATAATAATGTCTTCTGAGGCTTAAAATATATGCATAGTTAAAATGTGTGACAAAAATAACCTTAATGCCTGAAAGTGGGTAATAGACTCAATATGTTCTAAGATTTACTAGGAAAGTAATACAAGTAATTATTCATATTAGTTATGTCAAGAAAACAAGTTAGAATATTATTTTCATGATTAGGATCTCTAAGATAATCATGAAAAGTATGTTTAAAAACTGTATACTTAGGAACTAATAGAGATGTTAGTGGTATAATAGAATATATTTAAATAATCCAAAAGAATATAATAAAAGAGAAAAAAGAACATTAAGAACATGGGTCAGATGAAAACCAAGATGACAATAGTAAACATATTGTAAAGATAAGAGTAATTTGTTTAATCTCAAGAACTAAATTTTGCAGTTAAAACACAGATTGTCAGGCTATATAATAAAGCAATACCTAACTATGCACTGCTTACAAGAAATACTCCTTGAAGTAAAATGACACAAAAGGTAGAAACTCTATGCAGATATTAAAACAAAACTGCAATATGTGTAATCCTAGCATACAAAGTAAACTTCAAGTCAAGAATCATTATTATAAATAATGGACATCTAATATTGATAAACATCAGGAAAATATAACTATTAAATCTCTGTACACTCAGTAGTAGCTTCAGAATATATAAAGCAAAAATTGATGGAATAGAAAAGAGAAATAGGCAAATTTACAGTGATGTAGTACATTTTAATACACCTTTCTCAGTTTTTGATAGAACAAACTAATCAAAATCAAAAAGGATATAGGAGATTTGAACTATACAGTTAATGACCTAATTCTCTCTTTCAAATCAAAGTACCTAATAGGTAGGGGTAATGATTTTTGTTGTGATTTGGCACATCACTTGATATATTATATGAAGCATGATTGCTGTTAAATGATAACAAAATCAGTTCTGTACTGTATGAGGCCAGCACATCTCATATCAAAATTTCCTATTTTGTTTACCCATAAGACATTTTAGTTGCAACCTCTGAGTTAAATTTTACTCAGCATCACTGAACAGTCAAGGAAACAATACAATAATGTATGATCCATGTAGTATGTCCATGCTAATTCAGTAGCTGTTGTTATTGGTGTAATTTTGGGAGACAAAAATACTTTGATTGATTTGGAAATACGTATCTCATCTCAGATAGTGAGATTCGATTTCCATATGTGGTTTCACATCTTCTTCAGCATGCTCAATCCCGGATCTCTGTGTATTTTGCCATATGTTCTGTTTTGGTTATTTATTTCCCTCATCTAATTGTATGTGTCCTTCCATTTTTGGTGATATCTGGGTCATGCTGGCATTGGTATTGTTATTCTCATTTTCATTATCTAAACTCTTGGAAAGCATGGACATGATATTCACAATGTTGAAAATTAAATTAGCATTATCTTGGTACAAAGCACAATAGTTAATGCACAGAGAAAGTCATAGATGAACTTTTAACTAACTCTGACATTGGCAGTGCACTTATGTTGAACTTAAGTCTCATCACTAGGAGCGATACAATAATGGATGATCTGTGATTGTGAATGGCAAATCATGGTTGCTAACCTTGGTGGCCAGAGAAAGAAACAGCAACTGCAGGAGACTAATAATCTATGCTGTATCTATCAGACACAAAAACCAGTATTGCTTTTAACCTTTTTTGGGGGGAGGGGAGGGGGGAGACCACCACATGAGTTTGTACTTCCCCACTACCTTCTGCACCCGTTGCCAAAAACGAGGACTTTTTACATCTCATAGAGGAGTTTCCCAAAATGTATGGTTAGCCTATGGAAAACTCACTTGTAGAACAGACTCTTGAAAGTGAAACTAAGGAGATCATACTTGGTAAAGTACAAAGTAGGCAGTGTCTGAAGACTTTTTTTCTGGAGGGGTGATAAAATAGCTTGACAATACCAGAGTTGGAGAAAAGTAATCTCGCAGATTTTAATGAATGGAATTAATTAGGGCAGGTTTAGTAAGGTAGCGAAGACTGACTTGGAGGCTTAGAGTATTTCCTGAAGTGCATAAGGTAGCTCTATGGTTAATAGTTGAGAATACCGGGACTGGAGCTCATTGGTAAGGCTAGGACAAAGTTCAGTGAACCCTCCAATGCAGGACCAATACTAACTTCCTGTGGAGTCATTATAATACAAAAGGAGAAGTGAAAAGAGTAGATTGAGGAACCATGTTCAAAGAAATAGCAGAAAACTCGAAGAAAAAATCATCAAATTGAAAGTGCATATCAAGGACCGAGTAGAATAAAATTTTAAATTGCATACTTACCTATGTAAATTAATATTCATATGTTAAATATATAGACATATCTGAATAAAATATCAGTACTTTAATGGAGAAGAGAAAATGTTACACCTTTCCAGTGTAAAATTGATTATTTGCAAGGAAAAGAGCATTACTTATTTATTACTTGTACAACTTTAAAATTTTTGAATGAATAATAGGGAAAGAAGTGATGGAGTAAAGGTTGTTTTTGCCCTGACTGCCTGCGTTCCAGTAGGTCCTCTTTTCTTGGAAAGAAGCTCTCTCTGTCCAGTTAGTGATTGTACCCTAAGAGAAACTTGCCAATCTGCCTGATGAAGAAGCTACTTACTACTTACTCACTTTGGCTCATCAGCACTATTCCAAATAGGCTACTTTTCACATGTGCTGAGGGAACCCATACCAACTGACGTGAATAGGCTTGAGAGTTTATGTGTAAATCAGGCAGTGTGATTGCTTCATGAAGAAAGACCACATTCTACCACATAGTTGTCTCCAATTGAGGCTGTTTTATTGCAAGAAAAGTTTTTAGATTGAAATAAGACTTTTTATGGAGAGTCACAGAGCTATTTTGAAGGAATGATCAAATTAGACCAACATTTTAAAGTAAATTTAACAGGTGATTTGAATAACAGAATGATCAGTACGAAGTCTAATTAGTGATCTGGAGGAACAAAGGGAGAAACACTAATCAAAACCAAACAAATGGAGGAAACTACAAAGAAAAACAGGAGTAACTGTAGAAGTGAGAAGAGTAGATTGAGGAACCATGTTCAAAGAAATAGCAGAAAACTCACTTGAAGAAAAAATCATCAAATTGAAAGTGCATATCAAGGACCGAGTAGAATAAAATTTTAAATTGCATACTTACCTATGTAAATTAATATTCATATGTTAAATATATAGACATACCTGAATAAAATATCAGTACTTTAATGGAGAAGAGAAAATGTTACACCTTTCCAGTGTAAAATTTATTATTTGCAAGGAAAAGAGCATCATACTGGCATTAAATTTCTCACTTGCAAAACTGGGAAGTAGTGCAGTGCAACTATGTTTATGAACCTTATAGAAAAAGACCGCAATTTAAGGCTCATGTAACTTGCCAAAATATCATTTATACAAGAAGGCTAAACAAAGACTTGTGTTTTTTTAAAAAGTAAGGCTAAGTAAAAGTACCTATTTATCATTCTGGGGTAATTACTTGAAGGATTATAGCCAAAACAAAAACAAAAAAGTATAGCATCTCAGAAGAGGCATGGATAATGTATAACAATCAGTGGAAGCTAGTATCTCTTAAAGCAATGATAAGATGATTTTTAATTATGTTGAATTGAAAAAGGATTCTCATAATATGTTACATACGACAAAAGTCCAAAATATGGCATGGAGCTACAATTTTAAACTATTCCAAGTAAACTTTAGGAGTGATCGGTGAGGATGGAGGAGGTTTTATAAAATCTTACTTTTGCTTTTAAAGTTTTTTCTTTATTAGGTATATCAATTATGAGGTCATGTAAAACTGGAATTAGTGTCTTGAATATGCAGTTCAGTAAAGCCAAGTTGATTATTTCAGTTAAGATAAATTTTCCTGTTTGTGAGGATATTCATGGTGGGTCAACCTAAATTAAATAAATCAAATTTTTATAAAAATTTATTTTTGAACAATTATTGGGCAAAAATATCTTTGTTATTTTTTTATATTTACATGTATTCATTGGAAGTGTTTCATGAGAGCTTATTTACTATAAGCTGGAAATACAAAAAGGAAAAGAAATTTGCCATCTGTTGGGGAGATAAATGTACTAAAAAATGCACATATAGTTAGGTGAATGCTGTAATAAACATACACAAAGTGAAGTGAAGCTTAGGAAAAAGAATAGTCTTTTGGGAGAGATGTGAAAGACATAACGTGAAGCAAGTTTATGAGTCTGCAGGTGAGCAAGGTGGGAAAAGCATGCTTACCAGTGAGAATGTATTTTATGAATGAGAAAATGTCGGTGTTTATCCCAGGTTAATTCAATCATACAGTAAGATTCTTAAATTGAAATTGGTGTGAAATTTAGATATCTCAAGTATCCCCTGTAGAAAGCAGCTCTAAATACTTAGTGCTGTTCTGGGCGATGCCTAGGTATTTTTAAGTTTCAGAAAAGGCAGTATTTAGAGGAATTATGTATGTATAGCAATCAGATGTTCACTGCAAATCACCATTGGTTTTTTTGCAGAGGAGAAAGGATATAAATTTCTTGGAATATTTTTAAACAGCAATGAGCTTAGGAATCATGGCTTCAGCATAGGTTTCCCTTCTGCTTTCCCTGCTTGGGTCACCTAGGACAGCACTCTTGCTTCAGGATGAGCCAAGGCAGCCCTGCATGGTTAATAAAATGTGGTGGGCTTGTTAGATGGTAACCACAGCCTGTTCCTTCCCACAGAGAAGAGAGAAGCATGGTCAGCTAGCTGCTCTATCACTTGTGGCTTTTCCAGTAGTCCTGCATATTACAGAAGGGAAGGAGCACTGCTCCAAAATCAGGGCAGAAAATATTTGCTCTTACTGCTACTGTGTTGAGAAATTAGGTCTTCGAACTGAGAAATCAGAGTTATTTCTATGGCCTAATAAAGATTTCGAAACTTAAAAGCTAACAGTTTGTTCCTCTACTTACACATTTCGCTAGCTTCTTATATCTTAGGAGATTCCCTATAAATTATAGTATTTTAAGTATAACAGATTCTCATAGAAGTTGGTTTCATTTAAATGGATAATTTTTTTTAAATTATGTGTTAATCTCGTTTGTAAATGCTGAAATTCATATTTTAGGAACCATAATGACATAGAATGTGGTGAGAGTTTTCTAGCAAATATTTTTCATATCAGAAAGCCGTAGAGCCTAAGTGGCAACCTAAATAGAAAGTTTTTGTTCATTAATTTTTTTACAGTCATTTTTAGTGAAATGATTTATCTGAATGTTAAAGTTTCTATTCGTATTAATTGTCCTGATGCCTAACTGAGGTGTTCAGAACTGATAATCGGTAGGCTTTTCAGTTTAATGCTGGAAGAACAAGCTGCTTATGATGACCCAACAGAGACATGAGGAAGGTTTGTGAAAAGGGGGTATTCATCCAGCTCTAATCCTTGTTTTCAAAAAGGCAGTGTCTTTAAGTGTTCTCTAATTAGTGAATAGATATGGTTGTAAATTCTTGTGGACACCTCTTTTGTAGCAGAGAGATGGATTCCTGGCTTGTTTAAATCTTTGTTTTACATTTCTTTTAAGTGAAAGATCACTATGAAAAATTAACAATAGGAAATAGTCAAAGTAATTTTTAAACATGTAATGATTGCTGTTTTATCAGGTTTCACTGTGATATTTCATTTTTAAACATCATAATTAGAAACTTGAATATTACATATCATAAGATCGCTGTCTATAAAATAAACTATGGTTTTATTTTTCCTTTTTCTGCTTGCTTGTTTGTTCTACTGATTGCTTTGTATTCATAAAATAATGTTTACTGCTATGAAATAAATTCTTTTTGGGTTTGGTAAAATTGCTTCTCCCGGTCACCTAGGAAATGTAAGCTAGGGAACAAGACACGGACATTTAGGCATACCAAGAAGAAATATATTGCTTCAGTGAACTGAATATAAAACATGATCAGTGAAAACACCTGGAAATCAAAAAGAACAGATTTTAGTTATGCTTCTCTTTTTCAAAGAACTTAAGTGCTAAGCTATTATTGTTAGTCCTAGAGAAGTAAGTTGGCAGTGACATTTGAAATATGATAAATAAAAGCCTACAGAATGTCTGCTTCTACTTTTAGCCCTTGTCTGATTCCTTCTCCAGAAATTGCATAATGGAAACTACCATAGAGTTAATGCGACTCTGATATACAACCTTCCTTGTTGTAATAAATGTATTCTCTACTACTGTGTAATGATAAGGCCGTGGTTATTGAAACTGCCAAAGTTATTGAAACAGAGGGATAGGAGCTTTTTGCCTTTATCACCTGTATTATTAATTGGAGATAATTACTGCAGAGCAGCTGGCTGTTGGTTTTAGGGAGCATCAATTGTTCTTCTCACCCAGCTGTTGACTAATAAGGATAGTCAACACATCTGTTTCAACAGCTGGTAATTAACAAAAGCCTAATTGCTGCAACTCTTTTAACATCCAATCCGTGAAAAAGAAGGGATGTAGAAGAATATTATTTACTTTGTGCTTTGCGCTTTCTGAGACCAGTTTCTCTTTTTTCTTTCTCCCTCCACTTTTTTTTCCTTACTTTGAACACCACTGCCTTTGTATGGAGCATTGAATGGCAGGAGAATACAATATGGTAATCCAGAGCTTAACTTTTTCAGATCTTTGTTGGTGTTTCTTATTGCAACATTTCTTTGCTAACTTGCAAGATAAAATGGATCAAAAGCATTTTGAGTAGTTCCATAGAACAGTTAAAATCCGCAGCAGTGTGCCCTAGGCTGTGTTGCTGTTGTCTTCAGCATCCAAAAGGAAACAGGGAATTCTCTTTTCTGATGCTTTTCACATGCTTAGACACAACTCTCAAGTAATTTCCACATTCATATACAGAATTTTTGTTTAAATTGCTATATATATTGATTAACAGAATTGAAGTCTAGTTTAGAAAGCCCTCTTCCTTTGGTTGAAAACTAAACTGTCATCTCTTAAAACTTTTTAAATGCCTATATGTCAACTTAAAGTCTTTAAAAAAATTTTTTTGTTTATTTGTGAAATCTTTATTGACCTGCTTTTCTTTAAAATGTGTTTTGGTACTTTTAAAAATTTGCCTTTAATTCAGATAACTTCAGTTATTTCTTGTTGATTTTTGTAATAAATGAGTAGGAAATTTACTGGCTTCGTCTTAGAAACCTGAGTAAAACGATTCCATGGAGGAGAAACTTATAAATTAACATTTCTTTTATTTGGATTCTTGCAGTACTCTTATTTAATTATGAACTATTTCAGTAAAATACCTTTCATATAACTTGGTTATAAAGATATATATTTATGTTTTTTATAATTACAAATTTTTGCTAGTTAAATATTAATGTTTACATATTTAAAAATCTTATTTGCTCCTGTTTTAAAAATTTCCATGTGAAATATAACTTATAAGATGCTTTATTAGATTCTTTAAGAACATATTTTTCTAGTTGTCATGACTGATTTTTCAATAGTTCTTTCCCTAGTCTTTTACATTATCCTTATAGTCTGTATATATAAAAACTTTTTGAAGAATTAAAAATTTATTTTTATTAATTAGAAATCACAATACTGATTTTTCCTTTTAACATATTCATAAAATTTTACATTAATGTTAAGGTTAATTTTATAGAAAACACTTAATGATGCTCATTTAACATGAGTATCTGAAAAGTCCTTAGTTAAAATGTTAGTCAAGTTCACTTGATTAAACTTGCTTCACTAACTTTTCAGTTGGCAATATTTCTATGCAGGCAGTTATTTAATTGTTGTTTGGTATGTTGAAAGGTATAGAAGAAATTCTACCCAAGTGCTTTCTATGGACTTAATTGCAGATTGCATAATTTCAAAATTTTTTGCTGGCAAGACAAGTTTTTAGTTCAGCAGGTGTTCAGGTGATGAAGTGTATTATAGATGTAGTGAAAAAACATACACGATCCTGAACAAATAAACAAAATACTGCTGACTAAAATTCAACTAAATAGAAGGGCACTGGCATGCAGAGAAATGTTTACGATACAAGTGTAAAGGAAGGGAATATTGTCATTTTGGGAAATGTTTGCTTCTTCAGTTTGAATAAGAATTTAATTTTCTCTGTGTGCTCATGTTCTTAGGTAGTACCAGAGAAAGCAAGCTTAGTGAAAGGAATGTATCATGCCATGAGAAAGGAGAATGGACTCTTTTGGGGAACTCACATTCCAGCTGATGCTTTAAGTGTTTTCTTGCATATAATTTTTTTTTCTGGGGAAATGACCTCACGAACAAGTGGTCTGATGGACAGAAATTCTATAATTTCATAGATATTTTCTGAGGACTATGAATACTACATGATTAACTGTTTTCTACGTGTTAAAAAAGGCAAATAGCATTAAATAACAGATAGGTTATTAGTGAAGCCAGTGAAGTGGTCAGTGGTTTTATACTTATCAGTATGAATGACTTTCAGAGGTATAGTGAAGAAGCCTTGGAGGCCAGACATCTAACTGGATCTAACTAGAAACAAACTTAATGTCATGGTAGTATCTTCTGAGAATAGGGTTCATTCAATGGAAAAGATAAAGCCTTCACAGTCTGAATTAATGGACAAAAAATGGCTCAAAACAAATATGTTAAATTACATATGACTTAAAAAGTAAGTGATATCATACAAATATTTTATGATATCACAAAAATAAAAAATACAAAGAGAAGATTTCAAAGTAAATGAGAGTGAATGAAAAAAGAGCTAAAATGGGAATAAACAATATCACTTCTGAAGTCATCACAGTAGGATATAATGGCATATTTAACTTTGGAGAAGAAGTTGGCAAAGTAGCTAATGCACAGATTCAGGATTATTTACTGAACTTGTAGTCAAGAGTTCTGGGTTCAGATTCTGATTCTGGTTCTGACACTAACTTTTATTTATAACTTTAAAAACTGAGAGGATCTAAGTACATCATTTCCTCACAAGTGATTCTCCTACCCGTGGGTTTTTTTTTCCCTAACGGTTCACATTTTTAAAGACAGTTATGGGAAATGTTTCAGTTCTTACTTTTCAACATTTTATCAATTAGACAATTACATATATGTGTCTATACATACATTTTCTCCCTTTAAAAAAAGTGAGACCATGAAAACTTCTAACTATATGTTAAATTAGAATGTGTGGCAGTTATTGGACATCAGACATGACAAGCTTAGGACACAGTTTATCACTTAACGGTGCTAGCTGGGGTTTTGATCCTGACCATTAAACTATTTTCAATAGTTTTAATTCTTAATTGTGTTTAGATAGAACAAGAAAAATTGTTCTTTTAAGACAGGAAGCAAAAAAAAAAAACCCACAAAACACTAATGTCACATAAGTTAATGCAGAGCTGGAAATTTATCCCATGATGTTGTTAACAATCTAATCAAAATTCTTATGTGGCCAATCTTTATACCTCCAGTACTTCCATAAAACAGTGTTAAAGGAGAAAAATATTTTTAGGGTGACTGTATCCAAAATTTACTTACTTTTCATATATTTGGATTTTAGATTAGACAGCTCCACAATGAGTTGTGTCAGAGAAGGGCATGCAGAAGACAATCTGAAACTTTCTCTTTAAAAGCAATTTAAGGAAATTATTAAGATAAGCCAAATTAATGTGCTAAACGTAAAAATTTTAAACGTTGTATTATAAAACCACTTCGATCTATTTTTGATGGTATAATATGTTAAATTTTAGCATAGACTTCTTCTTCCTACAGTGTAGCAAGGAAATAATTGTAGGGACCCTTCTGTTGATAACCTGCCAGGTCCTAGACAAAATGTAAATTTCATGCATTGCTAGACTCAGAAAAAAGTATAGGAAATCTTCCAAAGATTTTACTATTGGAGATAACCCCTTCTCCAATAGTAAGCAAACACAGATGGTCCAAAGCTACATCAAGGGAGAATGTCTGTAGAAGTACTGTGATCTTCAGTTAGGATCCCAATCCTTGGACCAGTAGCAAGGCTAGGTAGCAGAGCCAGAAATGCCATCATTATTAATCCAGGCTTCTTGAACTTTATCTAGCAACTGTTTCCCCTGGTTCCCTGATGAGACAGACACAAACATTCTTTCATGGAAGGCATCTCCGATTTAGTCCAACAGGATTCCCATAGATGATTATCAGGAAAATATGAATTTACAACCAAAGAGCAATTAAGCAGATAAGGAGGAAAACCATTGTGAATATGAATGAAAGTCAACAGATATAACAAACCCAATAGAACACACACCCACCAAACAATAAAGTTATCTAAAGGATATAAAATAGATATTATGAAATGTTTCAGTGAATATGTAAATAAATAAAATATGAATCACAACCATGAGTAAAGCACAAATGTTTTGTAGGATATACCAGGCAAATCTGAAAAAGAATCACCAAGTTAAAAAAAAATGTTTGAAATAAAACACTGTAGGAGAAATTAATCATCAGATTATACTCAACTAAAGAAAGAATTAATGAGCTATAAGACATATGAATTGGAATAGATCTAAAAAATTACCCATAATATAACACCGATAGATGAAACAAAGGAGATTTTAGAGTAAGATAGTGTGACAAACATTTAATTGGGCTCCCCAAAGGAGAGAATATAGACAATCCAGAAAAAAAACCATTATTAGAATATGACTGAGGTTTTCCTAAAACTGATAAAAGAGATCCATCACCAAGATAAAAAAGAAATATGCACCTAATCAGATCATAATGATCATAATGAAACAAAGGATTCTAACATCAAAAAGGTAATAAGTAGCCAGCCAAAGGAAAAGGATTGCTTCTGAATGAGCAACAGCTAGACTTAGAGATGTCTTCTCAATAGAACTATGGAATTCAGAACACTATTCTAATGCTTTCAATGTGCTGAAAGGAAATAACTGGCAATTTAAAATTAAATACCCAGCATGATGTCCTCTAAGAATGAATATGAAATAAACATGTTTTCAGACAACTAAAAATTGAGTTAGTCATTTTCAGCTTTGTAGTAAAGAAACTTTAAAGAGCTGTTATTTAAACAAAAGGAAAATGATTCTGTACGGAACTCTTCAGCTGGAAGTAATGATGCAAAAAACAAAAATAATTAATATACGTATATATTGTCTTAACATAATAATATTAATAATGATCTTTGAGGCTTAAACAAGAATATGTTTGAAACAAAGTACCAAGTAAATGGGGATTAAATAAAGTTTTAAGGTCCTCTCATTGTCTAGTAATATTAATTAATGTTAGATTTTTGATAATTCAGTCTTAATATCTTGAAATTTCTGGGATAACCATTAAAAGAATATAAAGGAATATATAACATTCAGATTTAAAGAGGGGGAAATGGGACAAAAATAATAGAATTAATCCAAAAGATAGCAGTAACAGATGATTTAAAAAGAAAAAAGTAGTAGAACTAGTGGAGCAAACAGAAAACATATAATAAGGTTAGATATTTAAGCCAAAATTTATTGGTAATTACATTAAATATAAGAGGGTCAAATGTCCCAGTTAATAGACAAAGATTTTTAGACTGGAAAAAATAACACAAACTATTTCTCATAATTATATCTAAATCTAGACATGTAAAAAAGATGGCATTAAAAGGATATATAAAAGTTATGTCAAATACTAATAAAAAAGTGATGTTGAAACTATATTAACATCAGATGAAAACTAAATTAACAATTTAAAGCTACAGTGTTTTTTTTATTTTATTAGCTTTGCTTTGTATGTAATAGGTGAGTCATGCTTCCCTGGCAAGACGGTTTCCTTTCACAGTGCACTGCTACCATGCAAGCACTTGGTTACCATACAAGCATGATTAAGTCTTTTTCCTTCCTGTTATTATGTACCCTGAAGAAACTGTTCTAGAACAGTATGAATTTTACATATTTTTAATTGCCTCCAGAAACATGTTTATTTTATACAAACAGGTATATCGAAAATGTGGTTAGCATTTCCATTTTTCACATTTTTAGGCACCTGACAACAACTAACCAAAACTTACAAAGACCAACAAATATTCTGGGCTCTATGCAAACCTGTAGTCTCTCACATTCTAGATTCATAGTGTGCAAACTATGGCCTCTGGACCAGCTGCCTGTTTTTGTAAATAAAGTTTTATTGGAGCATAGCCATGCCTATTCATTTACATATTGTCTGTCGCTGTTTTCACACTAATAATAGTTGATAGTTGCAACAGAGACTGTATAGGAAATATTTAATATCTGTACCTTCAGGACCCTGTTCTAGACTACTGTGTGGCTTGAACTTGTACTTTAAGCCCAATCCCTTCTACCTTATTCACCTGTTACTTGGTTCACTGCTTTTCTTTACTGACATCAGTTGTTTCCACAATAACTTTACATTAAACATTTAGTTGTGTCCATTATACAGCTTATATATTTGTTCACTTTGATATAGCTATATCACAAGTTATCTCATTTTATCATTGTATAATAATCGTATGAGATGGACATTACCCCCTCTTACCAATGCGAGATTTGAGGTTTAGAGGCCCTAACTTCTTCAGAGTTATAGAGCTAATTTCTGGTAGCCAGACCAAGTTTGCTTTTAATCACTGTGCTACACTCTTTCTGGCATACTTATGACTACTGCTCTCCTTTTCTCTGTTTCTTAGATTCTCCTCACTGCCCAGGAATAATTTTCTGCCTATGAATGTTTTGATTTCTACTTTTATTAGAAACTGTTTTCTTCCCTCTCTCATGTCAGGCTCTAGATCACTAGACAGTGCATATGTGACTGCTTTTGACTCAAGAGTCTATTCATCCCTGGTTTGAGAGGCATGGGATGAGGACAAAATGTAACCTCTAAGAAATTACCTTTAAAGAGCAATACACTTTGGAAATATACTGTGGTGAGCAACCAGTGTATTGCTGTGAAGGGGAGATGTAATTGAAATATGGTCATTTTTCTTCTGGCACTAGCTTTTAATTTTTTAAGATATCATTTTGCAAAATAGTTATACTTCTTTACTTGGTTCTTAACCTTGTTCTGAGGTTAAAAAGTCATACTAGGAATGCAAATAGTCATACTGTTTGAGCAATTGTCTAATTAAACCTATTTGAAAATATCTAACTAGATGTGTTAGAGATGTGTTTAATAATGTAGCACAGTCTATATATGGGTACTCTGTAAAACAACTCTATTAAAACAACTAACATACCTATTAAATTATACCATATTGAAATGTGTTCTTGTGTAGTAGAATAAACAATGTTTTCTGGATACTTGTATTCTAGTTCCAACTTTCCTTCAAACCAGCTATGAAACCTTGGACAGTTTCCAAATGTTTGCCTAAACATGTTGTACTAGCAGCAATTTTCTCACCTGTGAAAGGAAGGGGCTCTTACCTTTAAGATCCCTTTCAGTTCTAAAATTATTTGGTTCTGTGATTTAATTTGTACTGTATGTTTCTTTATTTAGCAGATATCACACAGAAGATCAAATGCCTCTGTTCTCTGATAAAAACAGATTTCCATTAATGGTCTTGGGGTTACCAAAGGAAGGTTTAACTATTTCAGACTATTACTATTAAAAACACATTCAAACCAAACATAACAAGATTTTCAAGTAAGATAAAAGTCATTTCTCCACAATATCCATAGCAAATAGTGTTCAATGATGTGAATAGTATGGTCTTTTCTTTGTCTCCTATTCTAAATTACTAGATAAAATTCTAAGGAAACAATGTAGTCCATTTCTAATAAAGTAGAAGTACAAATGGTTGTCCTATTTAGATGGCACTGCTCAAGAAAGATATAGTTTAAGAACGATGGGACATTTAATTATATGACTAGCCTAACATTAATTAATCAACCTTTTTTTCAGTCACTTACAGTAAATAAGTTCTAGAGATGAGATATACAAAATGGTAACTAAAGTTTAACAGCATTGTATCATATATTTGAAATTTGCCAAGAGAGAAAATCTTAACATCACAATAAAAAAAATTGTATTTGTGTGAGGTAACTGAACTTATTGTGGTAATCATTTTGAATATATCCATATATCGTATCATTTTGTTATACAACCAAAACTAACACAATGTTACATGTCAGTTATATCTCAATGAAACTAGAAAGAAAAAAAGTGTTATAAGAAAAAATTTTAAGGTATAATAAAAGGATACAGAAGATGTAAAACATACACTGATTATACTAAACTTTTATTATTACCAATAACTGTCATTGAATGATGATTTGATTCCATTATTTCACTTGGAATTAGTTCAGATGCTCCTTCTTGGTGTTTAAAGCAACACCTTTTCCATGTTGGGAAGCAAGTATGAAAGGTAGCTGGAGGACACATAAGATTGGAGGATACCCCATTAGAGATTGCAAGTGGAACTTAAATTTTTCCCTATATAAAAAACAGAGGAAAGAGTCAGGAATGTTGCAGTTCTCTTTATTTAGTAGAGAATACTAAAGCAAAAAGAAAAGGACAAGGTGGGGCTTTTGTGTGAGTGGGGTGAGGAGATGAGAAAAATTTTTAAACACATGCTATCGACTGGTAGAAATATTTTGGTATCACTCAGAAGGGAATTTTATTGTTTTGGAGAAGGGAAATATATTAGGTTAATATCATGTCACATTTTAACATTGCTGTATGCTTGTTATAGTAGATGATAGAGGTATAAAATTGGCATGATTTTTCTGCATAAAATTATGATGTGTTTTAAAATCAATAGCATCTTAGATTCAGTGGAATTTGGTAATAAGTTTATAAAGTTTGTTTAGAGAGCATTAAAAGTTTTATGATAATATATGCTTAGGAATATTTTCTGTTACAATAGTAAAATTGTTGGATTTTAGAGAACATGACTTTAGTTAAGTGATATAGGCAAATTTTGGTGGTATAAGCAGCAAGGAGTTTATATTCTTACTACTATTAAGGAGAGGTGAACCAGCAACACAGTTTGAACATGACTTGGAGATGTAAAAGATTCACCTAAGGTTCAATATGGTCATGAGTCCCATTTGTTCCCATTACTAAGACTAAATACACACGACTTTCAGTTACAAGACTCCTTTATGCCAATAACATTGTATGGATCAAAGTAGAATGTAAATGTTGTGCATGATTATCAGAAGCACAGCAACACGTCTCACATTTTTACCTTGGGCAGGATTTGGGTAGAATGTGGAGGACTGAGGTGAAGTTTTAGAGGAGTTAGAATAAAGAACAAAAAGTGCAATTATATATGGAAAGGCTTGAGTGATATACGTAAAAAGGTGGCACGGGGCAGCAGTTCAAGACAGTGGCATAAGAAAGATCCTGAACCCACCTCCTCCCACAGACATACAACTACATATGGAACTGTTCCTTCTGAAAAGAACTTGAGAACTAGCTGCACATCTGTTCCACAACAAAGGACAAAAAGACCATACACATAAAAAGCATATAGACATTTGCATTATAGGGATTCCAGAAGGAAGAGAGAGAAAAAGGACAGAAAACTTACTTGAAGAAATAATGACTAAAAATTTACCTAACCTGGAAAAGGAAACATATCCAGGTCCTGGAAGCACAGAGAGTTTCAAACAAAAAAGAGCCCAAAGAGTTCCACACCAATACACATTGTAATTTAAATATCAAAAGTGAAAGATAGAGTATCTTAAAAGCAGGAAGAGAAAACAACCAGTTATGTACAAGAGAAAGCTCGTAAGATTATTATTTAATTTTTTCAGCAGAAACTTTGCAAGCAAGAAGGGAGTGATATGATATATTCAGAGTGTTGAAAGGAAAAAAACCTTCAGCTAAGAATATTCTATCCCGATAGATTATCATTCAGAGTTGAAAGAGAGTCTTCCAGGTAAAGGAGTTCATCACCACTAAACTGCCCGTACAAGAAATGTTAAAGGGCCTTCATTAAGGATGGCAGGGGCAGGAAGTAACTAGAAATAAGGAAATATATGAAAGAGTTCTATGAAAAAAAAGGCAATTATATAGAAAAGGCAGTGTACCAACCACATACAAATCTAGTATGAAGGTTAAAATACAAAATTAGCAAAATCATAGTAACTATAACTACGATAATTAGTCAAGGGATATACAAAGTATAAAGGTGTAAAATTTGACATCAAAACAAAACATGAAGGGTGGGATAAAAATGTAGTTCTTTTAGAATGAGGTCGAACTTAAGTGACTGTCAACTTAAAATAGACATGTATGTGTATATATTTTATCAGTTATATATGAACCTCATGGTAACCACAAACCAAGAACCAATAATTGATATACAGACAATAACTACCAGATCCATTAATTTCACTTCTAGGTATAAATCCAAGGAAAATGCAAACACTAATTTGAAAAGATGTATGTACTATTTTCATTGCAGAATTATTTGCAATATTCATCTATAGATTAATGGATAAAGAATTACATATATGTTATATATATGCAGTATATATACACGCATACATCTTCAACCATAGAAAGGAGTGAAATCTTGCTATTGGCAACATCATGGATGCCCTTGAGTGCATTATGCTGAGTGAAATAAGAAAGAGAAAGTTAAATACTATATGATTTCACTTACATATGGAATCTCAAAAAAAAAAAAAAGGAACAGACAAAACCAGACTTATAGACAGAGAACAGACTGATTGTTGCCAGAAGGGGTGTGATTAGAGGATAGGCAAAATTGTTGAAGGGGATCAAGAGGTACAAACTTCTAGTTATAAGATAAATAAGTCTTAGAGATGTAATGTACAACACATAGAATATAGACAGTATATTTCACTAACTTTGGTGACAGATGGTAACTAGACTTATTGTGGTAGTCATTTCATAATGTATATAAATGTTGAATCAATACAGTGTACCGAACACTAATACAATGTTGTATGTCAACTATATCAATATAAATAATAAGTAAATAGATAAAAGGTGACATGCTCAAGAGTGTTTAGTACAACTCTGTCCTTTCCCTTGCAAGTGTGACTGTGACATTTATGAACCCACACATTTATATTGTTTTTTAAATTACTGAATTTTTTATCTGTCATTTTCTTGAGAATATAGATTTTAACATATATATGCATATATATGTTTTTGTATATGTGTGTGCGTGCGCGCATGTGTGTGTGTATGTATATATATACATATATATATATACGTGTGTGTGTGTGTGTGTATATTAATATCCCAGAATGTTATATAGTATGGTATAAGGGGTAAATATGTATTTTGGACCAAACAGGACTGAATTTATATTTGAGTTCTGTTAGTCACTAGTTCTGTTACATTTACAAGTTGCTGAATGTCCATGAACCTCATTTTATCACCTCTAAAATAGGGATAATAGGAATTATCTCATAGTTTAGTTGTTAAGGATAGACTATAGTAATGTATTTCAAGGATTGGTACAACGCCCAACCTATAGCAGGCATTCAGCAAGTGACACTGCTAGTAGTTAAGCACAGATGCTTTAAAGTTAAAAAAAATTTAGGCAGCAGGTTTGGCAGTTTGTTTATAATGTATATAACTATATAGTATATGTGTATAAATACATGTTTGTTTATATATAAAACAAATTTATATATAAAATGAATTTATATATACATATATATTTACATGTTATAAAGTATATAAACACACTTTCCATAGGACCCAGTAATTGCACTCCTTGGCATTTACTTAAGAGAAATTAAGGTATAGCTCCACAAAATGACCTACATGCAGATGTTTAACCAGCTTTATTAATAATTGCCAAAAACTGGAAACAACCCAAATTCCATCAGCTGGTGAATGGATATGCAGAATGTGGTATAGCCATATGGTGGAATACTACTCAGTGATATAAAGGAATGAGCTGATACATGTAATAAGTTGAATGAATCTCAAAAGCATTAACTTATGTGAAAGAAGCCAAATTCAAAAGGCTGCCTACTACATGATTCTGTTAACATGGCATTCTAGAAAAGGTAAAACTATACTATAGGGATAAAAATCACATAAACAGTTGACAAGGGCTGTGCATAACATAAGGGCATTGACTGTAGTGGTGCACAGGGGAACATTTTGTATGAAGATAGGTGTTATCAGAATGGATACATGTGTCACTAAGAATAAGTCAGAAGTATAATACTGACCAAAAAAGCAATTATCTGTGAAATATGTAAAATATTATTTATGTAGTGTTAACCTGTAAAATATGAATTATTACCTATAAGTACATAACTATATAGTGAAAGTGTAAAATAATCTTGAAATTGATAAACCCAAAATCATGGAAGTGTTTCACTTTAGGGATGGAAGGGAAGGAATGTGACTACTCTGTGTGATACATGAGTTGGGCTACAGGATTTTCTTTTACGGAAGCAATAGAGCACAAAATATTTTTCAGTATAAAACAAGGTTTATAACTGTATAAAGAATGCTATCAGTATTGTAAATACATGTACTTAGTTGCAAATATACATATGTATAGACTATATCTGGAAGAATGTACAACAAACAGTTAACTGATAATCTCAGGAGAGGAGAGTTGTGGCACTGAGGGCTGGAGTTCGCAGAAAGATTTACTTTAAATTATATTTCTCATACTCTGAATTTTGTCATTTTTTAAATGCATGTATTTTTTATGTGAGTGTAGACATAAATGATTGCGTGTAGTTTTTATAAAAGTAATTGCCAAAAATATGGGAAATATCATGGCAGAAAAACAGGAAAAATATTTTGTTTGCTAATTTCCTTAATGTTTGTAATATGACACATTTTTGACTTGTAACATGATGGATTTATATGCTATTAATAATGAAGGACATGCAATAGAAGTAAATAGCATATTCAAATTAGTTGTGTTTTCTTACATTACATATAATATATATCCAACTCAAACTAGCCTAAACCAAAAGGGATAAGAAAGGATTAATGTACCCAGGAAGTCCAAGAAATAGATCTTTATCTTTCTGGCATCTGAGGATCCATGGATACAAATCATGTCATCGGGATTCAGTTTTCTTCTGAGGCTAGTAGATAGAGTACTCTGTTGAACTTATGTATACCTGAGTTCATCCTAGCCCCCAGGACTGAACAGGATCACTGTGCTATAGGGTAGGGTATTTCCCTCAAAGAGATGTGCTGGCCAGATAAGAATATATCTGATAAAGTAGAGGAAGGAGGTTGTAAAGCCAGAAAGTTTATAATACCTTTGAACATAGTCACCAGGGCCTAGATAGAAGATTAGATAGATATTTGGAATCAAGAAATTAAGTGAATTGCTATAAAGCAACACCAAATCTTCATACCCAACTAAATGTGGGAAGAGAAGTGAAATGTTCACTATTACCCAAAGCACAGGAATTTAAAGTTTTTATGATGTCATTTTCATTGCAGAAATTTCGTAGGCCGAATTTTCATTATGGCATTTTCCTGTTAGAACATTGTTGGGTTTATTTTTTAGTTTGCTCCCGCCACACCCCCCAGAAGTACTAGGTAAAAAAAAAAAAAAAAAAAACTTCAAAATAATCAATTAAGGTAACGTATTTATTTAGCAAATTCTCTATTACCTGTCCAATATCCGATTTCCTTAAATACATGCTGCAGGATGCTTGACAATTTATAAGTTGAACATGAAATATACTTTTTTTGTGTAATTCTTTTTAACTTGCCACTAGTCACAGTGGGCATCAGTGTCTTCCAAGTTACCATTTCAGTCACATTTTATAGTATACTTCTAATTGGCAAAGTTGTTAATTAACCAGCCACCTCTTTTTATTTTAAATACTTTTTAATAATTTTTGAGAATGTTTTATCTAGACTTCTAGAATTTGGCGTGTTAAACAAGCATTCAAACATCATAAATTTAATTTTAAAGTAACTCTTTATTAGAACTTGCTAGTCCAGATAAAGAACAAATTAATTAATTTAATACCTAACTATACACCAAAATCTAAACTGCTGCAAGTTTTATATTCTTCATTATGAAAAAAGTGAAATTGTCTAATGATCACTTACATTGCACTAATTTTCATATGATCAGGATTTCACAATTTGTCTTACAGCTTCATTCTTATTCAAGAAAATAATTTCAGTAAAATCATAAGTTCAACAAAATTAGTAAATTATTGCCTCCATTGCCGTTAGCGTAGTTTGAGGTGTGTGATAACATTTTGCAGTTATCTATCAAACACCATTTTAAAGTGAAAGACTACTTTTTCATGCAAATTAAACTTTGAATAAACAAAACTGAACCCCGATTTACCAGTATCATATTTTAAAAGCTATGTGGAAAACATTTTGGCCATGCCTGAAATCCAGTGTGAATAATGGTTGGAAGGTGGCAGTTCTTTTAAAATTACTAGTTTGACTCTATCGAAAACCTGATTGCAGACTCTTTATGAATATTACAGGCAGAGAGGAGCAATAGCATTTCTTGAATAAATTATCTTTAACATTCAAGATTGCGTCATTTTCCCTCTAGAGATTTTTTCCTATGGAAAAGGAATTGAAAAGGTTAAATCATATCTGTAAGAATCAGTCTTGTTAGTTTTTTCACATTAAATATCAAAGATGGCTTAACGACATATTTAGAATTTTCTGAGTTTTACTATTAATAAAGTTAAAAGAAAATCTAGTGTGGTCAGGCAGTGGAGCCACATTAAATTTGTATCTGAAACACTCAGGGTTCTTATCTCTACTCTAGATATTGCTCTGAACCCGTGTTCCACATTCTGAAATCTGTGTATAAAGTTAAACATTGCAGAAGGGCATATATCTGATGATACAGATGAATAAGATTGAAATTTAGTAATGAGCAGAGTTGGTAAGTTTAATATGTTCATGTCTTTAGTATTTCTGTTATTAATATAATGGGATTATTTTGTGGGAAATTATGAAACACTAAAAATACTGATAGGTTTAAAACTACCAGAAATTTAAGACTCTTATTCATACTATAGTACTATACTTTAACATATCAAGCTAATATTAAATTTCTTAAAATATTGATTACTTTCAGGCAAAGTTGTTAGCTATGCAACAAGCCAGAGAAACTGCTGTTCAACAGTACAAAAAACTGGAAGAAGAAATTCAGACACTTCGAGTTTACTACAGGTAAAATTCTTTTTAGCCTGACCATAAGTAAATGTTGGTTTGGAAAATGCTTCTACCCATTTTGCAGTGGTGAGTGAGGAAATACCTCAGTGAAATTAAGCATTATGCACTTCATACGTTTTCGTAATTTTAAAATGATTCAGACATAAATGTTTATTATATTACCTCTTCTCTTTACTGCATTTGGTGAAGTTTAAGTTTAGACTCCCATGAGATTTTTAAAATTTACTTAACTCATGAACAGTTGTCTAAATGGAGTCTGGTTAACTCTTGAACTATTTTCTCATATAAATGCCACCTCTAATGTGATGACATATTTTTAAAATAGAACACGAATATCAGTAATAACAGCCTTTCACTTATAATACGAGAATTTTCTAAAGGAATGCCACTAAAGGATTTTTAAGGTTTATCTAATTTATGCTACAAGAGTAGTTGTGAAATTAATTCAGTAGGTCACACTGGCATTTTTAATGAAAAGAAACAGAATAGAAAATGTCAGAGTGCATCTCCCGTAGTGTAAGGGTAAATACTGTTTGGCAATACTTCTGTTTCAGTTTCATCACACGTGAGAGAGGTAAGATTGTGTATTGGACTATATATGAAATACATATTCTCACAGCAAGTCATGGTTTTTAAAGAATGATCTAAAAAATTATGTACAATA
Organism: Eidolon dupreanum; assembly: GCA_028627145.1. Classification (NCBI taxonomy): domain Eukaryota; kingdom Metazoa; phylum Chordata; class Mammalia; order Chiroptera; family Pteropodidae; genus Eidolon; species Eidolon dupreanum. The sequence goes on from CM053509.1 coordinate 73,721,295, forward strand.
TCCTGTATATTCTTTGATAACTTACTGGAGCTATAGGTTATTGAAAGGTTTTTTAAAATTTGGCCTTCTTTTCAGAATAATGTTAAGTGCATAAAATGCAATAAGTCAGATCAGTTTTACTGAAATAGAATGATCAAAGTATTTTCTCATGATATAGTAGTATATACGTCATTATTAATACATTATTAAATAACTAGGTCTAACAGTAAGTCTGTTAACAACTGTAATTTCAAAGTAATAATGGCTGTCAATGGTATCTGGGGGATAACTATAAACACAGAAATCTGACATGAAAATACCAGTGGTTTCTATGGTGCAAACTCTCAAGAACCACTAAAACTATTGTAGTTTGTTGCCTATGTTCATAATTGTAGGAAATGCTGTATTTACATGAGAGTTAGTAAAAAATAGAGATGGCATTTTTTCCCATCCTCAACTTAAGAACCTCTGCTGTGAAGCACTTTTACTGACACATATATTATTTTTCTGGGTTGAATTGTGTCCCTCAAGAAAGATATGTTGAAGTCCTAACCCCTAGTACCTAAGACCTTGACTTTATTTGGAAATATTGCCTTTACACAGGTAATCAAACAAAGTAATTAGCATAGCACTCTAACCCAATATGACTGATGTTCTTATAAAGTAGAAATTTAGACACAGAGACACATGCATAGAGGGAAGACTGTAATGACACAGGGAGAAGATAACCTTGTCCCTGGAGTGATCCATCTACAAGCCAAGAAATGCCAAGGATTGGCAGTGAACACCAAAAGCTAGAAGAGGCATGGGAGAATTGTCCTGAACAGCCATCAAAAGAAAAAAAAAAAAAAGCCCAGCAGACATCTTGATTTGGGATTTTTAGCTTTCAGAACTGTAATTTCTCTTGTCGTAAGCCTTCCCCCTTGCCCCAAGTTTGTGGTACTTTGATACAGCAGCCCTGGGAAACTAATGCAGTTATGATACCAAGTATGTTTGGTTGATGATTGTCTGTGGGGACTCATTTGTTTGCAGTTAGAATCAGTGTCTATATGTGGCCATGTAGGTAAGCAGAACCCTAATAGTAGATGAAGACATCCCATCCACCCACCATTTTTTTTAACTCTGTATTTTACAGCAGTGGTTTCTCAACTATAGCTGTGCATTAGAATCACCTGAGGACCCTCTAAAGCTCTGATCCCCATTCCATACCAGACCAATGACATCAGAGTCTCTTGGGGTAGCATTTGGGTACGAGTGTGTTTTAAAGCTCCCTAAAAATTCCCATGTGCAGCCAAGTTTGAGGGCCACTTCTCTGCATGCACATTTTAGTTAGCCGCATTAAATTCGGGTCTCTTCTTGGTAGACTAATAGAGGCATATGTTAAACCATTAATTAAAACTTCCAAATCATATGTGATTTGTGCCCAGACTTTAGATGTTGCAGTGTGGTACACAGTAGCTTTATCCCATAGATAGGAGAATTATTGTGGAATGTTCTCCTGCCATCCTCGTTAGATAGGACAGCAGTTACTCTGGCAACAAAGTGGCAGTGTCCAAGAATTCTAAGAGGCATATGATAACCTTGCATGAACTGACATTACTTTTTGAAAAAGAAGTCTTGATGCCAATTCATGACGTTCCTTTGCTTTTCTAAGTTGCAGAAGATTTTTGAAAGATTTTGAAAATTATAAAGCTTTAACTGCTCTTTTTGAAAGACTTTTAAATCTACATGAATTTAGCAGTTAAATGATCTCTTCTAAATAAAGAATTAACTATTGGTTCAAAGATATGCTTCACAAGTACCCTTCTCATTGCTACTTTAAAAAAAATTGCTAGTAGTATTGCGAAGCTATGAGGATTTGCAGTTAGACAGCCCTGCCTTCTGTGACCATTTCCTTTTCTTGAAATAGGAATTATACTACCTACCTTGTAGAGTTCTTTTAAGTATATACAGCTTATTGTTAGTGCTCAACCTATGTAAAGATAAATTTCTTTTTACAACAAAAAGTCAATGAGGTAGGTAGAAGTAGATCAATAATTGTGATATCACTGAAGCCAAAGAAGGAGGTTTCAAAAAAAAAAGTCGAATGTTGCTAAATGGTTAAGTAAGATAAGTTCAGAAAGTATCCTTTTTGTTTGAAATAAGGCAGTCATTAGTGACCTCCACAACAGTATTTTTAAAAGAGTATTAGATATAGAAGACAGTTTTCTGTGACTTGGTTAGAGGTATAAATAAGCATAGCAATTGGACAATGGAGTGGTCCTTCAAGAAACTTGAATAAGAAAGGTGTTAATGACAGTTGAGAATAAAGGAAGGTAGGTTAAGAATTTGTTTTTTTTAAAAAAGAAATGGCAGATACATGAGCATGTTTATAACTCATTTGAAGGAGCTAATAGCCAGTGAATGAATTGTTATGGAATAGGATTCCTAAAGAAATAGGTTGCGATAGAATTTAGAGTCTGCAGAAGAGTTTGCATTAAACAGGAAGATCATCACCTTGTACTTATAGACAGATGCGAAGGAGATGAGAATAGCTATGAATGTAAATATTTCTCTTTTTTTTTCTGTAAAGTAAGAGTCAGTGTGGGCTTCTGAAGTGAGAAGGCAGGAGGTTTTGAAAGAAATAACAGAGTAGCTGCTACAGGGGAGTTGGAGAGAGAACTGAATAAAGACAGGAAGAACAAAGTCAATCCTGAAGTCTCATCTGGGAATGAATGCCATAAACTCTTATGAGTTCTAGTTTGTGTGTAAGTTAACATTTTCAACTGTCCTTGTATAGCAGTGCAGAAGGAAAAGGATCAAAATGATTCAGGATTATGAATTTACAGGATTAAAATTATGACGAGGAAAGTGGTTAAGGTACATTAGAAAGGACATGTGTACTGAGAGAAAAAGGAGGAATCAAGAAATCGTAAATCTTGAGAATATAATAGAGTAAATGTAAAGGGAGTAAGAAAATTTAAGAGCTCAAAGTATTAGAAGTTGTAGTCAGAAAGTGGAATGTTGCTACTTAAGATCTGAGAGGTGAAGCACTCTATCTGAGCAATGACAATGTTTAATGCTTTTTCTTACAAGTGGGTGGTTAAAGTAAAGAGGTGAAGGTCACTAGCTATGAAGTCAAAGATCTGTGAAACTTTAATATTGAATACCCATTTGGATATTGTCTCTGAAAATATTGGCATATGTTGCAGTACTAAGTGTGATAATAGAAAATGACCTAATAGTAGATAGATAAAAGCTACGTGTTGAAATAGTGACGTATATAGTTAGATGTATCAAAAGAAGAAACCTGGACAGTGTGTGACTCATAGAAAAATGTGGGCTGTCCTTTCAAGAAATCTCCTTCAGAGAGATTTACATTTCTATCAAAACAAAAATGTACGGTGAACTTTTTATGTCGTTGATGGAAATGTAAAGTGATGCACATACTGTGAGAAACAGTTTGGTGATTCCTCAAAAAGTTAAACATAGAATTCTCATATGACCCAGCAATTCCAAACTTAGGTATACACCCCAAAATAATTGAAAGCAAGGACTCAAACAGATACTTGTACACCAGTACATGTTCATGATAGGATTGTTCACATTAGCCAAAGGTGGAAACAACCCAGGTGTCCATTAACAAATAAATGAATAAATAAAATATATTATAGACCTATAATAGAATATTATTCATCCACAAAAAGGAATGAAATTCTGATACATGTTATAACATGGCTGACCATTTAAAAAAAATGTTGATTGAAATAAGCCAAACAGGAAAGACAAATATCATATGATTTCACTTCTATGAGGTTCTTAAAACAGGCAAATTTATAGACAGAAAGTAGAATAGAGATTACTGGGTACTGGGGGAAGGGGAAAATTGGGAGTTGCTAAGAGCTGGGGGAAGGAGAGACTGGGCAGTTATTATTTAATGGGTACAGAGTTTCTGCTTGGGATAATGATAAAGTTCTGAAAATAGATAGTGGTGATGGTTCTGCAATGTTGTGAATGTACTTCATGTCACTGAGTTGTACACTTAAACATGGTTAAAATGGTAAGTTTTATATTATATTGTTTTATCACAGTTTTTTAAAAGGAACAGAGAATAATCTGTGAGGATGTACAGAACTGTTTTTTAGATGGAATAAGATCCCTAGGTTATAAAACTCTAGGAAGGGAGAGGCAATTACTAAAAACAACAAAACTTAAATTTCCTGAAAGCTCACATTTTAATTTCAATTGATTTAAGTGAAAGTAAATAATATTTCTTACGCACGTGAATAGCTGGTAGTTGTGAATCAGTACATGAAACAGCTAATTCATATAGCTATTAGGTTTTTCTTTAAAGTTTCCTATGTTACAAAAGACAAGGGAAAAATTCCATTTTTATGTGAAGAAAACCAAGACTAATTCTGTAATTGTGTGTGTGTGTGTGTGTGTGTGTGTCTGTCTGTCTGTCTGTATAAAGAACTCATAATTGATTTTGTTTAGCAAAATTTAAGGAAAAATAAACTTTGTTATTCAAATCAGTTTTATACTTAGATACAAATAAACAAATATACACACACACACACGCACGCACACACACACACACACACACACACACACACATACACACAGTGCCAAAGAAAGCTATTTACCAATTAAGAAAAAAATAAGCCAAGAACAATATAGGAATAGGACAGTAGGCTGGAGCCAGGAGTGAGTCAGTATACAGTTTGTATGTGTACCATGAAACAGCAAAAGAATAAGTGTCAGAAATAAGTCTGGCTCTCAACTCACCAACAGCCAAAGCAGAGAAAAATGTTTACTTTTAGTGTCAGATTAAGCTATGCTGATGACTTTCATTTTACCTTGCCTTTAATTCTACCCTTTAGAACTTCTTGTTTTTTCCAAAAAATATTTTCTTTTGCTGGGTTATGCTAAACACTACTGTTATTATAAGCTTTCCATTTCCCTGTATGGAAATAAGGAATATGGAAGTATATTTTTCTGAATTTCTCTTTCCTGAGTTTTAGAAAACTGAGTACTAAGAAAAGGACATGTTGGTCTTTTGTTTCCTTCCTGGAAAGGGGCAAGTGAGATGGATGGGTAGGGATAGGATACTAAACTTGCCATTATAACTGACTGCTCTTTCACATTAAGCAGAAGGGATAGCAAGCAAAAGAGGAATAACAATATGAAGATTTAAAATAAATTTCACTTATTGCAGAAGTGCTATTAGTAAAGTATTAGTACCTCCTTGTTGCTGTGCAGATTCTGAATTCATTTGCAAGAGCTTCATTAGTCTACATCGAAACAGTTTCATCAGAGAAGAGTCTTAAACTTGTAAGCATTGAATTCATATTCGGTAATGATTTTTTTTTCCTGTTGTTGTAAACTTGTAGTGCTGCATTCCTGAGTTCAGGAGGCATAATAATAACAAACTCTTTTCTAATGGAGAGAATGCCTAAGTTTCAATGTTGGCTGATTTTATAGTGTTTCCTTATATTTTCTTTTGCTTAAAGAGTATAAATTCAAATGTATATATAAACATTAGATCCTGTTGTTTTGTGCCAATAGACTAGGATTTAATATACTTATAACAGCAGGTTATATTTTAAATTTTTATTGTATTATGTGTGATTCCCTTTCAGAAGTTGTAATGCCTTTCACAACACAGTAAATTTCACATTTTAGACCAAAAATATTGAATAGAATGGTTCATATTTTAAGGTAGTAAGTTTCCTATGATTATACTAGTATTTTTTAATAGTTAAATTGAATAGTTATGTGTTTGACATAGTGAAAACTGGACTAAACATGAACTCTGCTTGCTAGGTTCATAATATGCATTTCAAAGTATAGAAGCCATAAAGATAGAGACCAGGTAAAATATATTCAAAAGGAGAGTGAAATTCTTCATTTTTCTCTACATTTTTTAATAAATTTTATTTAGTATAAGTCTCTGACTTCTTATATATACTTTTTGTCTGTATGTATGCTATTCTTTGCAATCAGAAATATTATTTTCACTAGGATCTGGTTGTTTTTTTTATGGTGGTAATAGTTTTTCATTGAACCATAAGTTCTCTCAGTCAGAAATACACATTGATAAGACAGTCATCAGTGATTATAACATGCAAACTCCAACCATAAAGCAACATTTTTTCTCAACACAAATACCTCATCCAGAGGTATTGGATCCTGGATCCTGACCTCATTAGTTCTACATTTTAATCATCTGTCCTAATTAGACTTCCCAATGACATAAAAGTTTTGTCACATCTATATTTACTGTAGGAACTGAACTCTATCCATGGAGCTGGGTTATGGTACCGTATTGCTAAAGCCGTAATAAAGAGAACAAAAGAACATAGGCAAGCTCCAAGCTTTCTAAATTTCAGTTCTTTAACTTTGACACTAGGGGCTCTTTCTAATTCTGACATTGTGTGAAATTTGTCACTCTTTCATATGAGGTAGATTAAATTTTTTTTGGTGGTATTTAGAATCCAGAACTGTTCATGCACCATTAAGTTATGACTATTATGAAGGCCTTTCTATTGTAGAGCTGGCTTCATCTTTACTATTCAAGTCACCAATATATATTTATTGGTGGCTATGAAATGCAAAAAAAGAATTAAAATGACGTTTAAAAACAAAAACCTCAAAGCCTTCATATTTTATATGTCCAGTGATTTGAAATATAATTATTGAAGATTTTTTCCTTTCGCCTCTCCGTTTATAGATTGTGACATTTAATAAGTTACTTAATTTCTGAATGTCAATGTCTTTACCTATAAACAGATAATATCTGACCTGCTTATTATAAAAATCAATGAAATGATATATTTGAATGTTTTTAAAAACTTTAAATCACTGTACAAAAGAAATACATTCATGGTATCATTGATAAAGTCACTTTAAAAGTTTTACTTATTAAGATATAAGACAACAATTAAATTAGTAAAAAGGCTATATCTACTCAACTATTTTATATCTTCTATACCTTTGTATCCAGAAGGACATTTTTTAGATTATTTGATTTCACTATTTTCTGTGCCTTATTCTAACAGTAAGTTACAAGAATAAGACTAATATTCAATGTGTAAAGTTCTCAACTGTTCTCCATTATTCTATAAAATGACCCAGTCTTTTCTTTTAAGAGCATTTAATAAAATGTTTTGCCATTTAATCATTGTGGTTAACAAAAGACCTAGCATTAGAATGGGCTGGCCAAATATAGGTCCTGGGCTTTGCCATCTACTAACATTATTTTTATCAGCTTGAGAAAATTTAATTTTGTATTTTGTTAGGTAAAAAGTAAAGTGTTTCTCTTGATCTTGGCACTAAGAGTTACCAGTATTATAGTTCCATAGGTGCCAGTTCCCTTCTACATAGGTAATCACTGATATGGTCTTTTTCACAAATTTAATCATTAACCAGATTTTTCTAGATTTTTTTTCTTGTAATGTCTGTTAATTTTACCTTCTTATTTTTCAGAGTTCCTACCTTAGACCAGTCTTGTATAATTTCATGCCCAGGCTTTTCTTGATACTTCATCTACTTGTCTCCATTCCTTACTCCTCTTAAGATTCCTGAGACATTGTTTTCAACCTCATTCAGCCATCAACAGTATTTAATAATACCACCTTACCTATAAAATAAATTCCAAGCAAACCAAATATTCATGAACCCTTCATATTGCTGCTAGTTCTCTTTCTGATTTAATGTTTCATCAATTATCTTTTTGCCTTCCAGTTTTATTCATATTTGTGTAACTGGTGCCAGTACACTGCCTCACTGATTCCTCCTGGAATACTCCGTCTCTGCCTATCAGATTCTTAATGAACCTTCAAAACAATTTAAATACCAACTACTCCATTAATTTTTTTCTGATCTTCTCAATCAGAAGTGATCTCATTCTACCTAAAACTATCATAGTTATTCACAGTAGCTCTCTCATAATGTATATAAAGCATGCTTACTTATGTAATAGTTGCAGGAATATTTCTCTTAATTCTCATATCAGGGCTTCTATTCTCTCTATATAGCAGGGCTTCAGTAAATATTTGCCAAACAAATGAATAAATCATCAAGTTTAACACTAGATTAAAAGTTTCTTCACATTAAAAGATTCTTCAGCAGAATGGTAGTCCAAGCTGTACATATAATAAGAGCCCAGTGTTCAATGAAATGATTGGAGTTTACATGGAACTAGTCCATGATCTCAGTCATTCACAGAGGTGTGGGGCAAAATGAGGTTTCCATATAATTAAGTATATCATCTGCCAGCAAAGTTTATTTTTTCTATGGCAACATTGTTCACATTTGAAAACCATTATCAGAAACATTTGCTTGAATTTTACCTTTCTTGAAATTCAGAATTAAAAAAATTTAGGAAATAATATTGTTATCTTGTGTTCATTGCAGTATTGTTTCTTACGGTGAAAGAAATAAATTAGAGTCTTTCTGATGGGTATTTTATTTGGTTAGCACATAGTTTAAAAATATTAAGTTAAACTGTCAAAATAAAAATTAATATCTGCCAATGTGGGTCCCTTAGGATTATGGCAAGGCATGTGTATTAGTCAGGGTTCTTCAGAGAAGCAGAAGCAATAGACTGTTTTATACCGGGGGAGAGATTTATTTTAAGGAATTTGCTCATGCAGTTATGGGGGCTGGCAAGTTCAAAATCAGAAAGGCAAGCCAGCTGGCTGAAGACCCAGGAAAGAATTAATGTTGTAAACATGAGTCCCAAGGTGCAGAATTCCTTCTTTCTTGGAGGAGTCTCAGTCTTTCTCTTAAAGCCTCCAATCGATTACTCTCCGTATTGTGGAGAGTAATCTGCTTTTCTCAAAGTCTACTGATGTAAATATTAATTATATTTAAAAAATACCTCTACAGCAACATCTAGACTGGTGTTTGAGCAATTGCCATGGCCTAAATGATTTGACACATAAAATTAACCATCAGATCTGTGCATTTTAGCAGTTCAGTTTGTTGAAGCTAAAAAACTGAAGCTAAGTAGAAGCTCCTTTCTCTAAAAGGGTCATGCACGCTCCATTTCACCACATTTCCCATCCTGCGTACTTCACGTATTTAAAATCATGGGCCTCTGTCATATAGGCATTTATTTTGTGACCCCAGATGTATGTTGTAACCTTATTTATTTATATAAGAGTACTAGTACACATAGCACGTGCCTTGGCCCTGGCTACCTCTCTAACCTCATTTTTTAATATGTTTCTACTCTTGCTACACTCCAGCCTCTATCGCTCCCTTATTATCTCAAACATTCTAAGAATGCTCCCATCTCAGGGCCTTGGCTTCTTTTTTCTCTGCTTGGAGTGATGCCTTTCCCCCAAAACGCAACAAGTCTGCTGCTCCTTCACTTTGTTCAACTTTTTGCTTAAATGACCCTGACCACGCTATAGCCTACCCCTTCACAGCATCACTCTGTTTTAGTTAACCTCCTTTATTTTTCTTAATAGACATGCCTATATGACACTATACTATAATTGTGGATTGTCCTCTAGAAATTTAATTCTGCAAGGACAAGGAATATGTTTGTTTACCGCTGCATCTTACACCTGAATCAGTGCTTGGCGCATCCCTAATGGGCAGTAAAAGCTTTGTATGTATGAATATATGCCTAAACATTGTGATACATCAGAAATTTAACAACCGGTTTTCTGAGAAGTGAGACCGACTCTAGTAGTTAGAATTATTATATGTGTGAGAGGAAATTTTAACTTGCATTTCATACTCTAATAAAGTGTTTGAAATTTTTATGCATTCCTTTTATATAAAAATGTGTGTAATTTTTAAAAATACTTTTATTCATAATTACCTGCACAAATTAAATTTGATGCCTGGAAATAAATAAGCATCTATGAAGAATAGATCTGTAATGCCTATATATGTGTGTATGTGAATATATAAATGACAAGTATGTGTGTATGACAATGAAGTTCATTTTCTTTAATGGATTTTATTAGTGTTGTACTTTACAAAAAGATGAGATATATAAGGGAATGACAATCCAAAGTAGATTCACTTACATTATGAATTAGGTACCTATAAATGATAAACTTACTTAGGTTTTAAATTTTCCAAATATTTTTAACTATTTTTTAAAGTACTTTATATTTCAGAAGTTCAGGTACTTAAAAAATAAAATATTAAGAAGAATATTACCAACTCTAAAAGAAGTATTAACCTTAACATTCTTCTGCCACTTGGTAGAAGTGGGGGTCCATGATGAGTTAGTAGGGAGAAGGGTGCCTTTTTAAAATATTCAATCCTCTGAATGTTAACTATGGCCAGAAATGATAATGAAAGGAGTGAATTCTTTCATATTTGAAGAGACTTAGTACAATTAGATTATTTAGTATATTTGAATTATAAATGTCTTCTCTGTCCTTTCTGTACATAACATATATACATTAGTAAATGTATTAGAGTTTATTTAACCTAAACTAGTTTAAAATATTTGACAAATGGAAATAGTAGCCAATTGAAGACCTTTATTCATAAAAATTCTGATTTGTTAATTTCAAAAAAAAAACAATAAATAACAATGTTAATGTATAGAGAAGATATAATAAACAGATCTTTGAGCTACTCTTAATTTCTATAAACTTTCTAATGCCACTGCTGTCATAAAGAGCTTAGTAAATATTGACTGAGGATGAGGATGATGATCTAGCAGTACTTTTTAGACTGGGTGGCACTGGCAGTAAGTCAGATATCCGGGATTTAACATTGTCATTTTGCCATGGGGCCCTTCCATCTGGGCCGCTCCCAAAAGGACAAATGTTTACCTGCAGTTAGGCATTTAAATGTGTAAATATTCTCGTCTCAATTATATATTAAGTAGCTAGGGTTTTCACTCTTTAAATCATGAAGTAGTTGTTCTCTGAAGTTTAAATTGATTTTCCAAAAGTTTGCAAAAGTCAAAATATGCATAATTAAATGTTCTTTCCATAATTCCAAGCAAAAATTTGTTTTATAAACTTAGGTCAACATAAAAATATTTTATTCCTTTTACTATTCCAAACTCAAGATATTTATGAAACTTCTGAGTTATATTAGGATTTCATTTACTATTCTGTTTAGTTAAGTTTTAAATGTTGTTCAGTATATCTGGTTCCCTTTGGGCTTATAAGGGGTTTATGACTATCAATATTCTACTAAAATAGTTCCAACTATTTCTCCAAATAACTGGTTCTGATTAGATCAGAAATAAACAATATTTAGTTACTATACTAAACAATCAAGAAATTCAAAAGCCTAAAAATTTTTGTTTAGTTTTATCAAACATTATTGATATGATAAATATTTTAATTCACTTTAATCCATGAAAAGTTTAGTTGTCCTATCAAGCTCAGTTAGCTATTCTAAACTGTTAAAAAAAAATTTCTAAAACATTAATTAAATAAAAAAAATGTGAGAATTGAAATATTTTTTCTAGAAAGTTTGACACACTATTGGCTCATTATTAAGCTGTATATGTTTTCTGATTCTGTTTGGTTTGGTTTCTGTTTGTTTTGTTGGACATGATTCAGAATTGAGATAATCATTTATCTACTTACTTTGCTCTAACCTGAAAACTAAGGTGATACCAGAGTTAAGCATTAGTCTTTTGTGTCCTGACTCAATTTTTAATAGTTATTTCTTTTTGGTTTATAATTAGTAATGTGATTAAAAGGTGACATAAAATTAAACAAATTATAATTTGCTTAAGGAAAACTTCATTTATTTCTAAATCTGATTTAATTAGGCCTTTGTTTATCTTTTGTGAAATTTTTCTTTGGCATTCATTGTTTTGGTATGATAGAATGTTTTAATTCAGAGCTAACAGTACAGTAAGACAGATGTATAGATTCCAGCTTCCTAGCTGAGGTCAACTTTGACAGGTAATTAACCTCTCTCAGCCTCAATTTTCTGATCTGTAAAATTGGAATTGTAATAATACCTGCCTCATACTATTTTTGAGAAAAAAAAATTAAATGAAATAATGCATGTCAAATGCTTTGGACAATACCTAGGTACAGACTTAGGTATTTGATAAATGTGAACCATTGTTATAATCCCTATGCTGAGTTTATATTGAGTTGTCATTCACTTTTTTTTTGAGATTCTATAATATAGTTCAAATTTTTTTAGTATTTTTGGCTCAAAATACAATATGCTGACTGCAGTATGGAATCATTTGATTTTTCATTGAGAACAAGTTTTCACTGGAATTAGAGGGTTTATATTTTTCTTCTTGTAAGACTCTTTGAAAAAACATTTAGTCAAAATGATGTACTTGGAACTTCCATTTGACCCTTTTTGATTAACATTTCATTTTCAGGAGTTGTTTATTCCAGGAACATTTTAATGTTCAGAAATCTGAGAATTAGAACTTTAATAATTTTTCATTTTTTTCTACCTTTGTAAAAACATTTTTATAGAGTACAAATTCAAAATATACCATTTCTCATAATGTTTTCTATTTAAAAATCTACCTCAGAAAATAATGATGTAATTTTAAAGCTATGTTTCTAATTCTGTCTTGTATCTTGGATTTTAGTGTATACCTTATCTTCTTTAATCCCTTCAACATCTTTGTGAGATATTATTCCTTTTTGCAGATGAGGAAACTGAAACACACAGCTATGAACTTACTTGCCCTAGGTCACATCAGGGCCAGTAACAGAAATATAAATATTACACTAAACCATCTGATACTTGGACCTTTTACTCTATATCTACTAGTCAGCTTCCCTCAACCTCACCTCTCTCAGAATTACTTCTGTGGCAAAACTGGTACTTCAGCATTACTTCCTGATTTGGATATGCTTGATGTATTTATCACAGAAAACACACCTCTGAGTCCAAGTTAAAGACATGTTAAAATGATAAAAGAATCTGACCTGCTTTGGAGTTTAACAGTCTTTGTCTGTGTTCAGTCAAACTATACAAATTACAACCGCAATGTCTGGATTTATAAATAGACTACCTCTGCATTATTTTAGAACCTTTAAGCTTTAGCATTATTATATCATATGTCAGACTACAAAAGGTAAGTACTATGCCTGAAAATAATTTTATCCACACAATCATTTCTTTTTATTTATATATTGTGGTACTGATATTATTTCATCGGTACTCTAGTACAATCACTAATGTAACATTAACCATATTTAGAAGTAATCGTTAACCAAATAGCCATTTTCAGTTATGTATGAATTTATTAAGAGTGTACTATTTACTACAGACTATGTAGTCTCCTATGGAAAAAAGAGTAACAGGATAAGATTCAGTTGTTACCCTAGAATAAACTATAATTAAGTAGAAAAATATATATACTCAAAATGAGCATGTAAATAAAATAATTTGACTATGGAAAGTCACTGAAGTGGAAAATGATTATAGACTGAAATAGACAAAGCTTCATGGAATGATTGGGAATTGAGGTATGAACAAATAGGTTCTGATCGAAAGAGAGGAGGTGGAAGCAGGGCATTCTAGTCTAGAAAAACAGTAGTAATTGTAAGAAATTGTAATGAGCATGTTGTGTTGCATTATGGAGTTGAAAGAAAGTTGTAGGAATTTCAGTGCTAACATGCATTTAATTTTGAATCTGTATTTCCTAGGGGTACAAAGCCTTGGAAATCTGAAACATTTTCTTAAAAACATTAAAAATAAAATTTATACTCAAAAAATATGTATTCTATATTAACATAAAAATCTAAAATATTTTAAAAACTTAAATGAATTTTTAAATGTTGAATATATACAAAAGCCAATTGAATGAACTGCACATGTCCCAATCATGTAATTCGCCATGTTAACAGCATAAAGGAGGAAAAATGGTTAATCATCTCAATGGATGAAGTTCAAAACTCATTCAGTTGCCCAATCTGACTGATAAAGAACATCTAGGGGAAAACTTACAGCTAATATTTAATGATAAAGATTCAATGCTTTCTATGTAAGATTAGGAACAAGGTCAGGATGTCCACTCACCACTTCAATTCATATTCCTATAGGAAGTCATAATCATTGGAAATTGAAGATAAAGATGCCTATATTTGCAAACCAAATGATTGTGTACATAAAAAATCTCAAGGAATCTTCTACTTGAATAAGTAAATTCAGGTCAATATACAAAAATCAATTGTATTTTTATCTGTGAGCAATGAACAATTAGAAAATGAAATTTAAATTTTTAGTTTCTTTTATGGTCAGTCTCAAAATTATGAAAAATTTAAGGATGAATTTAACACTGTCCCTTCAAAACTATAAAAGGTTGCTGAAAGTAATTATGGAAGACCTAAGTAAATGGAGAAATACACAGTGTTTATAAATGGTAAGGCTTTTCTAAGTCTTAAATATTGCAAGGATATTTATTCTCTTCAAATTGATCTGTAGATTTAACATTATCCTAATAGAAATTATATCACTGTTACAGATACTGACAAGCTAATTCTAAAATTTATATGGAAATGCAATTCATTTAGAATTACCAAAGGAATTTTATAAAAGAAACTATTGCAGGAATTATACTGCCTGATTTCAAGATATGGTCTATAAAGTCACTGATATCAAGACACTCGTACTGGTGAAAGAATAGAAGTACCACATACATCATTTGAATAAAATAGAGTCCCACAAATAGATGGTCTTTTTTTATTTTCAACAATGAAGACAAGTCAATTCATGGGGAAAAGGACAGTCTACTCAACAAATAGTGATAGAACAACTAGATAACTATATATAAAAATTAACATTAACCCTAGTCACACATTATTCACGAAAATTACTTTAACAGAGACTTTGTCTCATTTGAATGTTTATTCCAGCACCTAATATACTGTCCAGGTGTATAATGAATAAATGATTAGGCAATAGTTCTTCTGGTTTCTGACTCTGATCTCAAGGGAGACATGCTTATGTTTTAGAAGGCTGTACGAACTTTATGTTTTAGCTTCAATAAGGTATAACCTAATTAGACAGATTCTAGTTCCCTCATTTCACTGTGTCAATCTGGATAGCTTTCCAATCATAGCTTCCAGAGACACTCACCTGACACTGAAATACTTAATAGCTTTACAGATATTTATTCGTGTCATTGCATTTGTATGTATTAGAAGCTGCAAGAATAAGAACATGTTAAATAGAGTAACAAGAGGCAGAAGAATGATATGTGCCTGTGGATAATTCAATACTATTTGTTGATGCTGCTGATTTGCATTTTACTCCCACTGGCAGCTAGAGTCAACATGACATATTAATTTATCCTAATATTTAATTCCAGTGAGTTCTTTTTTGAATGATATAAATATAATGCATCTTTATTTTGTTCACATAAGTTAATGGACATTGGTACCTATCTTTTCAATTTATTGGTAGGTGAACTAAAAAGATAAGACTTGACCATTGATATAGAAGTGCAAGATTGGAGGCAAAGGTCTGTACTCCTGATGGCTGGTTTTATAAAACAGTTCTTAAAGAAGTAGGCTGTAGGGAGCATTTGCGATCTTGCTCCCTAACATATGTCTTCAGTTTGGCTCAAATAAACTTTTATTTAAAAAAAAGAAGAAAGAGGAGGGGGAAGGGTCGGGCAGGGGGAGCAATAACAAAGTGGGGAGAGGGAGTGGAGAGGAGAGAAGATAAAAGCTGTATTATAGACTACTTCCCACATCACATGGCTACAAAGTGGATATGCTCTTAAGAACAAAACAAAAAAGTCTGACCAACAGAAAACAAAATGCCTCTCTTCAAAACTGTGTTTCATGTTACTTCAATCACTACACCAGAAAGAAAACCCCAGTTAGAGTCTTTTTCTTTTAAAGTCAATTATTTATTTATTTATTTGTTTATTTATTTAATTATTTATTTATTATTTTATTTTATTTATTTATTTTTTGAAGAAGCCCAACAACCTCAATTTTATTATTGTTTTATTATTATTTTTTTAACGCTTACAGCACCTGGTATTCCTAGGTGTTCTCCCATCCAAGTACTAAACAAGCCCAACCCTGCTTAGCTTCCAAGATCACACAAGATCAGGCTTGTTCAGAGTGGCATGGCCGTAGCCAGTTAGATTCCGATAGTCCTTTATAACTCTTCAGTACTTGCTAATTATATTCAAAACCCGCAGATTAAATTTAAGTCTCTATTATAGCAATAGCAGCAATGGCCAGTGTGGACTAATAGAACTGGAGAAACATCATTGCAGAAGGCAGTGCATATTCTGAAACAAGAATGTGAATCAAGGTGTCCTATATATGCCGCTTAGTTTAAAATTGATCTTTCTAGGTACTAGTATTGTAGTAATTTATTTATAAAATGCCTACACTGCCACTGCAGGGAATTATATCTGTTTTAATTGGTGTTATTATAAATGAGTTCTGATATTTTCATTTGACTAAACCACATTGACTTTTTTTCTTACATGCTTGTTTTGCCAATAAATACTTGTTAATAACAATTAGAAAAATCGTTAGCAGCTTTCAAAGTCTCAATAGTTCACTTTATTCCTTACATATTAAATAGTCTTAAAATCTTTACAAGGAAATTAATATTGTTTTCTGTGATGTTGCCTTTTAAAATCAAGAAGAGAGAGCAAGGGGAAAAAAACTTTCTAAAGAAATCTTGGAGAACTAAAAGTCTTCCTTTACACTGCTAATTATACTGAAAGAACAACAGTATCTCAAATTTCAAAATCAGTACTTTTTCATATATATGCATATCACTCATAGTTTTTGCATAAATCAGTATTTGTTAGTGAATAATACTGTGTTTAAATTCCATCAGAGACCTGTTCCTTTATGTTTTCAAGTTTAAGTTCTTTAGGTATTTATCTTTACATGACTCTTCAGAATTTTTTAACTTGTATATGACTCTCCAGACATTCCCAAAGAATATTGGTTCATTTCTGCTGGTTTACACCAACAAAGAAGGGGATGGCAGCAAGATCACATTCTTCCTTCTGTCACCTGAGAAATATTTTTCACATCCTATACATCAGTACTTGATGAAATAGGTAGCTGAAATTTTAGCTATGTCAAAGTCATTTCTAAGTATCAATAGCTCTATTCCATTTTCCTTTAATCTGCCCATTAATGGGTTCTGCAATTGATATTATCAATATTTAAAATGGAAAAAATCCTTGGCAATGAAATTCCACAAACGCTTGTCAGAATACTCAAATAAGGCATACATACACTTAGATTATACAGTAAGTAATTATGTATATCATGTAACACTGACAAAATGTAGACCTCTGGAAAATGTTGAAATAACAAATACATAGATATGTAAGGAACTGTCCTAAATAGTATTCAACAAGTTGATAAAAGGTAGAGAATTTGAATTTTATTTTCTCTTCTTTTCTCCGCCTGTCTTCAGTGGAATTAGCAATGAAATTCTTCAGTCTTCAGTGGAATTAGCAATGAAATTCTTCACTGCTTTATGTACAGGTTGATGTTAAGATTAAAAATTTTCTATTTGAAATGTAGGAAGCGACATTATTGACTATGCTGGCCATGTGGTATTCAAGATTTATAGTTCTTTTCCTTTGGATTAAATTGGTCAGCTTCTGTGCCAAAGAAGAATGTTATTTGGATCAAGACAAAAGGAATTTTTTCTCCATCAAATACTTGAAATCATACCATATTTTGTGTTTCTTTCTTATTTGAGCCATGACTTTCTTGTACAGTTGTTTCATCTTGTCTGAAATTTCTAATTACCTTTCTTTTTCTTGGATCTTGTGCTTTATTATTTCAGCTTTTCCCATCTTGTCACTCTTACTTTCTGTTTTATGTAGTTCCCTTTTTCTCCAGCACTGTGCATCCTCCTGCTGTAACCTGGACCTGTTGATTGCTTTCTAGGCTGCTGCACAGCTGTCATCCCAGGATTTCTCTTCACCGCTCTACTGGATTGGTTTCACTGTTTCTAGGATTCCATGTCTTCTTTCTTGCTTTATTCCCTGTTCAAGTAACTTTCATACAAATGATAGATGGTAGAGAAATTTTTCAAATATAGAATTCAAATTCAAAAACTTCATTTCGTCAAAACTTTTAAGATATTGCTCTTTGGTTTTTTCTGCTTCCATTAACTGATTCCAGAATGATTCAAATCAGTCTTTCTTTGTAGACTTTTCTCATGAGAGATATTTTTAAAAAATTTTTTCACCTTGATGTTCTTAAATCTCAAGAAGAGATGTCTGAGAGTGGATCTTCTTTCATTTATTGTGTGCAGTACCTGTAGATGATTTCTTGTCTTTCATCTCTGAAAAATGCTCCTTAGAATTATTTAATAGTTTCACCCCCTCCTTTTTTTTTTCTTTCTTTCTCGTGTCTCTTTCTGGCTTCCTAATTGCCAGATGTTGTACCTACTGGACTGATTCTTTCATCTTTTTCTTTATATTTTTTAAATCTTTAACATTCTGATACCTGATTTTAGGAGTTTCCTTAACTTTATTTCAAGTTTGTTTTTTTTTGGTTAGTGGATTTGAAACGCATATTTGTATAAATATAAAATGCAGTCTACTTCCTCATTGTTGCTTTTAAGTACCTTTCCATTTCCAAGAATAAAAATAAGTTGTCTGTAGATAACAAAATTTCCACCACAGCTATTAGTTAAGAGGAGCTTTTCTGGGAAATACTTTCCCATTAGCAAGTTGTTCACACGTTTATTTTTTAAAACTGTGGTAAAATGTATATAACAAAACTCTCCATTTTGACCATTTTAAGTGTATGGTTCAGTGACATTAAGTACACCCCCATTGCTGTGCATAGGATTGTTTAATAAGAGAAAATATATGTATATAATAGAAAATAGTTGACATACAATTGATTTCAAAAATCAAAGCATAACTTAAAGCAAAGGATTATTTTTAAGGGAGAAGCTGTAGAAAATAAATGTTCTGCTGAGCTGTATTTGTCAAAGCATATCAAACATTATTATGAACTTTAAAGTTCCTTTGTCTATTCTCTTTGCCTAGCACTTGACCAGTAAGGACTTGAGATGAAAAGAAAGAGATATGGCTACTCAACAGTCTCTCTTTTCAGTGCGGTTAAAATAAGAAAATATGAAATCTGGAATGTAGCCAAGTGTCAATTATTACTATCTTTAAGTGTTTTTTAAATATAGATTTGCATTTATTAAAATTTAATGCAAGAGAAAAGCATGAATTACAGAGTTAGTCTTATGAATATGAACAGCAAATGAAAACTTGATTAAAGGTGGCCATGTCAAGCATTCCTCACTTGAAGTATTTTGCCAGCGTCTGAGTAATGCTTTGATTGAGTTTGAACCTTTTGTATGTAACAATTTTTAAAGCAAGTTACTACAGTTCTTTCTGGATAATACAGGTCACGAGGAGTTCATTTGTAGGTGGGGCAGTCGTACTACTTTAGGGAACTGTCTTAATAGATCCATTTCATTAATTGTCATGAATTTTTTATTAACAAAACCAGTACATCAGGTTTAGCCAGCTAAAAACTGTTCTCATAGTTGTTATCTTTATTGTCAGAAATAATATTGTAAAAATAGGGAATTACTGCACATGCTTTAACTCTTGATTAAACAGAGGAATGGCACTATCCATGAATAATAACTTAGGGGCATATTATCAAGTTGACATAAAGTGTTTCAGTTGTGCAACTCCCATTAACTTTGAAGCCCTGTGCTTTAACTTCAGTGTCTTCTAGTTAGGAGTACTGCCATAGCTGTCTGTTAGGTACTCTGAGTTAATGTGATTAATGTCAAGGAGCAGGATGTTCATTCTTTCTTCCTTAAGCTTTATTCCTTAGGTATTTTTGGTTAAATGGCCTTCTGAGGAATTGCCTTTCAGAAACCAGGCATTGGTATTAATAAGCGGCAGTAATGACTGAAAAATGAATGATGTTAGCATGTGCATTTTATTTACCCATGGAAGGTGAATTTTAAGAAATTTCAAAAGTTTTCTTAGACATATGATAGACAATTATAATATTATTCATATTCTTTGTATTTTCCATATTGAGCTCATAAACACTTTTTATTTCCCACCTTTTGTGAGATAATAGCATGAATTATTATCTTTGTAAAAATGGTTCAAAAAGTGAAACAAAGAGAGGCTTAGTGGATTTCTTAGGATCCCATAACTGGTCTTTAGTATACTACATATAGAATTGAGAATGAATACTTGTACTCATTGTACTTGATTAAACATTGGTCTTATAAATTTTAAGGTTAAAAGAATCCTGAGAAAGTCGTATTTTAGAAAACAAAAAACGAGATAATTTTTGGAAGAGGCATATCATGATTGGAATCCTGGCTCAGTTATTTACTTGCTTGGGTAAATTACTTAGCTTCTTTAGCCTCCATTTTCTTGTTTTATATGGAAGCGATAACTACCTATATACATAATGTGTATAATGCATATAAAGTGCCCAAATGAGTATATAAAACTTTGAATGCACTTAGCAAAACAATATACATTATTATTGTTATTATCTTCAGGTTTATAATCAGACCTAAAGAAGTTAAACAGGATAAGTCATAGTAACATGAGAACCAAAGTGTCCTAACAAAATCCATTGTTCTTTGCATATTTAGTGTTGTCTCTTAATTATTAAAATTGTCTAGGTTATTTAATCAGAATTGTTCATGGATGAAAACTTATATTACTCAGTAATATCAGTTTATTTTCCTGTCCTCAAAATTGAAGATTTGAAAATCTGTCATTTAAGCCAGAATCCCAGATTTTTTTTCATGTATGTGTCATTTTATTTTATTTTTAAGTATAATTTCCATTTTATTTTTTTCTAGAGAATAGATCTTCAGCATTAGCTCCTTACATGGGCTTTGAGGGAGGTTGTGGGGCAGCACCTGCAGGTCTAAATTGGGGTGGGGGTGTTCGGTCCTTCCGGGCTTCATGTGAGCAATTCCTGACTACCTTGCTGTGAACGGCACAACTCACATGGTAATGTAGTTTTACATACATCTTGGGAAGTACATAAACATCAAAGACACTCACTTTGGAAATGTCCCTCACAGCTACAGTCTCTCTGTTTCGAATGACAAACTGTTAATGGCCTTGTCCTTGGGCATGCATCCGGCGCTTTTGGTGCAGCAAATATACTACACATGGCCGTGTCCTTTTTTGGCATGACCATTGTTCCTTCTTTTTTTTTTTCTTTTTCTTTTGGTCATCTTGGAAGCAAGGAGCCAAAAGAGACTATATGTGACTTAAAGGATCCTGTTTTTTTAAAAGAGATAGTATTAAACTCAGTTATAATCAAGAGAAGTTTTTAACAACCACTTATTAGAATCTGCATAGTAAGTCTAGTTAGCCATGACCTAGAATAAATCAAATAAGACATTTCCACACTAAGTCATACAGTAGCCCCAGTATAATATCTGCTGATCCATGGAACCTTGTATTCTTTCTACCAGCTCTGTTTATGACTCTGTGTGCTCTCTGACCTGGACTATGCTCATAGCCCCAGATCTCTTACTTCTGCAGGATTATACACTTCAGGGTCTACCCAAGTTTGTCCTTCTCTGGGACTAGTTTTCTTTGCCAACTTTGATACAGATCTTCCAGCCCTCACTTGCCATGCTGTCTAGGTAATCCGCCACAGAAGGTATAGTGATAGTGTTAGCTAATACTTATATAGAGCTTTACTTTTGGCAGAGTTCTTTTTATAATCATAAGCTAAGTTGATCCTCGTAACTACTGTGTGAAGTAAGCTGTATTATCTGTCTTACAATTGAGAAAGTTAAAATTCAGTTAAGTAATTTGCCCAAAGTCAGACAAATTGTAAATGGAAAAGCCCAGGTCCTTTGACCACAAACCCCATGCATTTTTCACTTCTCAATCACTGTTCATGACCTTGTTGCCGACCAGTGATAACAAAAGGATCCTAAAATTAACATATGCATTACATATAATATATATAATATATAATGCTATGTTATGCTATGAAAGCTGTGTACAAGAAGCATCTATATATAAATCTGTGTGAGAAAGTAATGCCAGTGTTAACTAGGGAATAAGTCTTACATTTCTCTTATTTCTGTCAATACTGAGCACGTGGGAGGTAGTGATAAATATATTTGATTATTTCATTTAGAATATCAAAAAGATTGTTTCTTCTAGGGGAAAAAATGTTACTATTTTATTATAACTGTCTCTTAGCAATATTTTGCCATATCATTTAGCTGTTAGTTTGTTAGATTGGTTGGTTTGTTTGGATAATATACTTGCTTCACAGAGGTCTAGTAGTTGTGTTTGTCACTCCCAGAAATAAACCTCTTATAGTCAGTGATTACTAGAGTAGAGATAGGGATATTGAAGTATTATAAAATCTAGTGTTTATGATTTCATCCTTTTTGTAGTATCAAAATATTTCAGTTCATCTTAATATTTTTTCTCATAAGAATATCTAATATTTTGAAAAATAAGCATAAAGATATGAAAATTCACTTTACAGGCTACCTTCAAGGAATGGTTTTTACAATTGAATAGTTCTCAAAAATTGTAACTAATATTTTTGGTATTTCATAATATTCAGATACATTTATGCATAAAAAGGAAATATTTCAGCAATATGTACTTTGTTGACAGAAAATTTATTTCAGAGACACATCTAATATAAAAAGAGAGCTCATCATGAAAATACAAAATTTGAAATAAAGCATTTAGTTATAAAATCCAAGTGTTCCTATAAACAACAATGAAATATCAGAAAAAGAAATGAAAAAAAGTTCCTTTAGCAATTACAACAAAAAGGATAAAATGCTTAGGAAAAAAATTAACAAAGGATGTAAAGGACCTATATACTGAAATCTATAAGACATTATCAAAAGAAATTGAAGAAGACACAAAGAAATGGAAATATCTTCCATGTTCATGGAATAGAAGAATCAACATAGTTAAAACTACCTTATTATTACTCAAAGCAATATATAGATTTAACACAATCTCTATCAAAACCCCAATTGCATTTTTTAAAAACGTACAACAAAAAATTATCAGATTTATATAGAATCACAAAACAGCCCAAATAGCCAAAGCAATCTTGAGGAAAAAAAAGGTCAGAGGTATCACTCTGCCTGACTTCAAATTATACTACAAAGCAATAATAATCAAAATACTGTAGTAGTGGCAAAAAAACACACACAAACCAATGTAACAGATTTGAAAGACCAGAAATAAACCCACACATATACGGGCAAATAGTTTTTGCCAAAGGAGCCAAAAACATACAATGAAGAAAAGAAAACCTCTTCAATAAATGGTGGGGGGAAAATTGGAAAGCCACCTGCAAAAGAATGAAACTAGACTGTTGTCTGTCACCATACACCAAAATTAACTCAAAATGGATCAAGGATCTAAATATAAGACCTGAAACAATGAATTCCATAGAAGAAAACATAGATACTAAGCTCTAAACCTTGGATTTAGAGAGGGTTTTATGAATTTGACTTCATAGGCAAGGGACACAAAAGCAAAAATAAATGAATGAGACTCTATCAAACTAAGTAGCTGCACAGCAAAAGAAATCAACAAGGCAAAGAGGCAACCATCCAAATGGGAGAATATATTTGCAAACAATGCCTCTTATAAATGGCTAATATCCAAATATATAAGGAACTCATACAACTTAACAATAAAAAACAAATAACCCAATTAAAAAATGGGCAGGGACCGTAACAGGTACTTCTCCGAAGAAGACATACAGATGGCCAACAAACATATGAAAAGATGTTCAACTTCACTAGCTCTTAGGGAAACAAAAATCAAAACTACAATGAGATACTGTTTCACACCTGTTAGAATGGTTATCATCAACAGGACAAGTAATAATAAGCTTGGAGAGGTTGTGAAGGAAAAGGAACCCCCATACACTGCTGGTGGGAATGCAAATTGGTACAATCATTATGGAAAACAGTACGGAGTTTCCTCAAAAAACTAAGAATTGTTCCATATGATCCAACAATCCCTCTTCTGGGCATTTACCCAAAAAACCTGAAAACATTTATCTGCAAAGATATATGCACCTGAATGTTCATAACCTCATTATTCACAGTGACCAGGACATGGAAGCAACTGATGTGTCCTAAGATAGATGATTGTATAAAGAAGCGGTGATACATATATACAATGGAATATTACTCAGCCATAAGAGAAGATGAAATACTGCCATTTGTGATAACATAGATGGATCTTGAGATAATCATGCTAAGCAAAATAAGTCAGACAGAAAAGGTTGAAAACCATATCATTTCACTCATATATTTTCTTGTTCTATTGAGCAACTCCTACTATTTGTTTAAAGACGCAACTTAGACATCACATGTTCCAAGAAGCCTCCCTATTCCACAGTCTGTGTTAGGTACCCATATTGTATATCCCCATAGCTTCTTTTACATGTCTGTTGAAATTTTCCAAACCAGTTTCTGAAGAAACAAATGATTTAGAACTAAATCACCTAGGTCATCACACCACATATTACTTAGTTTCAGAAGTTAGCTGGCTGGTAAGTGTAGTTGATGTGATTTGTCATAGTTAATATTATAAAATGCAATTGTGGGTCGGAGCCAGAAAAAAAAATATTTTAAATTTCCAGTTGAGGTACCTATCTGTTTCAGTGGCAGGATACCCAATGTACATTTTTTCCATTTGTGTGCGTAATTGGTGACCTGTGGAACGTGAGATAGCTAGCACCATATTTTTAATTTATTCCAATGATATTTTTGTGGCCATTTTATGTACTTACTGCCTTGCCCCTATTTCTGATCTGATTTGGGTCTCTGGCAAAAATTTGAGAAATAGGGAAATATCATTATATCACATACCTCTTCAGAGATCAAAATGAATATAGATATGTCTTCAAGAGACAAAAACAAATACTAATTTTAAAAATATATATATATTCTATGCCACCTTTCCAGACTTTGATGTATTGAGGTTGGTAATGTACAAAATTAATCTCCTTTTAAAGTTGGAGCATGGTACCTTGCTCTCTCAAAGTATACAAAACCATATTATTAATTAACTCTTAGGATTTTCAAAGAAATTCAGAAACTTTGCCTTCATAGCAATTGGACCATCAATAAAATCTTAAAAATTAAATTCATATGTCACTGATAGGTTATTTCTCTTCTATACACCAATCACGTCAGACAAAAAAATATATAAACATTCCTTTCAGATCACCACAAAGTAAAATAAACAAATCATCCCACTATTGCAAAATCTACTGTTTTCACCTCGAATCAGGCACATTTGTAATATTTTTCCATTCTGAAAACTTAGCTTTAACATTTTTACTCTCACACTTTTTTTTCAATTTTAATTCTTTTATTGTAGGATACATCTTGAATCATTAATACAGTGCAATGCTTTGAGTCACCAGCTCTTATTTGATACTTAGGAAATGACTTTCTATAGTTATGCTATTTAAATTTATTCCTCATAAGTCAAGTCAGTATTCAGTATTAAATTTAGTATTACATTTTCAGACAGATATATGCCAGAATTTTTTAAAAGGTGTTAACTTCCTTTAAAATCTGTAAACATGAAATAAGTATAAAGATCTCAACCTCATTTTTAGATCTCAAGCAATTATCAAGTATTCTCATAAAACTGAGGACTGAAGAGATGTCTTTTTTATTTAAAAATCAAAACTGATGTTGTTTTGTGCCTAGGCAGGAGTTAGAATAAGAAAAACAAGGGAACCTAAAACTCAATAGGTAATTAAAAAGGTAAAGAGGAAAAACTCAACCTTTACTGTGTTGAATAAAAAGCAACTCTATAGCAACAGAAACTTTATAACATTTCCTTATGACGACAGCTGTACAACGGGTTTTAAACAAGTCTGGTATAGGGTTTAGTAAAATGAAAGGGCTAGGTTGTTTTATGCTTAGATTTGGCATTTCACCAAGGAGAGAAGTTTGGTGGTAGTTTGTTTTTCCTTCTTATGTTTAAGTGATTTAGAACTGATTAAAATGAGGCTTTTTTAACATTAACTCTTATTTGGTCTTTTTCTGAACAAGTTACTCAATAAAATGAAATTCAAATGCTTTTTACCTACATACTATATTGCTGAGCAATTATTTATGGAAGGGAAGGCCAGATAAAGTTGCTTTTAAGAGTCCTTTAACATATCAGTTTGATAACTAGCAAAACACCTTTACTGCCATTAAATATTTACCAAGACTTGGCTTGGGGCAGGGGGGCAGTTTAGTGCGACAGGTTTGACTCTGGGCAATGTCATTGATCAGCTATCAGAAGGACATAGTTAATAAGTAACTGGAGGTATTACAGAGCACTCTACATTCTTGACAAATCTTTTCTCTGAAGATGACCTAAAAAAAGCCAGTTACAACCAGCATTCACCCCGGCAGTGATTACACAAGCACAACAGTGAAAAAAAGAAAGGCCAGGCAAATCAGTGGAGCAGTACTTAGGCAATCTTTCCTAGTGACTGTTGTCATTGCTAGTGGACTTTAGAACTGAACATGTTTACATTTAATTAGAAAGGACACACAGTTTACAGCACAGTAGCTATCAATATCGGATCAGAATTGATTTCCGCTTTCTCCCCAGTGATTGCTTCCTTCAAGCTAATTAAAAAAGGCATATAACCAAAATGACTCACATAAATTTTAAAGCAAAGTAAATAATATTCCCTGGAGACGAAAACAAAAGTAAATGACATTCGTGCTGATTATTAGCTACATTTTTTTAAAAGAATTCTCATGCCTATAAATGTGACATAAGGCATGTTTTAGTCTTATCAGACTGCTGATAAACCAGATATTCCCTTTTGAAGAACCCTGAATGAATGCTTTCCTGAGCAGTTAGCTCTCAAAGAAACAATAAGCTTACTTTTATCTTTATAATCCCTAAAACATGTAGATAAAGCAGTCTGATAGAAGCTTGGGCAGATTTTAGTCAAGTCTTTAATTTTCACATATTATACAGAGAAACTGCTAAAAATATATAACAAAATAAATAAATTGATTTCCTTTTAAATAAGGTATACAGAGCACATGTGAAATTTTCTAAAATAACATTTCTCTATAATTTCCATAGCCAGAATCATCAACAAAATTATGATGAAAGATAACTTCTAACTATTCACTATAAAGAGACCTGCTTTAAATTTCACAAACTAACATTTATTGGTGATTACTTCAAATTCTGGTAAAATGATCTTAAAATCAGAGAAACAAGGAAAATAGGAGAGATGTAGAGGCTACCTCCAGGAGAATTGTGTCACAGCCCCCCTTCTTCCTTATCTGTAGATCTGCCATGCAGTACCACATCTAGAATAGATGGCCATCAAGATGTAAGGAAGTACAGAATGAATCACCTTGGAAGCAGGCCTTAAGACACATTAATTAATTCATAGATATTTATGAAGCAATTCTTTCAAGTACTTAAGATAAAATGGTGAACAAAACCTCTATAGGACTAGACATTTTTATCTGTTTTAGTTACTTTTGTCCCCTCCCCCTGCCACACACACACACAAGCATTTACAATGTACTTAGCACTATATATATAGTTGCTCGATAAATATTTATTGAATGAATGACCGCTTTCAAGGATTTTTTCACTACAAGCAAATGTTCACTCAGCCACCAGGGGGGCCTCCAGTAACACTTGTTTTTAGCATTCCAGGAAAACTACTAAAATTCACAATAATGCTATAGTAAAGAGTGTCCATTTAAATTCCCCTCCAGAGTAGAAGAACTCATGAAAAGTATTTTTGCTTGTTTTTATTTCTTTCATCTTTTAAAATCTTAGACTTTTTATTACCCTAATGTTCACAAAGCAATCAACTTGTAAGCCATATTGGTTAACTATAGCCCAGCACTAGATATCTATAGCTTATATTCTCCTGGATTCATACCAATCACAGAGATTCTAGTCAGCCATCAAGACACACACACACACACACAAATTAAGAACCACATGAAGCAGGCCTAAGGAAATAATAATAATTACACAAATATTTATTAAATACTTTTCTAGGCACTAGATATCAAATGGGGGTGGGGGAAGAAAAAACAATTACTTGACATCTATCTAGTTGAAAGGTTAGAATACTTTGGGAACATATGAGAAGATCTCCTAATCTGGACAACAGGTCAGATTTCTTACAGAAACATGTCCAAGCTGAGATCTGACGGATGAGTAGGAGCAAGTTAAGTAAAAAAGGATAGGATCAGTGTGCTAGGGGATATTCATCCTGGCTGGATATAGAGGTAAATAGATAAATAATGAGAAATGAGCAGGAAAGAGAGGCATGAAGAGCTTTGTAAATGCTGTCTAAGGCATTTGGACTTTATCCTAGGAGCAGTAAGGAGTCATTGAAGAATTTTAATCCAAGTAGTGATACATTCATATCTGTGCTTTTGAAAACACACTCAAGGCAAGGAACAAGTGAAAAAACTGTTGTGGTAATCCACTTAAGAAAGTAATAGCAGGCACTCTAAATTAAGATAATGATAATGGGGCTGGAAAGAAACAAAAGATGCAAGGGAGATTTAAGTTTAAATCAAAAGGATGCATTGGATTATGTGGTGATAAATAGATGTCAAAGATAATGCATAGATTTG
Source organism: Eidolon dupreanum (assembly GCA_028627145.1). Taxonomy (NCBI): domain Eukaryota; kingdom Metazoa; phylum Chordata; class Mammalia; order Chiroptera; family Pteropodidae; genus Eidolon; species Eidolon dupreanum. Next base: position 73,749,861 of record CM053509.1, read on the forward strand.
GGGCCTGAACACTGGCAGTGGTGCCCAGTGAGAGGAGAGAAGAGAAAGAGCTCATTTGGAGAGGGGAATAAAATGAGGTCATGAGTTCATTTTTAGATATATTGAATTGTAGATATTTGCAGGATGGTCAAATGATTATGTATATCTGGTGCTCAGGATTTAAACCTGAGCTAAAGAGAAATACTTCAGAGGTAAGAGTCATTAGCTATATAGATGATTAAGTGAAGCCATTGGAGTGGATTGAAATCAAGGGAACATGGGTAGATTGAGAGAAGACACCAATAATAAAGGAATGGATAGAGGAAAAGACACCCCCAAAGGAGATTGAGAAGCAACAAGAAATACTTTTGACAAAGCAGAAAGCCAAAAGTGTATTTTCTGGGAAAGCAGGAAAAGAAAGCATTTCCAGAAAGAACTGGCTTCAGATAGGTCAGATAAGATCAAGATTGAAGTGTTTTTAATATTTAGCAACCAGATCATTGGAGCAGTATCTGGACAGAGCAGATTGCAGAGTCTTGAATTAAAGTTGAAAGGTGACGTGACAGCAAGCACACCTGGATTCTAAAGGAGGTGATCCCAAACTAGGTCTAGGAGAAATCCCATCTTCAAGACCAGACTGTAATATCTGGAGAATTTAGTGAGTTCAAAATCACTGGTAGAAAACAAAACATCTTTATAAATTGTATATCTAGCCCAAGTAACTAAAAGGTGAGTTCTAGAACTTTATTGTATTTTCTAGATGAGGCATGTTTTCTTGAAATTCCAGAGCTGTTCCACTCAGAGAAGGAACAGAGTGGAGTCTACCAGTTAGAGGCTGTTTGCCTTATCAGGTCATGGAGATACATAAAACATTCCCTAGCCAGAGCAGGGTTTTTTGTTTTGTTTTGTTTTTAAGGCAAATCTTGTTACCTTCTCTTTAAAATCCCTCAGTAGCTTCTCATTTGCCTTAGGACAAAGACCAAATCCTTTCTCTTGTTCCCAAAAGACCTTATGTGATCTAGACCCAACCACTTTTTCACTGGTCTCTGAACAATAACACTAGCATAACTAGGCTCCAAATAGCAACCCAGCCATCATTCTCTTATTGTATGGCCTTCACACATGCTCTTCCCTGTGCCTGAAATTCTTCCTCCACCCTTCTTCTAATTTTATCTACTCATCTTTAAATCTCAACTTAAATGTTACTTCCCTTCCTTTACAGCATTTGTAGTAATTTGAAATCTGTATTTTGTCACCACTCTATCTCTAGCTCTAGCAAAGCGCCCAGCACACAAGTAGTTTTTCGTTTATATGAGGATGGGAAGCATTCCTGAGATGTCACAATGCAGCCACTCAAATCCAAATAAAACAAAGCACATGCTTCCAATATGCATGTACTGACTGAACCCTGTACTCAACAATTCAGTTAACCAGTTAGCTATTCAGCAGCAGCTGTGTATCAGACATTATATATTTGTAATGGTTTCATAAAATGAGTTTATTTATAACTCATATCCGAGATCTGTGTTTATCCTAAGCTGCACGTAATGCAAAAAACAAAACAAAACAAAACAAAAAAAACTATATATTTAATAGGACTTGATTTGCTCTTCCTAAGGGAGTTAATTAGGATCATTAACTGAAAATGTTTACCCTATGTAAGAACAGTTGGTTATTTGCTGTTTTACATTTTTAGTATAATCATTTATTTATTCAGGTGGTATAGGGCATAATTTTCAATAGTTGAGCAAATTACTCAGCTATTTGCTAAGAAACCAGCTACTAACAGTGTGTACTAAGCTCCTCAAAAATCTTTTTGCCTAGAACTGACCCTTCTGCAGGTGAAACTCCTCTTTGGTAACTGTTTTTAGATAGAGTACTCCATCTCAGCAGAATTGGATGACAAATTATGATATTTGGCATTTAGCTAAGCCTCAGCATTGTGAGATCACTTACATCTAGAGGTAATTTAATCCAACCTTCAATGTTGTGCTGGGATTTTTTCTACACCATTTCTAACAGGTTGTTCTTTAGTGGCTACATAAATATAATGATACCTGATCATAGGTAGGGCTTATGATCCTACCTGATAAACCCTCCTGTGGAGGTGTTTCAATTTATCACTTATAAACTGTAACACACATAACTGAATTCAGGTATGATTAGCTCTGATTTGGACACTTTATACCATTGCTGACCATGTGTGCCCTTTTTTCTTTGTTATCTCACGTCACTTTTCACTCCTGCTGAACTTATAGTTAGCTTATATTCACTCCTACTCTGCATAATGAGGAGGCAGATAATTAGTAGACTTTATTAGAACAGTTTAGATTTATAGTACAGATAGTAAAGAGTTTTTCTATACCTCCTCCTCCCACACACACAGTTTCCCTTATTATTAACATCTTTTATTGGTATGGCACATTTACTACAATTAATGAAACCGTTATGATACATTGTTAAAACTTAAAGCCCAAAGTTTGCATTATGGTTCAGGCTTTGTGTTATACAGTTCTTTCTACATATCCACCATTACAGTATCATACAGAATAGTTTTATAGCACTAAAATATATATATATATATATATATATATGCTTTGCCTTTTTATTCCTCTCTCTCTTCTCCTGAACCCTTGGAAACTACTGATCTTTTTACTGTCTCCGTAGTTTTGCCTTTTCCACAGTGTCATATAGTTGGAATCATACAGTATGCAGCCTTCCAGATGGGCTTCTTTCAAACTTGCCTCTTTCACTTATTAATATGCATTTAAGGTTTCTCCATGTATTTTCATGGCTTGATTGCTCGTTTTTTTAATCACGAAATGATATTCCATTACATGGATGTACCAGTTTGTTTTTGCATTCACCTATTCAAAGACATCTTGGTTACTTCCAGTTTGGGGAAATTATAAATAAAGCTACTATAAATATTCATGAACATCTCGTTGTGTGGACATAGGTTTTCATCACTATTAGGTAAATACTTAGGAGCACAATCACTGGATATGATAACATTTATGTTTAGCTTTGTAAGAAACTGCTCAACTGTCTTTCAAGTGATTGTACCATTTTGCATTCCCAGCAACAATAAATGAGAGTTTCTGTTGTTCCATATCCTCACCAGAATTTGGTATTGTTACTTTTTTGGATTTAGCCATTCCAGTGAGTATGTAGTGATATCTCATTGTTTTAGTTTGCAATTCTCTGGTGATTTATGATGTTGAGCATCTTTTCATATGTTTATTTGTCATCTTTATTTCTTCTTTGTTTAGATATCTGTTTAGATTTTTTTGTCCATTTTTTGATTGAGTGGTTTGTTAATGTTGAGTTTTAAGATTTCTTTGTATATGTTGTATACTAATCCTTTATCAGATGTGTATTTTGCAATGATTTTTTCTTAGTCTATGAATTATCTTTCAATTCTCTTAACAGTGAAAAAGTAAGGTTTTCATTTTATAAGGTCTAACATCAATTTTTTTCCATGAATCTCACTTTGGGTGTTGTTATCTAAAAATTCATTACAAACCCAAGGTTACCTCAGTTTTTTTTCTATATTATCTTCTAGAGGTTATATAGTTTTGCATTTTACTCTTTAGGCCTGTTAGCCATTTTTACTTTTTGTGAAAGGTCTAAGTTCTCTGTCTAGATTCATTTTTTTTTTTCTCATATGGGCATCATTTGTTGAAAACAGACTATCCCTTGTTCGTTGAATTGCCTTTGCTCCTTTGTCAAAGATCAGTTGACAATATTTGTGTCAGTCTATTATTTTTTGTTGCTCTATTTATCTGTTCTTTCAACAATATAATGCTGTCTTAATTGCTTCTGGCCTTATCGCAAGTCTTGAAATTGGGTGGTTTCAGTCCTCTAATTTTGTTGTCCTTCAGTATTGATTTGGCTGTTCTGGATCTTTTGCCTCTCCATATAAACTTGAGAATCAATTTGTCAATATCTACAAAATAATTTGCTAGAATTTTGATTGGAATTGCATTAAATTCATTGATCAAGTTGGGAAGAGTTGACATTTAATAATACTGAGTCTTTTTATCTGTGCACATGGAATATCTCTCCATTTAACTAGGCCTTCTTTGATTTCCTTCATCAGAGTTTTCCTCATATAGAACCTATACGTATTTTGTTAGATTTATATCTAAATATTTCATTTTTGCGGTGATAGTAAATGATATTATGTTTTAATTTTAAATTGCAGCTGTTAGCTGCTGCTACTTGGGAAAGCAATTGACTTTATATTAACCTTGTATGCTGCAACCTTGCTGTAATTGCTTATTAGTTCCAAGGGTTTTGTTTTTTTGTTGTTGTTTTTGTTGAGTCTTTGTGATTTCCTACATAGACAGTCATGTCATTTGTGAACAAAGCCAATTTTATGTCTTCCATCCTAATCTGTCTACCTTTTATTTCCTTCTCTTGTCTTATTGCATTGGCTCGGATTTACAGTACTGTGTTAAATAGGAGTTGTGAGAGGAGACTTCCAGATCTTTGGGGCAAAGCATTTATTTTCTCAATATTAAGTATGATATTAGCTTCAGGTTTTTTGTAAACGTTCTATATAAAGTTGAGGAATTTTTTTTTTCTATTCCTAGTTTGCCGAGAGTTTCTTTTAGCTGAGAGTTTCTTTTAGCATTTTGGCAAAAGCTACATCTGTGCTTACTGATGTGATTAAATTATTTTTCCCTTTAGACTGTTTTGCAATGAACTATGTTAATTGATTTTTGAATGTTGAACCAGACTTGTATACCTGGAACAAACCCCCCCTTGGTCTTAGTATGTAATTCTTTATCTGTTTTATTGAGTTTGATTTCCTAATATTTTGTTGAGGATTTTTACATCTATATTCATAAAAGATATTAGTCTGACAAGTTTTCTTTTCCTGTGTCTTTATCTGGTTTTGGTATTAGGATAATGCTGAACTCATAGATTGAGTTAGGAAGTGTTTCCTCTGCTTCTACTTTCTGGAAGAGAATGTAGAAAATTGGTATCATTTCTTCCTTTGATGTTTGATGAATCCATCTGGGCCTGGTGCTTTCTTTTTTGGAATGTTACTAATTATTGTTTCAGTTTCTTTAATAAATAAAGATTTATTCAGATCATTTATTTCTCCTGTGTGAGTTTTGATAGTTTGTATCATACAAGGAATTTGGTCCATTTCATCTAAGTTATTAAATTTATGGATATAGAGTTGTTCATAGCATTCACTTATGATCCTTTTAATTTCCCTGAGATCAGTAGTGATGGCCTCTCATTTCTGATATTAGACATTTGTGTCTTCTCTCTTTTTTTCCCCCTTGGTTAGCCTACCTAGAGGTTTATCCATTTTATTGATTGTGATAGGCCAAAAATGGCCTCCCAAAAGATATTCACATTAAATCACTAGAACCTTAAGAGTGTTACCTTACTTGGCAAAAGATGTGATTAAGTTAAGGAATTTGAGAAGAAGAGCTTATCCGGATTATCAAGATAGGTCCTAAATGCAATCACATGTCTGCTTATAAGAAAGAGGCAGAGGGAGTTTTGAGAGAGACACAAAAAGGAAAAAGTTATGTGAAGAGATTGTAGAAATGCAGCCACAAGCTAATGAATAAATACATACTCTTTTTAAATGTCCACAGAACATATATATACCAAGATAGATCATATTCTGAGTCATAATACAAACCTCAATTAATTTAAAAGAACTGAAATCATACTGACTGCATTAGAAACAAAACAGAAATCAGTAATACTTGGAAACAAATCTTCAAACACTTGGAAACTAAACAAAACATTTCTATATAATCCATGAGTCAAAGAAGAATTCTCAAGGAAAAAATTTTTAAATACATGGAAATAAACAAAAATAAAATTACAATGTACCTAAAGTTATGGGACACAGCTAAAGCAGTGTTGAGAGGGAAATTATAGCACTAAATGCATACATTAGGAAAATTGGAAATGTATCAAATCAACAGTCCTAAGCTCCTACCTTAATGCAAAGCAAGCAGAAGGAAGAAGATAACAGAAGATGAACATAAATGCCTCAGAGAAAAGACACATTACCAATATCAGGAGAGAAACAGAGGATATCACTGTAGACTTCGCAGACATAAAACTGATAAGGGATTACTATGAACAACTCTATACAGATAAAAATGGCAATTTAGAAATAATGGACCATTTTCTCGAAAAACATTGACTATTGATGCATGCAACAACCTGGATGAATCCCCAGAGAATTATGCTGAGTGAAAAAAAAAGACAATCCTGAAAGTAACCTTTCCATTTATATGACACTCTTAAAATGACATTATAGAAATAGGAAACAGATTAGTGGTTATTAGGGTTTAAGGAGGGAATAGGTATGGTAGAGAACTCAGGAAACATGAGGGATCCTTGTGATAATGTAACTGTTTTGTATCTTGACTATATTAATGTCAATATCTTGGTGGTTCTGTTAATACTATAATTTTATAAAAAGTTACCATTGAGAAAAAGTGGATAAAAGGCCCCAGGGTTCTTCTTATATTATTTCTTGCAACTACATATGAATCTATAATGATCTCAATACAAAAAGTTTATTTTAAAAATATTCTCCAAAAATGGAATAGAATGGAATATGGGGGAGGGAAAGCGGTAGAGCATATATATGGGGTTGCACATTAAGATAAAGAGAAAAGGAAGAGAAATAAAATTGATCTGATTCTTTTAATAGTACTAGAGCCTACTTGTTCAAATGGAGCATGTAAGCAGTGATGTTCAATAAACACTTTTATATATCTCTCCTATGGAGAAGCCACTGTGTGAGGCCCAAGAAGAAAAAAAAAAAGAATAAAACACACTCCCTTCCTTCAGTAGTATTAGGCTCTAGTAGAGAAGATAAAACAAGTATACAATAGCTATAAAGGATAGTAGAAAGTGATGAATGGAATATAAGGGATGTGGAAAGGGTACGGGAGCTTAGAGGAAGGAGTGTCTCCTTGGGCAGTATATGGATCATGACTTCATGACAGGTGTGACAATTCATCTGGATCTTCTGTAGTGATACAGTGTACAGAGAGATAGGGAAAGAGCATTCAGCTGGAGGCAACAGGGTGAGCGATAATCCAATGTGAAAAATGTGAGGGCATCTTCAAAGAACAGTATATGTTCCATTGGGCCCGAACAAAAAGTTTTCATAGGGTAGGTGGGAAGAAGTCTGAAATGGAAAGTAGAACAGAATTTTCAAGCACCTTAGATGTTAGGCTTCAACTTGGGACTTCAAACTAGAATTTCGTGTCCAATGAAATTATCCTTCAAAAGTGAAGGAGAAATAAAAACTTTCTCTAACAAACAAAAATTGAGGGAATTTGTCATCAGTACACCTGCCTTGCAAGAAATATTAAAAGAAGTTCTTCAGAGAGAGGGCAAATCACATAGGTCAAAAACTCAGACCAAGTTAATTGATGCAGTAAACCAGGAAGTAAAAACACTGTCCTCTCAGAAAATGTATACTTAGGACAAGGTAGCACTTACTTCTGCTTTTCATACTTACTTTGTCTCTATTTATTTTAATTCAGTCAAAACAAGCCAAACCTGCTCCCTCTTTTTTTTTCCAGAATGATTTGAGAATGTTATCAGTAAGTGATAAAAGTTAGGAAAACTAGTTTAACTCTCCCAATTCATGAAAAACCTGTAGAAACAGGCGATTGTTTTTTATCAAAGTATTTATAAAATGTCTATGTATTGTATAAGATTTCATACCGTTAATTCTTTTAAAAGTCATGCATGTATGAATGTCTGCTCTTTGTCAGGTATTCTGATAGATATTTCTACATAGATAAGTCACCTCATTTTGTTCTCATATTAACTCCATGAGATTTTTCTCATTTTAAAGTTGAGCAAATTAATACCCAAGTGAGTAAAGTATTTTTCCCAAGGTCACGCAGCGTCAATGAGAAAACTAAAATTTGAATCTACTTCTTCACAGTCCAAACCCAACATCTTTTCATTCCCAGTTTTGGCATTTTTGACATATTAGACTGAATAACTCTTTCTTTGGTGTGAGAGGTTTGTCATCTGTAGTGTAGGTTGTTTAGCAGTATCTCTGGCCTCTATCCACTAAATGCTAGCAGCATCTTTCCCTCCATTTCTGGCAACCAAAAATATCTCCAGATGTTGCAAAATGTTCCCTAAGGGACAAAATTATTCCTGGTTAAAAACTATTTGTTGTTCTAAACCGTGGTACCTTCCTTCTAAATTTTTAATCCAAAAATATTTATTTAGTTTTTATAAACAGCATATATAGAACATACTCTTGGTTGACCAGTTACTGTGAATAAATGAAGCATTAGCAGAGGAGTAAGAGCATATTGTAGGATGATGAGTAAAGTGATCTCATGCAAGGACTTGAGTAATATAGCTGATCATGCAGACAAGAGAGGAAGCCGGGAAAGGTACCATCACAACTTGGTTTAAATGGAAAAGTACTTAGTTGCAAAAATAAGCTGAATTCATGTGTGACATTACAGTTGAGAGAGAGAATTCAACAAGCAGGTAAGCAGACAAGCTGCGGAGAACATAAGTATCTGCAAGCAAAGCATAAAAGTGGGTCAGAAACCTGAAAAAAATCTCAAGGTATATTAAGCTGAGGCAGTACAGAGAGTCAGGGACCAGGAAAACAGGACCACAGATATGAGGGAATAGACTAGGAGACAGTAAAAGAAACATAAAAGCCACTACAGAAAGGAAATCTGTTACATGCTACTTACGGATATAATGCCCACTGAAGAGCGTTCTCAACCTTGGCCTGCTGTTGGACTCAATGTGGTGAGCAGCAAAGGAGATACTGTGCAGTCTCATTTCATGTAGATTTGAATTATAATAATACAAAAGTACTTAGTAAAACTATTTTAAAAGTCTTACTTTGTATACTAAAGTAGAAAAATTAAATTCATTAAGAATCACAAAATTTTTAAACTGGAAGAGTAAATTGAAACTTTATAATGTTACTTCATTAACTTCATGATAATCAGAGATAGTTACCATCCTATGTCAATATTGTGTGAGCCACACTATTGGTTACATGCTTCAAAAATTCTGAGAGTCATTTAATGGCTCTTCAGTTGTTGAGTCATCATTTATTCTTACCATAACTTAAGATAGTTTCCCCATACAGTGTCATTTAACTACCAATAAATTGAATGCTATCATGCTGAAAATGCATCTTAAGATCAATAACTTTGAAAAGAAGTTAAATATAATATGATTCTGAAAAAAGCTAAACAATGTGGCCCTGTCATCAGTTTAGGGAAGAGAATTCTGAAGGGAAAAAGCACTAAAATAAAAATGTGCTTTAGTCATTATAGATTTATATATACTGGGCGTACATCTCCTCTACTTCGCCTTTATTCCTATAAGAAAATTTCCTTAGAATTATAAGCATTCTGACTTAATGAAGTTCTTAAGGATCGAGTTCTTTTCAAAAAATAAAATTGCTCTATGTAAATGGAGTATTAATATGTTGGAATGGGGAAGTAAATCACAAGACAAAACTGAAAAAACTACAAATTATTATAAGTTCTAAGGAGGGAAATAGTAAGGTTAACGAGGCAGAATAACAAAAAGAGAACATCAAAATTTATCTGAGAAAGCAGTATTTGTGCTGAGACCTAATGGATGAGTAGGAGTTTGTCAAGTAGAGGAGAGAAAAGCATTTCGAACAAATGCTGCAAGCAGGATAAAGCTCGATGTGCTTGAGAAACCGAACATCTGGCTAGAGATGAAGCTGTACAGATGATACAGGGCTTTATAGCCTATGGCAAGTAGAGAGGAGTGTTCTAGCCAGGGGGAAAAACTGTGTGTTCAGATTCTGGCTCTGTTAGGTGTGTGAGGTTAAATTACCTCTCTTTGTTTCAGTTTCTTCATCAGTAAAAAAGTAGTATTGACAGGACTTTTCTTAAAGGTTCTCTTGAGGTTTAATGAATTAAAATATGTAATTTGTTTTTATCATTTTTCGAGATTTATTCTGAGTGCAATGAGATGCTATTGCAGGATTTTAAGTGACATTATATAATTTATCTTTTAAAAGATCACTCTAGCTACTGCTTCAGTTTGAGAAAATCTTGATGGGAATTTAAAGATTTCGAAGTCATTTTAAATGATAAGCAGCTTTTTGGGCTTGAGAGTAGAGTCTCAGTCACAGGTCCATCTGAGAGAAAAATCAAAATTGGATATAAATTTGCCACACAAAAAAAATTAAATGATGGAAGACTAAGAAGCGATCAACAATTAGAGAATTAAGTCAGGGTATCTTGATCTTAATAATGAGATTTTTAAAGCTGAATCATTAATTCTTAATAATTAATTGGTTAGGGGATACTGAAGAGTATTTTGAATATCATAGACAAATGCAAAATTCCCAAACTAAGATGGCCCAGCATAAGTTTTAAATGAGACCATATGCGTAAGATTAAATTATAAAGGAATGGGATAGGCTTAAGATTTTTACGTGGGACACAAAAAGCATTGCCATTAAAGAAACAATGATAAATTGGACTTCATTAAAACTAAGAATTTACATTCATCAAGAGACAGTATTAAGAGAGTGAACTATCACTGCACACCTATTGGAATGTCTAAAGTGTAAAGGATTGGTGGTCCCGCTCTAAGAGAGCTTGTTAGAAGAACTGGAACTCCCAAACATTGCTGATGGGAGTGTAAATTGGTACAACTACTTTGGGAAACTCTATGCAGCATCTAAGAAATCTAAACATACGTCACCCTACAGAGAAATTCTACTCCACAGTGTCAGTTGTATCTCAGTAAAGCTCGGGAGGATAAAATGAATACTTAGGTCCATCAAAAGATACATACAAGAATGTTAATAGCTAGTAATAATAGTGAAATGGTTAAAGAAATTGTGGGATATTTGTATAACAGCATACTCCATAGTAATAAAAAATAACGAACTGTATGCAACAACAGGATACATCTCATAAACCTTATGTTAAGCGAAATAAGCCAGACAAAAAGTTCAAAAATAAGCAGTACTAATCTTAATAGAGGTCAGACTAGTGATTACTTTGGGGGAGGGGAATCAACAGGGAGGGAACACTGGGAGCCTTCTTCTAGGTTTGTTCTGTATTTTATTCTTTACATTTTGCCAAGCTGAATACTTCAAATTGGTGCACTTTATGCAATTTAAAATGTAATTAATAATTAAAATGTAAGTAATGTTTTAAAAGTAAAGAATGTAAACAGACTTGTCTTTTGAAAGGTTTTTGTTTTGTTTTTAGTTTCTTTCCTTCTTGAATCTTTCAAATAGACAAAGAGAGTGGACTGAAGGAAATTGTAAGTTGGAACTGGAGGGATGCAGAAAGTATTAAAGGACATAGAAAGAGCAAGAGATAGGTGTCTTCAGACTTTTGGGTTAATAGAACTGAGGAGAAATGAAACAAGAGATCAATAATAAGGCAAAAACTACAAAGAAAGATAGCTTTTTACGCTCTACAAATGTAGTACTTTACACCATTCTTATTCTGATCAACTGACCACAGTTTAGCATCAGGCTTTCTTCTTCAGAACTAATTTGAATTCTGAAGTGATTTCTTTTGGAATGCTAGCTGTCCCTGTTTCAATTCTGTCTTATTTCTGCATGACGCCTTCTCCAAAGTGAGCATACTGAAGTATCAGACTAGATATTTGGCCAGTGCTAAAGTTCCCTGACTAGCTTTTGGCAGCTTTAAAAGTTATATTACTTTCTTCCACATTATCAATCTCCATTATATAGTTAGGTTGTTTTACTTCAGGTCTCCCATCGACATTTCTTTTGTATGCATATACTGAAGTGATTTTATTTAATAAAAAGAGAACATCTCCTGTGTGGATTTTAAATTTCCCTTATTAAATATTTATATTTTCAAAATGTCTTTATTTAATTGAGTGAGGTGCTTGGTGCCATTTCAAAATAACCTCAGGTGGTAGGTGTAATGACATATAAAAGATTTGACCTTTAGCATTTTAGGATTCTATTTATCTGCATTTTCCTCTGCATTCATTTAGTCTTAATTTATATGCTATTTCTCTGTATGATTTTATGAGTGGATGTATTTGGCATAAGATTCATTAAGAAAAAGAAATATATCTGAATACATATTATTTCTGTGCAGTCTGACTAGTGATTTTAACTTCATTTATATCTCACCTATGACAGGTAAAAAAATGCTTTGTATAAGGCCAATGGGTGTTTGTACAAACCTCATTCATTCTCATTAAGTGCTCAGCCGAATAGACTCCAGATTTACTAAACTGATGCCCATTCTCGTCTCACATCTTTGCAGTCAGCTTATTATTATATTCTTTTATTTATCTAGAGATACTTTTTCAGTTATCTCCTATTCCTTTTAAAGAAAATTGACTGTAATATTTACATTAACATAATTAAATTAACATCATGCAGCATCCTCTTACATGCCTTGGTAGCATGGATAATCATTTGTCTGGGTAGCTTTCAGCCCAAAGCAGAGAAATAGAATAATCATCATGTATGATATTGTGATATAAAAGTTACTTTTATATAAGTGTGTCTTTATTGAGATTTTTAGTAATTTATATTTCTAACTGGAGATTTTTGTCAAATGAATTATTGGCCAGCCAGCTTACATATTTATGTTTAAAATTACTCATTTTTGTGTTTTGTCAGTTTACATAAATCCTTATCCCAAGAAGAAAATCTGAAGGATCAGTTTAACCATACTCTTAGTACCTATGAAGAAGCATTAAAGAGTAGAGAGAATATTGTTTTCATCACTCAACAACAAAATGAAGAACTAGCTACCCAACTGCAGCAAGCTCTGACAGATCGAGCAAACATGGAATTAGAGCTTCAGCACGCCGTGGAGGCCTCCCAGGCGGCCAGCGACAAAGTTCAGAAGTGAGTAATATGATCTTAACATTATTTCAAAAGCACAAAACAAAACAAATAAAAACTCTTTTAGCAACTAAACAATATATTCATTATTCATGCCACTGGTAGTTTAAGACAAAAGTTTGAGCCAAATGAACTTTTTTAGACTGCCTGTCATGTTCATATTTGGGATCAAGAAGCCATTTACTTGGGAATTATAGTTACTGTGTAAGAGCAAATCATTTTTATTTAATAACTGATCTTCATCAGTTCATGAAGGCCATACTATTAAAATCATCTTACAAGTAATTGATAAAGTTATTAGCAAGGAAAGAGGCAGTCAAGCTACCAATTTAATTCATTTAGCTCCATAGCAATCTTGCTCTAGTTGAGATCATCTGTAACCTTGTAATCTGAGACCACTAGACACAAGAATATGGTACGGTGAAATTAATTTTCATGTGTTGTTCTTCTGAAGTATTCACTAACAGCTTTTCACAGTGCATAATTACATTTGCTTATTTTCATGTGATCTTTGAATTTTTATTGAAATTTGCATAAAGCTGCATAATCAGTCAGTCCTTAATGATAGCCAGCAAAATGTTAATGAATAACTTTTCAGACAAAGGAATCACTTGTTAATCTATGGGACTTGAACATTGTAGCAGAATTTTCTAAGGCAGTTTTAATGTAATAGAACTTGTCATTTTAACTGAGCCCTTCTTTATGTATTGTTAACAGTATTACATCATTCACATACCTAATTGCCTTCAATTTTTAAGATATACCTTTTTCCTTTTTTTTTTTCAGTTTCACAGTATAAAGAAGTAGTGATAACTTCAAGATTTCTTATTTCTTACTACTTTTTATTTGAAAATAAGTCAAGTCAACTATTTCCCCAACATCCCTGAAATTATATTTTGGTAGTAGCCCAAAGTCAGGTAAATCTATAGTCAAGACCATTTTAAAACAGATTAGGAATTATGCACATGAATCTTTATTATCATTGTACCTTGAAACTTGTGATTTATGGTATTATATTTTTTGTAGATTTAAAGATCAGGTTTATATTCAACCAGAAACTGTATCCAATTATTCATAATGTTCATTAATAATCTGAGTACACCAAGACACATTTTAACTTCATTTAATTATAAATTACAAAATAGTAACTTTTGACAGTCATGATCTGATTTGACAGTCAGTTGTTTAAAGTCTGCAACTAATTATAAATTTTAAGTGTAATTACTTTTATATTTTATGTATATAATCCTTTAATTTCTATACATAACTAAAATTCTCTATAACAGTGTTTCCCAGAGAACAATTAGACTTCTAAAAATTTTTGAAGATGTTGTCAACCTTTTGTTTTTTAGATCTCATCAATTGTCATCATTTTATAAAAGAAATAACTTTGTACACCAGCATCATCTCAGATAATGCTTTAAATTGAATAAGTTTAACCCTTTGAAAAATTCACTCTATTAACCACACAGATCAAAACTTTTTAACAGAAGGCACCAGTTTATGAACAGAGTTTAAGGGCAACAATTATGTCACTTACAAGATTAAATTTTAATTTAAATATTAAATCTCTTATTCTAATTTCCAGCAATAAGATCTAGATGAAATATTATCATGCTTTTCTTTTCACAATCAATCCGCTAATTTTATTTTTAATTGTCCTCAATTGGGTAGTGTATCTTTATTGCAGTTAATTCAGACCTCAGCCTATTCTGTTGGGTTTAAGAGGATCACCTTCCAGGAAACCAATTTATATAATAGCAATTTGTTAGATGGTATTATTATTATCTAATCTGAAATTTCTGTTATTAGCAATTATTTTTGAAGGTCCTGTACTATCTCAAATTTTTCAATTCCCATTTACTCCTCTGTTGTTCAGTACACTATGGCCGGCTAGCTATTATACTCAATTGTTGTTCTTAAGATGACCAATGATTTCCTAACTGTTAAATTCAATGGCCCATTTGTAATTGTATTTTTATTATAAAACTGATATGATCATCGTAAAAAATAAGTAAAGATGCTCATGTATCTTCAGCAGTATAGCCTATCGGTTTAAAAGCTCATGCTCCAGATTCAGAATGCATAGGTATGTGAACTTGGACATTTAATTTCAAAACACTGTGCTGATGTGG
Organism: Eidolon dupreanum; assembly: GCA_028627145.1. NCBI lineage: Eukaryota > Metazoa > Chordata > Mammalia > Chiroptera > Pteropodidae > Eidolon > Eidolon dupreanum. The sequence goes on from CM053509.1 coordinate 73,764,873, forward strand.
ACAATAATATTTCTACCTCATAATGTTACAAGAATTAGATGAAATAATACATGTAATACTTTTAGAACAGTGCACATTGCATAGTCGCTCCTTCTCTCGTCATTTCAGTCCAAACTGCACTGTCTTCTTCAGAAAGACTCTGCCTTTTCAAGACTGAATGCCTTTTTATATATTGGTCCCCTGCTTGGAGCCTTTTTCTTTTCCCCCATGAGAAACTTATTCATCTTATGAGATTCAGTGCAGCATAGAAGATAGAGACAGGCTTTGCAGTCTAGTGAGACAGACCTGTGTTTGAATCCCTGCTTTCCTACTTATTTCCTATGAGATTTGGGGCAAATTACTTAACCCTTGGAAGCAAAAGTTCCTCATTTAAAAAATTCAGACAAGAATACCAGCTTCGCAGGCAGAGTCAAGGTGAGGAGTAAACTGGATAGCATGTAAAGTGCCTAGGTCAGTGCCAGTTACTTTATCATAGGCATTCTATAAATTATATTATTAGTATCATCATATTCATCAAACTAGCAAGACCAGTTCAATTTCTTCTTCTCTACAAAATCTTCTCCAACGTCCTAGAAAGTTAAATCACTCCCTTCTGTCTGATATCATAGTATTTTTGCTGAAAATTACTCCCCGGAAAATAAAAGCCCCCCCCCCATTCTCCTCTATTTCCTGTCTTAGTTAATGATCTTCAGCAATTTCAACACTGTCCTTTTTCCCTCACTCTCTTACCACTCACATTTACTTTGCTGTAATCCCAATTTTGTCTACTGTCTGAGTATTTCCTGATTCCTTCCACCCTATCCTCACTTGTTAATTACATTAATCCAGGCCCTCATCATCTCTCATCTAGACTATTGAAATAATCATAAAACTAGTTTACATGCCTGTAACTCTCTCAAGGTTATCTTTCTCACGACTAGAGTTGATTTTTCTAAAACATAAATCAGATTATATTACTTCCCTATTTAACATCTTTCAGGGGCTCTCCCTCTCCTACAAGTTAAAATATAAACAACTTAGCATGACATATGAAGCCATCAGTAGCCTTCTCCCATTTTTCTCGTATTATTCCCTACCACAATGTCTCTGCACATGTGCTTTCTTCTTTTTAGAACATATTTTTCCCTTTTAGTACCTGGCCAAAATTTTGTTACTCATTAAAGTCCAACTTAAATGTTATCTCTACGATATTGCTTTGTTTTATCATTCTTTATTGTGTTCACAGTACTTAGTCCATACCTTTATTAGAGAGTTTAATCATCTAGGTGTTATAATTGTTTTGTATATCTGTTTCCTATCTACACCACTCCCTGCAAAATTACTCATCATTGAACTTTCCCAAGACATGGACAGTGTTCTGTTCATCTTTTTACTTCTATGTTCTCCAAATACTTGCACAGATGCCTGCCGTAAGGTAGGCGCTTCGTAATTGCATATGAACAAATGAACTAGAACAATTTAATAGTGGGATGGAATGACAGAGCAAATTAAAAGCATGTCAATTCAGGAGTACACAGGAAAATTTCAGATGTGCTCTGATCTGCTTTGAGCCCTAGATGAAATGTTTTTATCCCAACCCAGTATCCAGAGCTTACGAGCTTCATAGAAAAGTATGGTCCTCTTGCCTACCTCCCTTGCTGGCACCCCCATTCTTTTCCCTTTCCTCAGAGTTAGGGTCTCTTACTTCCTAGTGATCAGCTTTTAACCCTTGTCCTAACTTGTCCACCAACTTCCATTAAGTTTAATTACATTTAAAAGACCTGAAATCTTCAGTAATAGTAGAGAGAGACCACATACTCTTTCTAATAATTGTAGAATTTTAAATTTGTAGTTTATTTCAGAATCAAAAAATTTCTTCAATTTTTTTAACCTGTAGGAGTCTAACTAGAAGGGAAAGTTGTACACAAATTAACATCCATAAGTCAGTCAATATTTATAGGCAGATGGTCACTTATAGAGTAAAACGTAATGAATGCCAGACCACATTACCCAAAAATAGCTTCTTGGCCCAGGTGTCATAAAGCCTAAAGTTTCACCAGCAAAAATCCATTCCCTTGGGTCAAGCATTACCCTCCTTATGTATGTCTCTTTAAAAAAATGTGTATACTTTTGGAAGAAGAGCACATTGTGATTTAGCTTTTAAATTGCTCTTTTGATGCACTTGGATGCACTTGGTTTAGGAGAGTTAATGTGGAGGTAGAGGGAACTAAAGAGCAAGTTAAAAGCACAGGAGCTTTGTAAGAAAAACTCAATAGTTTTGCCAAGGACCAGCCGTGATTCTTCATTTGTTAAAGAGAGCACTGACACACTACTTCATTAATCGATGTTTTTACCATCACAAGAGATTTAAAATTCGGTGATTGTTTATGCTACATTTTATTTTCTATTTGTCTTTCCATCTACAGATATGCTTCTTGTGACCTAGAAGAAAAGTTTTCCGAAGGATTTTTAAAATATATTTTACTATACTTAACACGCCTAAACTACACATAGTTACTGAATATAAAAGTATTTATGACCAGGCTTATGAGGTCAGAAAAATCTATCAAAGTTCTGGATTTTGCAATGAAATAACTTTTGTCACGTATCAGCTTTACTGTGAGCCTTATTTTCATGATATGATTCAAATTCCCTTATAAACTGCAGCTATATAGTTAATATATTGGACAAAAAAAAAAAAACTCAGGGAAAAATTGTATACTTTTAAACAAATTTTCAAGAAAAAAGTATCACCTATTTAGAATTTCTTTCTATACCTTTCTTTTAAAAAATTAGTTACTTAAAAGTTGCATGTGCTCTGATAATTTTTAATTGCATAATCGGAGCGTCAAAGATCACTTTAAAACATTTTATTTTGAAATATAGGGCATACTGCATCTTTTGAGTGGTATTGACAAAAAAAAGTAGAACATATAAAGCTAACAGAAAGTCTTTCCTGCCATTTGTCCAAATACTGGTTTCTGTGAAGAAGTTGAGGTTACAAAGAAACTGAATTCTCAGCCTGGTTTCCCTGCTGATGAGTAAGAGCTGTCTGTAGCTCTCTTCGAGGTGTCAGGGGAGTCGCCATAGTGTCACACAAGAGTTCTTAGAGTAGAGCAAACATACTTTCCACAAACTCAGCTGCTTAATCTGTTTGCAGGTTGAATTATAAAACGGGGTGGACAACTCTGAGTACTGGGAAGGGGGAACGGGGCATTTCCACAGTTTCTTGATTTAACACAGAAAAAAAAAAAGCCTGCTATTTTAAAGAAAAGAAAAGCCTACGATTTTCATTAAAAGACTTTACCAAACTTTTTAAGTTTTATTGTAGGCTCCAGAATGGGATTTTAACTATAACGAAAAATTGTACTAAAATAGTCTTACATAGTCTGATATGAAAAACATCAAAGAATTTTTTCTAATTGCAATGTCTTTTCATTAAAATTATTCTGCTTCTTGCCAACTTTACCTGTGATGTTTTTCCTATAAGTTCTTGGTTGGACTATAAGTTGCAAGGTAATCAATATTAGACATGTCTGAACATTTTTAAATACTTGTCGATTGAATCCAAGAATAAGTTTCATAAATTCTCAACTCAGCATAAGGTTTAAATCAATGTGTAATATAATGTTGAAAGTTGACTCTGATTAGTATAACTAAAAATGGGAGGATTTAAAATTTTTCTTAAATTGATCTTCAGAACGTCTTTTTGTTTGAGAGTTAAAAGCTCTGTGAAATATGAAACCTAAATAAGTCAAATAGTTTATTTGTGAAAGTTTATGTACAATCGAGCTCCCCCACCAGCTTTATAAGGCACATTCTAAATCTAGATCTAATCAGATATAGCTTTATTATCATTTATATATGGAAGGTGGACTCAGATGACTCCTAAGCAATCATTGTAAGGTGTATAGCATCTAACATGCTTAATTAATTCTCAAACACATGATAATGCTTTTAAGAATTTAATATTCTGGATTTGTAAATCATAACACGTCTTTAAATTAAATACATATTTAACTTTATGAAATACACATCTTGTTCCACTCTATCAAACAAGTATGTATTTTATAAAAAATGTAATCCCATTACATATTTGTATAGTGAATCCCCTTTCTCATCCATTGAGTATATAAAGTAGCTTTATTTAGAGCTAATTTTATTATATAGCAATACCTACCATGTTTGATTGATATATAATTATATTCATTTCTCTATAAAAACTAAAGAATTTGGGCTTACACCTTGCTTTAGGAAATGTCCCCTTTTAACATGAAAAAGAAACATAATTTTAATTGTCTGGCTCATTCCTTTTTAACCAAGGAAGGATTAAGGTAGGATTATTAAAATTGGAGCCTAACCCAGAATTTGAGACATTCCAATAAAGTAGAAACTGAAGGATCCCAGGCTAAAGAAGAAAGAGGATTCTGTAAACCTAAGAATCAGCACTTCTCCTGATACATTTCCTTTTATAGTTAACTTTATGGAATGAACCACAAAGAGCGTGAAAGTAGGGATTAAAAAATTAAATTATCACATGGGTTCTTATATTTGATGATCTGCTTCTTCATCAGAACCTATCTTTCTTTCGATAGGTGATCTAGAGTTGGCTAGTATACATTTCTGTCTACTAATGTAAATAAAACATGTTTAAGATGAGCACAATGGAGAGGAATGAGATAAAAAGAACAAAAGTAAAATATGAGAGAAATCCATACTGTTTAGGTTTAAGACTAAATATAATGCAGGCATTTTTGTGTTTTTCATTAATCCCAGTGTTACAGTAATTAAAAGTCAGATATGGAGTTCTTATTATTTTAGAGAGATTATAGGATCCACATAATGGTGATCATGTACCTTTTAACTAGAAAAATGACAAGCTAAAAATAAATAAATAAATACAACCAGAGTTCTTATACCTCAGAGGCATGTGATTTTCACACATATACATGAAATCTAAATTTCTAAGAGTGGCCAAATGATCTAACAAGTATCCTTTTCCTTGGTTCTGGTCTCAGCTCCATTTAAAAATCTTCTTACTCTTTAACCTTTGTCAGACTACATAACTCCTAGTTTCTTCTGCGAAGATAGGTGAACTCCATCTTACCTAAGAATAGTTTTAGAATTGATAAAAATAAGATATATAAAGTTATTAGAACTTCTTTGGAATGGTAACAGTAGCACTAACCACTAGTGTATTTTAGAACACTTTGTTGTAGTAAGGGGGAGAAGGAAGCTATTATAGAAATTAGATTTTTAGAAGTTTTCATCATTCTTGCTTGGATGTTGTTCAACTTCATTATACTTGATAATTCACTCAGAACGTCCTGCTTTGCTTTTTCTATTCTTAAACACATAGAAGATCAGATAAAATGTATCTCTCTGTTAATGTAGAAAATGTCTACATCTTTATATAAATCCGGGTCTAATTTGCTTTTAATAAGTCCTCGCTGCGCTCATCTAAAGTCTGATGGACATTTCTTACTAAGTATAGGCTTTATTTTCAAAATATAATTGGAAAGAAACTAAATTGTACCCCAGAGCAAGTAGAAATACAAATTTCACTTGGATTCTAAGATTCCGTGTTTGATTATTTCTCCCCTCTTGGTCAGAGATTTGCCCATGTGCACATTTGGCCCTGGATAAATATAGAATAAAAGACTTTTCTGCTTATTTCATTGTAACTTTGTCTCATGGTGAAATCATAAACGTTGTCCATACATAAAGAGAAAAAAAGTCATCCTGTAACAATGTAACATATTGTAGTGGTTGAGAGGCATCTTTCTTCCTTCATTGTTATGTATTCTTGAACAACTCAACAGAAACAGTTTCTTCTTCAGTTCTTAACCTAAGTATAAAAAATGGTTATACTACTATAGATTACTTCATTAGGTATTTCTGTTGAAAGACTAAAAGTGAAAAATAGGAATCCAAATGTTACATAGTAAACAGAATCTTAATAAACTTACTAATTTTAATTTTTTTACTGCTTTGACATCTATACCATTCTAACTAATAGTTCTTGGAACATCATCATTATTCGACTTTTTCCTCTGTGGCATTTAACAGTATTCTAAAAAGCATGTGAAAGCATATGTTATTTCTCTTTATGTTACCATTCGCCACTTGAAAAGCTACATAATGGTAAAAATAACATACAAACATATTTAAAATCTTGAAACATCTTCCTTAAATTAAACTAGTCTGCCCCCTAAGCTATGTGTATTTCACATTAGTCTTCTCAGTTCCCTCCTAGTGACTGGAGGGCCTGATCTTTCCCAGGACGATGAGAGTAGCACAGTTCAAGAACAAGAATGAATCTCTGTATAATCACACCACAATGTGAGATGACCCTAAGACAGAGAATTGACCAGATACACATATGGGTTTTAGGAAGACTTTCTGATGCTCTTTTTTAACACAGCTGTGAGAAGAATGTGGCTAAGACCCAATAGTCATTCTTGAGTAGAGCTGGCAAAGGAAACCATGAGGAGAAGAGAATTTAACACATGGGTGTAAGAGAGTACGGCTTCATTGATGGGATCTGAGGGGAATGCCTAATGACTGGAAGAATCAAACTTGGCAATGAAAACACAAAGCTCTTTTCATCAATTCAAACGCAGACTCTAAAGCTGCAGATGGTCACCTCCAGCCTTGTCTATTCAGTGTGAGGTTTTATAAAATGGCACTTTGGTGAATACTAATAGATCAAAACAAAGATTTAATAACGTAAAGATGTGGTGTTCATTTTTAAATGAGTATACAGGTCAGTGTCTCAGAAAAGGATAAAAAAGAGTACTTTCTACATGTGGGTCTAAAGTCTTTTTTGTTATTTTTCAATTTCAAAAATAAATGACATTTATCTTCTAAAATAAATGGCAAATGTACAGATTGTGTTTTATGGAAAACAGTTTACATTTTCAAAAAGAGACCAAAATCAGAGCTAGTAGTTACTGTCATTGATTTCATTGCCTCTGTTTGAGGACTCACAATTTATAATGTTTGTTGATGTTTTCCTTTAATATTTGCTTGAAGCTTACTTGATAGGATAAATATGTTGCCATTCTCAAGGATGACTCAATCTAATTAAAATTTTAGGCCAAAATACTTTATATATGGAATAGAACTTTTTTTTTACCTTTCCAGAGAATGCGAAGAAACATTATTTAGTACTTTGAACTTTAATGCAGTCTTGAAATTATATTTTTGCTACTTTACATTTGATTTTCTAAGATTTTAGAAATTAATAATGTTTATATATTAAAAGGTATTTCACTGTATTCAACTTGTAACTTATGCCTACATAACTGAATCTTACCTTAAATTAAAATATGGTGAATTTTTTCCAGAATAAATTTTATTTAGACTTGATTAGCACTTTATAGTTTGTAAAATTCTTGAGCTAAGTCCAAACAAATTAACCTTAATTATCCAAAATAAGCTTAAAAGGTGAACTTAAATAACTTATTGATAGCTTTCACATTTCTACTATTTGTGAAGCAAATATAATGAGTAAATTTGTCCCAAAATACTTTTATCTAGTAAATGACACTAACATATAATAAATTAAAAAGCAGAATTGGAAGTTAAAGGGGAGGCAACTTAGTATCTAGCAGAATATGAGTGAACTAACAGATCCATTGACCATCGTAATTTAGGTATGGACAAGTCATTAAATTGTGTTTCTTCTTAGTTTCCTCATCCGGAAGGTAGAGCTGACATTCTTCCCCTACCTGCTTTAAAACATGGCTGTGAGGATCAAACAAGATGCAGGTGCATAAAAGTACTTCGAAGAGTATAATGTGCTTTATGAATGCAAGCTCTTGGTTGAAGAATCTCCTCTACTTATACATTTTAAATAAAAAATTATAATCACCTGTTTGGAAACAGAAATAGTGAATGAAAAATAATATTTAAGCCTCAGACATAATATAAATACATGTAACTTTGGAAAAGAGCTTCTTCATATAGTTCTTGGTAACTGGAACTAAAGAGAAGTCTGTGCATTCTCATACATTACTAGTGAGAATGCAAAGTGTTGAAAACCCTTATGGAGTAGGATTTGATGATATCTAACAAAATTACATGTGCATTTACTCTTTGACTAAGGAAAATCACTTCTAGGAATCTATCCTGAATATTAAACAATGTAAGAATTACAGTATTATTTTTAATAGCAAACAGAAACAACCCAAATAAATAGAAAAGTAGTTGTGTGAACTATGGCCTATTCACATAGTGGAATACAACTGTTAAAAAAGTAAGGAAGATGTCTGTAAACTAAGTATGTTCATACTTAGTTATACTACTGGTTATTAAGATTTTGAAACTATTTTATGTACATTGTTGGACTCATCAATTAAGTAAATAAATATTAGGAGCCAGAATTTTCACTATAAAACAGATGACATAAGGTAAAAAGTTATAAAATTAAATTTGAATTGAAACTATCAATATGAACTCTTGACTTTAAAAATAAGTATTTTTTTCTTCGCTCTATCCATTGGGGGAAAAAAGGCTTTAGAAGCAGTGGACACACCTAACACTCAGATTTTCGTTTCTAAATACATTTCCCATTAAAGGGCACCAAAGCTCCAAGGACTTGTAGCAGGGAAAGTACAGTGAATCTAGAATATCTTTTTGTGCCAGAAAGCAGGAAAGTACTCAAAGACTAATAGGTTCATGTCGAAAGGACAAAGTGAACCAGCTTGAAAAGATTCCCACTGATCAAATTTGGGACAATTTATGCATTGAAAAAAAAGAATTGTATTTGATTCTAGAATATTTAATTGTTACATCTTAGAGTCTATAAAAGATACTAAAAAAAAGATGGAGAATGGAAAGGAAGAATCCCTTTTATAAAGAAGTATGGCAGTTAATAATTATAGATAAAATTATAGAATTAGAAAATCACCTCCTTGTAACCCCCAGAGTAATTAATTAAAGCAATCCATCAGCCACACGATGAGTTAAAAGAAGCTACTTTGGTGCTGGAATCAGTCTGTCTAGTTTGAGAAAACTTACTTAGCATATACCAAAGAGTTTAAAGATTAAAAATCAGATAAGGCTTAGACATGGGGATTTAGGATGTCGAGTGCCTTCAAACAATATTTAGGGATTTATTATTAAATTTACTTTAGAAATTTTTCTTACTCAAATATCTGCACTTATGTAAATGATAGCAGATACACCTAAACCATTCAACCTTTTATCAAAATTCATCTTTTAAAGAAACTCACTACAATGTAAAGAAGTTTTGCCTAGAGACTATCAGTATTAGACTACGTACTGATCTTTTCTTTATTTAAATTTTGATATTTTGTTTATCATAGAGTTTTGGTGTTAATTTTTATTTTAAAATATTGCCTTAAAATATCATTTATCTTGATTAATGAGGTGTTTTTTTTTAACACTCCCTTAAATTTTTCATCTACATTGAGTGCCTAATTCACCTCACCTTAGTTCTAGCCCTGAATGCTCTATAAAAGATGAAAAAGACACTGGTGGAGGAAAAAAAAAAACGCTCCTAGTTTATCCTCATTCAAAAAATAACAACTATAGGGTGTATGTAGGATATTTCATGTTCAGACATGATAATGATATAATGGAGCTGAACAACTGCATTTCTTCTCACCCTGTGGAACTTGGCCAGGTTTTTTAATTATATACTGTCCAGAAAGCCTACCACTGTCTGAATTTCTGTTTCTTACTTCATGGTTATTACCTGTACCACTTTTGTCAACTGTTATTTTGTCTTTATTTCCATCATCTGTGTGTATCAGTCATCATATCTATCAACAGTAGGGTTGTAATTATATTTTAGACTCTAAATGTTGATTTTAATTTGAGATTATATGGTTTTTATGAATCAAAGATAAATCAAGTAGAGAAAATTACTGTGACAATGCCAGCTTAATAAGTTGAATATTACTTTTACTTTGTTGGCTTCTGTCTTGTCTGAAGTTTGGAGGTGCATTGATATATTATCTCCACTAGTCTCCCAAAGGATGTTGCCAGTCTTTTGAATTAATCTTGAATGAGGTTGATTTGTATTCTGTTAATCAAAATTTGAAATGTTGACATTAGAAAATTTCATTCAGTGCTGATCATATATAACTTTTATCAAAGTTAGGAAGAAAAGAATCCTACATTTTAAAGTTTAGTATCAGCCTAAAACCCTATGAAAACAATAGTGAGTAGCTTAATAAGCCATCTTAATAAGATACCTTAAAAAAAAACTAACCAGTTATTTTAGCTTGCTGCATTTTATTTAGCAGTATAAAAATCAGTGACTCACTTATTCTATCCTTAATTGAAACTTTTCTGGCTTTACAGTTATCAAAAACAGCAGCAGTATTGCAACAATATTTCCGAACCTTTCTTGGCTCTTTAATCCCTTTAATAGTAATACATATTCTCTAAGTAGAAGTTTAAACTTTTTTTTGCATTGTATAAGACAAAGTTAACTTGCATCGACTTTTATAAATTTTATTTAAATACAATCTTTAATATTCATAATATGTGACATGTGGTGTTTGCCTTCAGTTGTATAAGAAAAAGCATAATTAAGTTTTATGGTGGTATATTAAGTTTGGTTTAGGGACTAAATATATATGAGAAAGTAGGTTAAAATTTAGTAACATGTTATGACATTAAATAACTACTTGTGAGACGATATTTGGAATTCTTAACATTTTACTTTTAAAATGAAGTGAACACAATGCAACATAGAGATGACGTATTATCAAATTGTATGCTTGAAACCTATATAATTTTATTAACCGATGTCACCCCAATAAATTTAATAATAAAATAAAATAAAGTAAGATAAAATGAACAGTGGTTTTTCAGCCTCTATTTGCTAGAATATTTACACTACTAGCACATTATGGGTGTTTTGGTTTTTACTTCAATTTATGTAAAACTGTATTTAATGTTATTATTATTATTATTCCAGTGTTTTCTCTACTTAACTTAGTTTTTAAGTAATAGCTACTAAATAAGCGGTGTGAATAGTTTGATCAAATGAAAACAATTTAGAGATCTAGTAAAGAGACTCTTAAGGTAACTTTACAGACTTGTTTTTATGCCCCTTATTAATTTGTATTTCAATATCAGTGAACTTTCTGCTTCCTCTAAGTATTCAGTGGTTCATTAGGGGTGGAAATTAAAGAGTTCACAACTTAGAAAGAAAAAAAAATGATCAAAAACAGCATGTCAACAAGCTATGTTCAGCTGAATGTTAAATGAACCGAGGAATTGAGTCATAAACACGCTATGCTGATTTTCACTTACCCTCCACTTTGCTCATTTATATCCACTCAGAACTCTTCAAACTAGTCCATTTTAAAAGGCTTAATAAAGAAATAAAAGGCAAAAATGTTTAATACTATTCTTATGCTTTGACTTCAAAAACAGAACTCAGAACAGATGTTACCACCTTTGGCTACATGATCTCCTGTGAGTTTTTAAATTACAAAAGGGAAAAATGATGCTTGACAGAATTTTAGTATAAAGTCTTGTAAACTATTCTTTGTCAGTTTTAACACGTGATTTAAAAAACATTTCTTCAAAAACGTTTTAAAATACTTTCATTATTAACCAGCCCCCCCAAATACCCATTAAAGTCAAATCGATTAACTGAATTATTAAATTATTGAAAGAAAAGAATTATTTGCTAGAAAAAGTATGTTCTAGCATAATATATAATGTTAATGGTTTCTCTATATATCTTCAAATAGAACATTTTTCAAAAAAGGAAATTTAATAGTTTATTATAGAATAATTGACTCTATGCTTTAAAATACTAAATAAATATTTTCCTCATCTTCAGCAAAGTGTACAACTCTAAGACCTGATTTGTTTGTGTTAGTGGACTTACCAAATATTAGTTTTTGCTAGTTTATACCATTTGTCTTTCCTGTGCCAACACTCTGATTTTGCTCTGAAATATTCTATAACTTACTGTTATATGATACTAGCTCCAGAGCTAGCTTTTCTAGTTTACTAAGTATGCTTAGGATATTCTGTAACTAATAAATCAATAAAACCTTTTTGTAATGTGCAAACTCCTACCTCAATGAAGCAGTTATAAGCAAACTGTAAGTGAACACATGAGTCCAAAAAAGGTATGTTATGATTATATTGACTCTGAAAACATTTGACTTTCATAGAATACATCATTTATTGTGTGGTATAAATTGGTTGTAGTATTGCTCATAATTTTGTGAATAATAAATTTGATGAATAGTAAAACAATAAAAATGTTTATATCCTAGGAATACATTTTAAGTAATTATTCTGAAGAGCTACATGTTAGTGGTATCTTTGAGCAAATTAACAGATATGAATCATATTTCTCGTTTAAGGAGTGAAACTGAGACCTGTTAATAAAATTTGTATCCTTAGTAATTGAATTTTATATTGGTTTCATACATTTTCTATATCATATTATGATATATAGCAAAAAGTGCATTAAAAACTTTAAATAACATTTAAGTAAATGTTTTTAGAGGGTAATAAAAAGAATACATCAAAGAATTTACTGTAGCAATCATGTCATCTTGCTCATTTTTAAGTAATTCCCACTTAATGTAATATTTTATTACTCATTAAAATTTTACCAAGTCTTAAATAGCTATCCCATCTGGTTGCCTCTTTCTTTAATGAAACTATGATATAAGATAGCTTTTTTTTTTTTTTTTTTTTTTTGCATTTCAATGACATTTATCATATTTCTTAGAATCCTAAACTAGAACAACTGACGTTATAAAATCAGCCTTCGTCCCATATAATCATTCCTCTATGACACATATCTCTCACAGATTTTCACACTTCTGCTTAAAAATCTCTGAGAATGGAGAGCTCACTACCTTGTAGCTCAGCCCTCTTCCTCGGTCAGTTGTGCAGAGGAAAGACCAGGGAACAATGTAAGCAAAAGCAGTAACAGTAATGTATAACATAGCTTTGATACTATTTTCCTAATAGATTTTATCACTTTTAGAAGTAACCCTTTTGACTACTAGAACGCCGTTACTTTTTTTATAATTGGTTGATATAGATGTGTTATTAGTTATTATAAAATGAAAAACTAAGTACAAATTGTTACAATTGGATTGACTGAGGAAGTAAATAGTTGAGTTATAATAGCCATGTCAAATATAAATATTAGGTCTTTTTTCAGATCTCAAAAATGGATGTATTTCATTCTAAATGAAGAAGATGAGAGAGAAAATTCCTAATAGGTGAGAGCCCATGGTTTAACTGTTTTCCAAGTTATGATTACAATGAGCAGAATCTTGAATAATTTTACTTATGTCTTTTTTCAACAAATATTTTTTTAAACACGTACTGTGTCAGGCACTATGTCAGGCACTGATGAACAAAATCAGACTGTTCCTGGACTTTATGAAGCAAGACTTTCAAGAGAGACACATATTAAATATTCAAACAAATAAGTATATAACTACAAATTGTGTTTAATGCAATAAGGAAAAATTCCTACAAGTTAGAAGAAGAGGTTTTTCCTAAGCAGGGAGCAGAAGTATAAATAGTAATTTGCCAAGGGAAAAAACCTTCCACGTGGAAGTCAAAGCAAAGAACTTGGCACACTGGAGAAACTGAAGGAAGGCCTTTGGGACCAGAGGGCAGCTTGGAACAAATAAGGAGGTTAGAGTAGAATGCAGAGTCGTACCTTGAAGAACCTTGTAACTAACCCTTGTTAAAGTTTTTATCTCTTTGTTTTTGTTTTTTTTTAACCTTATCTTACAAGCACTGGAAGTAGTTGATAGATTTTAATCAGGGGACATGTTCTGATTTGCATTTTTAAAAGATTAACCATAGCTGCTGTGTGGAGGATAAATTGGAATGGGACAGGAGTAGACATAGAGAGATTCATTAGAGAGGAATAGTACTTTGTAAGATATTGTGATGACTCTGTGCAGGGGGAATGTCATTGGAGATGGAGAGAAGTAGTGGGACTTGAGATCTACATGGCTTCCAGGCAGTGAACTTCCTAGATGGGATGTGGAGTATTAAGGAGAACTTCCAAATTTTTGTCTTGAACAACCTGATAGATGGAAATGGCATTTATTGAGATTGAGAAGACAAGGGACAGAACAGAGTTTAAATGGAAAGACATTTTTTACTGAGTTTAATTTGAGTAGTATGCAAAACTATTTGATATCTTAGTTTCTCAAAGAAGGACTTACACTTATAACAGACAATCCTTCAGAATTGTCAATAGGTCTACTTAAGAAAATATTTGGTATTTATTTCTTAATATTTACTGTAAAAAAAAATCCTAATGCAGTTCTCTCACACAGTAACCTTATCATTATAGGAAGAGGGCCAGATAACATCCTGTAATATGGTTGATGGCTAGAATACCAGACATAACCTAAGAACTATTTAGCATATTTTTTCCTTCCAATAAAATAGATCATTTTTATCCAAAAGTTTTCATTGAACCATCTTGCCAAGATTTAGTTTAGGTTTTAAAACTCTAATTCACACAAATAGGTCAATATTTTGTGCCAGAATTCTTGTTCGCCACATGCATTTCTCACTAATATGAACTTGTATTATATTAAAAGATCTAATGGGTGCATATTAACCAGACAGGAATATAATTTGAAACCATAATTTTATGTTATATTTTGTTTTAGGACAAAAAATATTTTGCTTTTGAAGTTTATATTAGTTTAGTTAGCTATTGCTGTATAACAAATGACCCCAACATTTAGGGGCTTACAACAGCTATTAATTTCACAGTTTTTCTGAGTCAGGAATCTCAGTACATCTTAGCTGGGTCCTCTAACTCTGGGTCTCTCATACAGCTGTAGTCATCTCAAGGCCTGATGGGGAATGGTCTGCTTTCTAGATAACTCACATGATTATTGTCAGGATTCATTTCTCACAGGTTATTAGACTAAAGCTTCAGTTCTGCTCACACTCAAACCCTCAATACCTTCTTTGGTTCTTTGCTATGTGGGCTCTCTGTGCAGTATCTCACAACATGGCAGGTGGCTTCGCTGGAATGAACAAAAGGGTAAGAGAGAGTAGGCTAGCAGAATGGAAGTCACAACCTTTTGTTACCTAATAATCATTGAAGTGACATCCCATCACTTTTGCTATATTTTATTCGTTAGAAGCAAGTCACTAGTTCCAGGTCACACCACTGGGGAGGGGATTTACACAGTAGCATAAATACCAGAAGGCATGAATCATTGAGAGCCATGTTAAAAGCTGCCTCCCACAAAGCTTTTTAAAAGTTATTACTTTTATTGGGCCTTAGGTAGCTGAAAATTGGTGGTCTATAAGACATTCAGTTAATTATGTTGCTTCACGAGCAGTGACAATTGTGGGAAAATGTACGATCACAATCAGACCTTAGGATACCATCACAATCCTCTAAAAATCTACAAGATCCTGTCTAAAGAAACCAAAGGTCATGGCAGGGTCAAAACTTCTAAAGAAACCAAAGCCTGAGCCAAAATTAAGTACCAAGAATCATGCATACTCCGAAACTAATAGATCATGAACAGGGTAGTTAGCAGGATCTCTCCGTGTTGCTGTCAGTTCTGACCAGCTTTCGTCTTATAAATCTGAATTTTAAAATTCAAAGCACCTGTAGCTTGTATACGAAGGAAGGGGAATTTGATTTTTACCTCTTCCAAATCAAGATGAATGCAGAGAATCTGAGTCAAGATTTAAGCTAGTCCTACTAGTAAAAATGAGAAAAATAAAATAATGAAGGATGGGGGGGGCGATGCTCAGCTGAGGTGAATGCAGAAAGCCAGTCAATATTATTTGAATATGTGCTGAAGTGTGGCAGTTTTTTGATACTTCAAATTCCTTTGTGGCTGATATTGATATTAATAATAACGATAAGCATGTTTTTTTTTTTAAATTTCAGTAGTAATGGAAATTCAGCAAAAAATTTAAGTTAGCAAATATAAATATTTAAACACTGAACCTTATTTTAAAAGAACAAATAATTGTAATTATTGAAATGAAAATTACCAAAAATAAGTTAAAATAATAACAGACATGATTACTGCCATGATAGATATGTCAGTGAATGGACAGCTGTTAAAATATTTTGATAAAATAAGACTAAAAAGGGCTTTGAATAATGAAATGACAAAAGATGAATGAGAGTAATACCTGCCCTTTTCTAAGTACCTCGAATTTCGAAAGTACTAAGAAAAAATTTTAAAACATATCTTCTGCTCTCCAATTCAGTTATTTTAATCAAGTATGTACTAGTCACCAAGCATTGAGTTAAACACTGAGAATCACTGGTAAATAAAATTAAAGACCGCAGCACCTGCCATCACTGAGCTTACAGTCTAGCATGAAATACTGATGGAGTAGGGGAAGTATGTGGTACTGTGGGAGCACTTAGGGAAGATACCTACTTCAGACTTGAGTCAGTCAGGGGAGGTTTTATAGTTGTGAAAAACATGTTATTTCAGTAACTGTGGGTTATGTTGCTAGGAATCTTGATTACCTAACGGTTAGAGCATGCCATAAAAAATGGTCTAATCTTGAAGATTCTGGGCCCCCCCATAAGTTTTTAAAATATTGAATATGCTATATCATATGTATGTACAATGTTCACCTACTAAAGAGATAACACAGAGCCTAATCAGATCCCCCTTCTTCATGTAAAGCTTTTGGAGCTACAAAATTTAGAATTTTTAAAATTGTATAAAGGTAATATGATATATATTCTCTATTGTATAATATCTTCAGGTCTAGAGAAGCACCTTGTAATCAAACACATGAATATTTCTGCAACAAAAGAGATGATTGTCACCCTAGATCATATTTTACTGCTACATGAGTTCGTAGTAAATTTATAAAAATACTTTTGTTTTTTCAGAGCTTTCTGGATTTTAAAATCATATATTCAAGGATGATGAATATAGCCTCCTTTTCCATAAAAAGATAGTTGGACCTGATAAATTAACACAAGGATACCCAATGAAGACTTTACATTATTTTTGTGCCTGTGGTATCATTCATTGAAATTTAGGGGAAAGATCCCACTCATTCCTCTGTGATGGTATATTGACTCTTCCTCAGTGATGGGAAAAGTAGAGTATATTTCTAATGGCTTCTTTACCATAGTATTTCTAGAAGGTTGTGGCATATCAAAAGTGGCTTCAGTTTTAGAGACAGGAATCACAAAAGAGTGATAATTTTTAAATGACATTTTAAATTACTTTATTAAATATAATAGTCTTTCCAAACTAATATTTTTGTCAAGCCTCTGGACAAGGTAGGTGTCGTATGTTTGCTACTTTCTAATACCAGATCATGTGGTAACATAGTGGACTAGGCTGCATTTATTATGAGGGTTTTGTCACAGTGGGAGTTTTCTTAGTTCAACTTTTCCCCAAAACTTTATACCATTGTTGTTAAAGTTTTTTTCTGGAATCTCACAAGTCAGTTAAGTTTTATGTTTAGTGAGATGCATAACTACTTATTAGTTGGGTTAAGTAACAAGAAAAAGTCAAATGCCACACATGAAGGATTTTTTCTGAAAGGGAAATTTGTGATTTTTCTCTGGAAAAGATGTCCTTTTATTACAGGCCCCAGATAGCTTTTGAGGAATGGGCTACAGAAGGAGAGGACAAACTATAAAAACAAATAAAATTATTTCATAATTTCTCACTGGAGCCCAAATGCAAGCTGTTTGGACCTTCTTCCTAAAACCTCTTTCTTCACAGTGCTGTGAATGTGATCACTATTTTAAGCAAAGAATTTTGCCTGCTCACAAATAAGAATTTATAAGATGTGTCTAAGAAAGGTAAAGGCACATCAGTATAGTTATAGTGCTAAAAAAAAAATTAACTTTGGAATTTTAGTCTCAAAAATATTATCAGCTTCCTTACAGACTTTCAAAAATTTAAGTGTTAATTATTCATTTCCAGCCTATATAAGACATTGTAAAGTTATAATTTGAAGCTTAAAAACTTACTCTGTACATACATATTTTATAGACTAGAATACAAATTCTATGAGAAAAGAACTTGGGTTTATTTATTTGGTTGTTTTTAATTTGCTGTTACAAACAATGCTACAAGTGAACAGACAACCTTAAACATATTTTTGTGTAGTTCTTTCAATATACCTATAAGATAAATTCCTAGAAATGAAGAAAGTGTGCCTTAATACCAAGAATTTCCAAATTGTTCTTTTAAAACTTGTATGAATAACTAATAATCTATGAGAATGCTTATTTCCCCAGGCTTCACCACTATTTAATATTATCAGAGTTTTTAATCTTCCAATTGGAAAGATGAAAAATTGTATCTCATTTTAATATGTATTACTTTAATTTTGAATAGAGTTAAGCAGTCTTTTATATTTTTATTTTTATGTGAACTGCCTGTTGATGACCTTTTCCCATTTTTGTATTGGACTGTTAGTCAACTTTTATTGATTAACTAGCATAAATTCTGTAGATAGTAAATAAGCTTTTTATTATATGTACTATGATGATTTTTCCCTGTTTAAAACTTTGCTTATGTTATTTTTAAGTTTTTTTCTCTATATTATCAGATTTATTTATTAAATTGTAGTACTTTATAACTATGACAGCTTCTCTTGATTGCTTATTTGAGATTATTATTATTATTATTATTATTATTTTATGATTATCTGCCTAGAAAAGGTATTAGAACTATTTGTAAACATGATATTTGTGTACTTTTTTTTCTTTTAAACAACGGGTTTTTATTAATTAGTAGTTGTGTGGGTAATAGTTTTTATACCTTAACACTAATTCAGGTTGATTTATCTTAGCAAATAAGCCATTTAGTCATCTTTCTTCAGCCATAAATCTCCTCTTCCAAAGCAAATATCCTGCAAGGATAGAACAAACAGGATCAAAACACAGTGAGAAGTTTGAACTCTTTAATGCTGTATTGGCTTCATTTGGGTGTGGGAGATTAAAGGAAAGTACCTGAGGTAGCTTTGACTATATAAGGAAATGTCTCTTTCAGTTCAAATGATTTTTATTTGAAAATACTTAATTAGCAAAATTGTACAGCCTCAATTTATGATCTTAAAAACCGTATGTCCCTGAGTTTATTTTTTGCAGGAAAATTTTAGCTATTAGGAAGTAAAATTATAAAACCTTTATAACATCCATACTAAATATAAACACTTTATAGCCACATGTAACTTTTAAGGCTTGTGCTCTTTGTCAGCCTCATAGGATTCCCAAACCTGTGGAGCATTCAAAAAAAATTAGAATGGGAAGAGAAAGAGGTGGCATTTTTCTTTCAAATGCCCTGTTGTTCACTTTAGTAGTTATATACATGTGTTCATCTTTATTGAGAGAAATATTAAATAATATAGTTCTTGATAGGCCAAACATTTTTTGAAAGCTTTTTAACTACAACATATATTTTTGCAAATTACTAAAGCAATATGCATTAATTTTAGCGGAAAAAAAACATTTTTACAAAATGTTTTTATACAGTGCATACAATATAAACTGATTAACTTGATGTTATGAATAACTTTCCATATCATTATATGTAATCTTTTATTAAATAATTTAATGACTTAATGCATTGTGTGCCGTAATTTAATTTGTGATTGTTACTATTCGGTTGTTTTTAAATACTACTACAATAAACATACTTAGAGCTAAGTATCTGCCCATATCTGCAATTATTGCAGGAGGCACAAATTCGTGGAGGTGGAATTGAGTTAAAATTTAGAATTGTTAGAAAAGGTTTCTATTAATTAGAAAAACAATTAGGCTATATAGAGATGCAATTGAAAAACAAAAGATTTTAAATCTCCAGGTATATGGAAAAGAGAAAAATATGGTACTAGATTTCTTATAGTAGATAGGTAATATTTCATTTTGCCTTCTATTTATAAAACACATTGTCATAAATACTTTCTATGATAAGAATGACCTAAATTGTAAAAGGTGTGTATATAAAGGTGATACATGGTGATAGCTAGAATTTAATTTAGATGCATTTCTTTTGATACCAGGACAAAGAAAATGTTTATTCAAAATTTTTGTACTTTTTAATATGGATTTTTTTATACCCTTCAAAGACACTGGCACATAATAGAGCAGAAATATGTGAAGCTGAAAAAGGCAGAGTGTGCTTTCATCAAAAAGCTGCCCTACAGTATAGTTAAGATTGAGTGAGAAAGTTTAGATGGGAGTTAATAGCTTGCTTTAAGGATAGTAAGTCACCCTCAGTTCTTTGCATGTCAAAATACCGCACTAGCACAGGTTAATATGAATGACTTAAGTCTGTGGGTATATGTACGTAGCATAAGAAGCATACTGCCTACGGAAACTTTTTGGCAAAAAAGTAACAATTATGAGTAAGATGAACTCTTTCAACTTGTTCTTTAATAGCTGTCAATACCTTTTCTCCTAGCTGTTTCATTGTAAGTATTAATACAAAAAATCTAGTTAGTCTGACTACATACTATATGGAATTAAAAATTGGAAAGATATGAGATTTTAGTGAGAAATATGGACCAAGGTAG
The DNA here is from genome assembly GCA_028627145.1 of Eidolon dupreanum. NCBI lineage: Eukaryota > Metazoa > Chordata > Mammalia > Chiroptera > Pteropodidae > Eidolon > Eidolon dupreanum. The sequence goes on from CM053509.1 coordinate 73,785,393, forward strand.
GGAGAAAAACAATAAATTTGGATTATATTTTTAGCTTCGTTACTGTTATTACAAGATATAAAGACAACCCCCCCCCCAAAAAAAAAAAAAAAACCGTGTCGTGTACTTTAGCTCTGTATTAAATATGGTGGAATCAATAAAAGGTATGCTAAACAGCTCTTGCTCACAAGAAGTTTAGAACATTGGTATTTAGTTATTTTCAAATACTGCTTCAGTGAACATACTTGTAGCTAAATATGTAGAGAAGGCACAAATTCTTGGAAATAGAATTGTTGAGTTAATAAGTATCTGGCATCCTACATCTGTATATAACACTAGTAATGTGTTAATATACATTTTGTCTTTTTATTATTATTTCATAGATTAGAATGGTACTGAATAACCTGTTAGTTGTTCAGTGCAGGTAATACACAGAAAAGGAGAGTCTTAAAGAAACTGAACTTGGTCCTGTAGAATGGGTGGGATACGACTAAAGCAGAGAGGAAAGATGTAGCATAAATGACGCAGAGGTACTGAGAGGAGACAGTACAGTACAAAGGTCAGCCTGGCAGGAGTAGAGGTTCCTGTGATGACATCAAATAGTCTAGGCTAGGCTTAATTGCTGAATGCCTTCAAAAGTATGCAAAGGCACTTAAACATTTCATGTGATAAGGAATAAGCCATTTTAGAGTTTTGAAAGCAGCAAAGGTTTTTTGACAGAAATAGCATTTTAGGGTCATCAGTCTCACTTAGCATTTGGAATACTAATTGAAGCAGATTGGTGCTAGAGGGAAGGGTACCTGCTAAGAAGCCATCATAATAATATAGTATAATAGTGTAGAAAACTACTGTGCTTGTGTAGGCCAGTGGCAGTGAGAATGGGAGGAAGGGATTCGTATCAGAAACACTGTAGAGAAAAACAATATGATCTGGTGACTAAAGAGATGTGAAAGGTAAAGAGATAGTCAGTATTTTAAGATTCTCTGCCTAAGAGATAGGAACAACACAGCTCCATTAATAGAATGTCTTTAGTTCAGTGCTAAGAACTAATTTCATTTCTTTTTGTGTAACCCTAACTTATAAACTTGTGAGAAAAAAACATTGAGTTTGAGAATAGTGCTGTCTGATGGCAGATATAAAACTCATCAAAATTGGCTTCCAGAAACTGAAGAGCGAAAGTAAGGAAGGGCTTCTAAGGATTCTTCTCTGGGAATAATAGAAATACCCTCAGGGATGTCTTTGGAATGATAGCAATTTAGATTATATAACCCCGTTTCCCACATAATTAAATGCTTTCTGTGGAGTGTGGTGCTAACAGTCACAATGTCCATAGTTATTCTAAATGATAAATATTATTCTTAAGAGCTATATTTCAAGCCATTCAAAAATAGGCCAAATGTCAAGGTCGTAGTTTGAAGTGTCATTTTTTCAAAAGGCAGTATGTAACTCCTCTTCTAGGCAAACATCAGATCCTATCAGTTCCTGAGGTGATATCATCAGGAAAAATTATCTAAACTAAGCTGGTGGACATATATTTAAAAGTCTAGATATAAGCAGCTGAAAGCAGCCTGTAGAAAGAATTCGTATAATTTTTTTTTGCTTAAAATGGTACACGATGAAGATGGGCTATTAACAAAGTTTTACAGCAATTATTCATTAATATCATCTATGTTACTCACTCAAAAGAAGTATTTCTACCAAATTTAGGTAACAAAACATATGCCAGGACCTAAAGTAAGGAAAAATAACAATAAACAGTACCTAAACTAAGGAAAAATAATAATAAATTTTAACTCTCCTGTCTCATGCTTTATAGAATATTTGAAAAATCTTTAGGATTTTATCAGTTTTATCAGGAGGCAGGTTTGAGGTGTTGCTCTTTGCACCCAGCTGGGAATGCTCTGCCAATTAAGATAAAAGAATAGTTTTTATTGGCCTTACAAAATGCTATATCGTATCCTGTAAATCATGATCATTATAAATATATGAGACCTTATTTATTATCTTTGCACCAAATTTAAGATAGTTTCTAGAATGTAAAAATCTGTATTGCTAATGGTTCAAATGCTGTAAGTCCGAGGAAATATATGAAAAATCCATCTCAGTGAATAAACTACTCACTGTAAATAAATTTAAACAAGTATAATTCACATTTAAAATCAGTGTAACTCAGTCCCCTAAAGCAAATTACTAAATAGTGTCCTGTCAGCTCAGAAGAGTTCCTGTGTCCCTGTCTCTAACTTAACTGCCAGTGAATAATCTGGATACTAAGAATAAAGCCCATTAATCCTTAATACTAACACTTTAACACAAAAAAAGAAAGATGTGTGTGATTTAATTTCAAGTCTTCTGTGGTGCTTGAAAAGTATTAACTGTGAAGTGAATGGATATTAGAGAATGGAAATTACCTTAACAAGTGGCATTTAAAAATCAGACATCAGAAAAAAAATGAAACTCAGTCAAAAATGCTCATCTTTCTGTACATCCAGAATTCCTTTATCTATAAAGTACCAAAAAAAATGTATACATTTGGAATATATACAGTTTTTGAAATAGATGAAATACAAATCTGTTTCATTCTTTTTCATATGTGGTATAGACCTTTATAACATGTACCCTTTTTTATGTTGTTTTGATGGCAGTTCTAATTAGTGTATGTTCAATGACTATCATAAACTTTTCAGAGACATCTGCCTTTCTTTCATGATTATATTAGTTAAATTTTGATGTTTTAGAAAAATTAATTTTTATTCATATAAAAAATTTTAGACTTTATGTAAAATATCTAAGTCTGATAACATTCAATTTTAAACTGTCAAAAAGAAGCAATGACTACATAATAGCCTAAAAATACCACAAACAAGATTAAACTTCAATTTTCCATTTACTGTATGTATCCTTGAAACCAAGGAACAGTAATCCATTGGGAAAAAAATATATTAGGACGATATAATTGAGTAGTTTTCAAAACAATATTTAAAAAGGAAGTAACTTATCACATGTAATTTTTAACAAAAGACACTAAAGACAGTGAAACTATGATATTTTAAATAGGACGATACAACCAACAACAGTTCATTTTAGTAAAAGAAGTAAAGGTCTTCTGTGTACTTCAGATGTAACTTTTGCAAAGGACTGTTCTAAAAGCTTTGGAGCAGGGCAGAACACAAAAACCAGAATAAGAAAAAGAAGAGGAACCTTCCCACTCATCTGCATCTTTTTTTTAAATACCACTAGCATAACTTGTTTCAATTCTAAGAAATCAAGAGTTTTGAATGGAATAGTTAAATGGTTGTTCTTGTTATCAATTTGTTTTCTCCTACATTTTGTCATGTGCCTTCTTATTTTTGACTCTGATGCCTCTCCCATAGAACATACGTAAGTAATTTATATCCATTACAATTTCATTCTTTTGTATGCTTCGTTTTTCCTCTGATAAGTTATGAAATCAAAAGTAAGAGCTGAAGATGCTGATTTTTAATGAACCAATAATTCATTGTTATTACATTAACTAAATTCATCCTGAAACTAAAAGGATAATCTTAACTTAGTTCTCACTGAGGGTAAAATTTCATTTAACATTTTTTCCTAAGTACCAAAACTCCTTCCATTCAAAGTGGGAGAAATCTCTTTTCAGGTAATTGCTTTATCATTTGGTATGCTTCTGCAAAGGCCCTTGACTAAATGAAATATTTACTACAAATCTTCACATGAAGTAATTTGCCTTCTTTATTCTCGAAACCTACTATTAGGAGTCATCATCAAAATTTCAGTCCATTGCTTTAGAATTGAAACTAAATGAAATTACTCCTAATTCCCAGAATATGTGTGTGACATTTATTCATAAACAAATAAACAATATCTTATAGATTTTCAGAGACTGTTCTGTTAGTAACCCAGAATACAGTAATGAACAAAATATTGTACCTGCCCTCATGGAACCTCATGGGCTTGTTACTGCTGTTGAGTTTTCTTGGTATTCTTTCTCCCTCCCTCCCTCCCTCCCTCCCTCCCTTCCTTCCTTCCTTCCTTCCTTCCTTCCTTCCTTTCTTCCTTCCTGTTTGTGGTGACATTGGTTAACAAAATCCAATAAGTTTCAGCTGTTTCTTAGGATTCTTACATGATTTAAATATCCTCTGTTAGACAAAGTGAAACAAAAAAAAAAAACAATAAAATTGTCTCTTGATCTTAAATCATCCTATTATCTCAATCGTTTTCTGATGTTGTTAGGGGCATAAGGAAAAAAATTCCATTATCTTCTCTAAGTACTTTTCTAGTAGTATCATCCATTCCACTGATTCTGCCATAGCCTAATTGGAATTCAGCAGACTGTCTAAATATCTAATTTACTAACAAAGTCTTAAGTAAGCCCTGGATAAATTACACCAAAGTTTTTATTTTAAAATCCAAAACTTGAAATAATTACCTTAGAGATATATAAAGAAGGAAATATAGCTTTAATCCTCCATGATCTAATTTTTAAATGGGGTAAAACAAAAGAACAAAATGCAAAGTTTTACATAGTTTTTAAATTTATTTTTTTATTTAGTTTCAAGTATACAGTACATAGTTCGTAAAACAATCCCCCCAATTGCTCGTTTCCTCCCCTGACCCTCCACCTAGCCAGCGTATTAATGCTAATTGCATTCCCTATGCCATGCTCCCCATCCCTGTGTCCATCCATGAGCTACTAATTTGTACTTCTTTAACCCTTCACCCCATTCTCCCAGCTCCCCAAACCCCCCTCCCTCTGTCCAACACCAAATTGTCCACTATATTTGTGTCTTTTTTTGATTAGTTTGTTCTTTTTATTCCTTAGATTCCGCATATAAGTGAAATCATATATTGTTTATCTTTCTGTCTGACTTAAATACCTTTTAGGTCCATCAAAGCAGTATCTTTTTCCATCGCCTTCCTTTTTATATGTAGGGGTCTTGTTTTCTTATCCTTTCAGCTACTCTGTCTTTTGGTTGGAGCAGTTAATTCTTTTCCATTTAAGGTACTTATTGATAGGAATGTGATTGTTACCATTATTTATTCCTGTTTTTGACACACATTTTTCTTCTTAAAGAAGTCCCTTCAACATTTCCTGTAATAGTGGCTTTGTGGTGATAAATTCCTTTTGCTTATTTTTGTCTTGGAAGCTCTTTACCTGTCCTTCAACTCTAAATGATAGCTTTGCTGGGTAAATTATTCTTGGTTGTAGATTCTGGATCTTCATCTTGTCGAATATGTTTTGCCAAGCCCTTCTGTCCTGCATAGTTTCTTTGGAGAAATCAGCTGCTAGTCATATGTGTTTTCCCTTATATGTAATTATTTGTTTTTCTCTTGCTGCTTTTAATATTCTGTCTTTGTATTTAACCTTTGGGATTTTAATTATGATGTGTCTTGGTGTGGGCCTCTTTGGATCCCTGATTTCTGGAATTCTCTGAGCTTCCTGGGGTTTTATGTCCATTTCCTTCACCAGGCTAGGGAAGTTTTCTATCATTATTTCTTCAAAGAGCTGTTCAACATCTTGATTTTCTTCAGTTATGCCAATCAGACAGATATTTGGACCCTTAATAGTGTCCTATGTGCTCCTTAAATTATTTTTATAGTCTTGACATCTTATCTCTTGCCATTCTGATTGAGTGTCCTTGGCTTTCCCATGCTCTAGATAGGGCATTTGATCTTTTTCTTTATTCACTCTGTTTCTTCCTTTGATTATTCCATTTAATATACTTCTCATCTCAGATAATGTTTTCTTCATTTCAGACTGGTTCTCTTTTACAATTTCCGTTTCCATTTTATGTTTTTTATCTCTTTGTTGAAGTTCTCACTGAATTTAATCAGAAGTTCATGGAGCATTTTTATAACCAGTGTTTTGAACTCTGTATCTGTTAAATTACTTGACTCCATTATATCTGGATCTCTGTTCTCTTCTCTCATATGGCTTCTGCTCCTTTGTCTTCCCATTTTGGCTGCCTTTCCATGTCTGTTTCTGTGTACTAAGTAAAGCTTCTAAGTCTCCCGGTCTTATTGGTGTGGATTTGTGTAGTAGGTGTCCAGTGGCACAATCCTGAGAAGGGTTCAGCTGCAGGCCGAATTTAGCCCAAGCCTCTACCCCTCCGGGGCCACCTGTTAAGATTCAGCAAGACATCCACAGATGCTGTGCTTATAGTTACCTGAAAAGGCCACACCAGAAACAGAGGCCAGCTGCCTCCACTGTGAGTCTAGGCTCTGCTCAGCAAGGAGTACCTGACTCGCTGAGGATAAACCTGGATTTGGCTTGGGTGGAGCCATGAATTGGGGGAGGCGGGGTTTCAGGGAATCCTCTAGGTGGAGTGACCTCCGTTATCTAGTTTGATGATGTCACGGCCATGGCAGCACTGTGTCCAAGCACTGGGAGGTGGGAGGGCTCAACAGGAAACAATGGATACTGCCTGCACTTCTGTACAGGAGTCTCGCGTAAGCCCTCACTCCGACAGTGTCTCCCTATAAGTCCCTGGTGCCCCCTGTGCACAGCCCAATAGGCACTGGTGTTCAGAGCGAGCAGGTCCATCACCATCAAAATCCACTGGGGGATGCAGCCCCTTTAAGAGGCATCTGCCGCTGCAGCAGCCTCATTCTCACTCAGCCTCTCGAGACTGGGCCGCCCCACGTCCTCTCCCCGTCCTACCTTCTGTTGTTGCAGGGTGATTTTCTGGACGTCTCCTAGTTGTATGGCTTGTTCATCTAGATCCCAGGTGATTTTTCCTTGCTGCTGCTCCTTACTACCATCACAACTTTGATTTGGTCGCTAGAGGGATGAACAGAGCCTCTATCATCTACATTTTTTTTTCTCTCAAGTTTTGCATATTTTGATTGTTGTAATTCTTAGGTTTATTAGTCACCTAGATTGATACTAGTTGATATTATGATTGATTGGTGAGCCTAATTTTTCAAGATTGTATAGAAGAGAGCAATTATTAGTTTACATTTAAAATACAGGTAACTTTTTAGAGCCTTGTCTACCTTAGATATTCGTGACATTAAGGAATGTTGTATATCTAATCTAAGCACAGTTGAATATACATGTGCAAACTTTTTCTATGTTCTGTTTAATCTCAAAGATAAATTTAAGTTTATTGTTTAATTTCAAGTTAGGAAGCAATTCCTTAGTGTTAATATAAATCTAAAAGTGAAGCTAAACAAAGCATGGTAAATAAAATGACCCCAAAATCGTGATGCCTGAATACATATATTCCTACTTTCTCATTTTATCTTCTTGTATTACACAACCTCTTGCTCACAATACTTAAAACCTTAGAACTATTTTTAAAAAGCTATAACCTGGAGCTCACTATTTTATAACTCACTATAGTTGAGATTCCTTTTATGGTCCATCTTTACAAAGGATTTTTGTATTTGTAAAAAGACTTCATATGACAGATATCTACAGTAGACGCACCTAAAAACTTTGTAGGACACAACAACTGTTTTAAAAGATACCATTTATGGAATAAATACTCAAGAAACCTTTCTAGAAAAATAAATGAAAATGCTTGATACAGTTACATCTGAGGAGCTAAATTAAGCTATCCATATTATTTCTTTGTATCTTTTATTCTACTAACTCAAAATATCTTTTTGTAAAGCAAAATCATTTTGGGGAAAGGATTGAATTAGGTTTGATTAATTTGAAAGTTATGGTAGAAAACAAGAAACTAGTAAATGGTTAGCAACAGTGATATTATATGGTAATGAAAGGTAATTTAACTGGGTGGTGAACACACAATACATATGATGTATTATTGAATCATAAACATGAAACCTATATAATTTTATTAATGAATATCACCCCAGTAAATTTAATAAAATATCTAAAAAAAACTAAATATTGACTGCAAACACCCATGTTTTTGTTGCTTTTATTTTCTTTGTTTTTTAATAAATGTAAATCCAGCCAAAAATACCAGTTGACAACAAGTAGGGACAATCTATATGCAGACAAAGATGATAGATAGTCACATCCCTGTTATCACTTAAGAGAGAAAGCAATTCCCAAAATATATCTATTTTGATACCAATCAATTGATACCTGCAATTCTGCCATGAGATTTACAGATTTTTGTTAAAGCTTTGTTTTATAATAAAATGCAGATATACTTGGTAGCCTTTTTTTTTTCAATCGCATAACATTATTATTTAAAAAGAAATATTTTTTTAAAGGCTAGTATTTAGAGTCAATGGGAGGAAAAGAAGAGGAAATAGATTCTTAATGGGAAGTGGGAGAAGTGCCATTGGGTAAATTTCTACTCAGCATTGGTTTTGGTTTTTGAATTTGGTTTTGTTTTTTTCTCTCTCTCTAGATTTCTTTATTGCTGTTGGAATTCCATCATTACCAATTTATTTTAGACATACCTCTATGAGAAATACAAACTTTTGCACTTTCATAGTTCTGCCCTATGACTGACTCAAACAAAACAAATATTACAGGAATCATTTTATATGTGGGGTAGGGAAAGCGTAGCCCAAAATCATTTCAAGAGCCATGAAAATTTTGTAAGCTTTATTTCCTTAGTATCTTGTGTTTGAGATGGCAGAGGTTGTAAAAACTATGTATATTTAATTTACAATATTGATTTGAAAGTTATCATTTCTAGGTATATACTTTGCTTCAGCCTACATAATCTGTAAGTTTACCAACATTTCGATTATGATGGAAATTCTCAAATCTCTTGAGAGTCATATAATATTGGAGATACCTGAATGCAGTGGGTAAAATAGACAGTAAAAGAGCCTTTTAAATACATTTTTAGTTTCTACTTAATCTCAAAGATCTTGAAATGAGGGTTAACAGTGAGATGAATAGTTGATTCTAATTGTTGTGGTATATTGATTTAAATTTATCAATGACATATAAACTAGGCTGAGATTTTTGACAATCTTTTGTCAAGGAAGACATTTTTAAAAACTCCCCCAGTCATGTGCATTGATAATATATTTTATGATAAAAATCTTAAAAGTAGTGTTCATCTAGAATTCCTATTTATTATCTACTTATCTATTTATTATGAAATTTTTGTGCTTTTCAAAATACTTTATATAAATTTATATTGTAAATAATTGTCCTATATCCTCTTTTTTCTTCAGTAAATTGATCTTGTGATAATTAGTTTAGCTTTCTACATTTCTGCTATTAATTTTTTCACTTTCTCTATTATAATTATAATTGAAATCTTATTTGAACTGTTATTGTTCTAATGTCCAATTCCAGGTAAATAAATTAAGCCCATGTCCAACTCAACCACAATTCGTTATTAACTGAGCTTGCTAACAAGAATACAGAAATGTTTTAGGCTTCAAGTGTTATAAAATCAGAGTTTATTTTAAGTCTCTATTTAATAGTGGATCTGTTCAATTTCTTTTAAATGATATCCCTTTTGGTAAGGCAAAATGCACAACACCTTCATTATAGTATTAGATTAGTAATGTTTTGGAATTTATTATTTGGTTTTGATAAAGAGTGACTCATGGACTTTTCAGTGACGATATCTTGAATGTTGAAACACAGACCGATTATTAAATTTTAATTTAAGAATGGAGTAAGTGCTATGTACTGTGAACCATATTAGGCATGATATCAACTTCAGGAAGCAAGGCTCTACAAACACACCATATTTGCCAAATATCATCACAGCCTAGAAACTTGTTTCTATGCCACAGATGATCAGATTAGATCATCCAGCTTTATCACTCTATCTCTCTCTCTACTTCAGTGATATCTACTGATCTGATCAGTGCCATTCCTTTAATGTGAGTTTCGGGTGCCTGATTCAATGTCTGCCTCTCTACCCCAACTTCTGCGTTCATGCTAAGGAATGTCAATATCAACATCAATAATCTGTCCTATTTTTTCCTCCTGAATGTTAACGACCTTTACCTCTTCTCCACTTCAGCTACAGTGGATGTTGCCATCCCACAGAACTTTTCTACATTTGAAATCCAAAGATTGAAGTTGCTTCTTTGACAGTAACACCCTTATTTCAATTACTCTTGCTTTTTAGCTTCAACACAGATCAAGATATCTAGTTCTTGGCTCCTTCCACTTGTCCCTGAACTAACAGCTCCTTATAGACTTTCTTTCTTCTCTACCCAATCTGGATTCTAGGTTTAATCACTTTCTCCCCAGTTCACAGTCTTATACCCTTGTCTTTCTCAACTCACTTGCTCTATAAATCATACTTATATATGACATCTCCTATAATTTTTCCTCCCCATATCTACCTCGATTATAGAGCTGATGAGGAAAAAAAAATTCATACTACTATGATAATGTCTCCTACAAATTTTGTAGTCTCTAGCTGTAGTTGGATAATCAGTCCCACCTACCATTCTTTTTACATGCCCCAGATGACCTCCCTTTCTTGTCCCATTAAACCATCTCCATTCTCCCTCAACCTTTTTCTTCACCCTATGCTTTCACAGAGAATTTCACTTGCTACTCCACAGAGAAAATTGAATCTTGCAGGCATGAGTTTTGTCAGTTAACTTCCCCTGCACATACAGAATTATCCACAGCTGTCTAGTCATATTATCAGTGATTATACTGCAAGTCGTGCTAATAATCACATCCTCTGAGACCCTACTTAAAAAGGTATCATCTTCATCTCTTATACTTTAGTGTCTTTCTATAGTCTCCTCTCCCAAAGTCCACAAACATTCATGTACCACCCATTCCATTAAAAACTTCCTCGCCCTTACACTTCCTTATTACTATAGCCCTCTTTACTTTCTAACCAAATTCTTATGAAATAGCCTATGCTTGGTCTTTTTCACTTTTTCACATTCCATTCAGGCTTCCTCCTACTTCCATCATGCCATTAAAACTGCACTGAAAAAGATTGCCATTTCCTAATCAAATGGGCACTTTTCACTTTGATCTGGTTTAAATATTGAACCCTGTTGATCCTGTGATTCTCTTTTTTGGTTCTTTTATAGCACCTACTTTTGATCCAACTTTTACTTTCCTATTTTCTCAAATTCATTTGCCAACCTCTTTACTTTAAATATCTGTTTTCATTTTGGTTCTGCCATCTTCCCACCTCGCTTCTCCTTTTATATTTCTATTTCTAAACATTTCTCTCTACACCCATGGCTCCAGTGGCAACTTAAAGCAAGACCTAGTCATGGCCCTCCTCTCTAGCCTCATGTCCTGTCCTTCTCAGACTCCTACTTAATGATCCCAAGAAACTATACTACTGGTAGGACTTGGCACACATCGTGCTTTCATACTTCTGTGCCTTCACACATATTATTTTCTGTCTGGAATGCCCATCCTGCCCCCTCTCCATACCACCCTTGTCAAGGTGGCTATTTCCTTCTTATTTAATACTTAGCTCAGTCATCATCAGAAAGTTTTTGCGGCCCTTCCTTTCCTTTCCTACCCAAACTAAGTCCTGTTTAATATTTATGCTTATCCTTTTATTTAGAGCATCTACCAATGACTTATTAGAGTTATCCGTATAAGAATCTACTTCCCCACCTCACTGCTCCTTATGAGCGGGGGCCATGTCCTATCTTTTGAATAATCAGTGCCTAGAACAACACCTGGTATGTAGGAATTATGCTTTTGATTGCACTGAAATCTCTATCATAAACCTAGAATTCTCTCTTTAACACAGATTCGTGTATACAAGTGCCTACTTAACATCCCCACTATTGTCCCACCCACACCTCAAATTTATATGTACCGAACTGAACTCACCCTCCACACACAGATACTCCCCAACAAATATCTGCTGCTTTTCCTCTCCACTGTCTTGGTTGGTATATCACTACCTATCCAAAACGAGACCCCTGGAAGTCATCCTTCTCGACAAGCCCATCTCACCCCATCATACCCTCAAAAGTCACTAAATCCTTTCATTTGCATATCCTAGATATATTTCAAATTCAGCACCTTCTTTCCATCTGCACTGCTGTAGCTCTGGTTCAAGTCTCACTAGGGTTACTTTTTTATTGTGGTAAATCTATATAACATAAAATTTAGTATTTTAACTATTTTTAAGTGTATAATTTTGCATTCTTAAGTACATTCACACTGTTGTGATCACTAGGATTATTTTAATAGGGAGCTGTCTGGACCTCCTACCTGTAAGCTAAACTGCCACTATCCCATTCCTACATTCTTGCCCGTGTGATCTTTTTAAAATACAAATAATATTACTAGATAAGTTAAAATCTTTCTGTCGCTTCCCATAGTCTACATTAGTGATTTCAACAGAAAGTTTTCACAGGTCCAAGCTGAACTGAAGAAAAAAATGATAATATAATGTATCAAGTTTTTCTAAATTTTTTTAACTTAATGGTTGAGGGAATTAATGAATGGCAACATTAATCAAGATAAATACTGAGACATGAAGGAGGCAGTTGGATATGCAAGTCTGAAACTCAGAAGAGTGCTTTTGGATAGGGGTCTGTATTTGGAAGTCATAAGCATTTAAATAGAGTCAAGGGAGCAGATAACACCTCTTGAGGAAAGCATGAAAAGTGTAAAGAAAAGATTATGAAAATCTCAACATTAAAAAGACCAGAAGAGGAAGAACAGCCACGAAGAAAAAAAAAAACATTTAGTCTTCTTTTCACTCTGCTGCTGTTTTTGAAAGAGGGCGAGATCTTTGATACTAGTGGCAGACGATGAGGGCAGCATTTTTCATGAATTTCTTGTCTCCTCTGCTGGGAGGATGATTGTTATCTATCTCTCTTACATTTCCCTGTTTTTTTTTTTTCTCCTTGAAAAAAAAATTTAAAAGCTAGCTACGTTTGATGGAGTAACCTCATTGTCTAAATAGTAAGAATGCTTTTTCTGGGAAACAAAAGTATGTAGCCAATAACAATGCTCCTCTCACATTGACAAACACAAAAATTACTCTCCAACGTGGAATCTATGGTGAGATTTTTACTTTGACTCAATTCAGTTGATGATGAGGAATTTGTTCTGTTTTTACCCCTTTCTGTCACTTTGCAAAAAAGTTTTGTAGTCGATAAAAGTAATTCAAGCCCACAAAAGTCCAGAAATAAGCCTTAAAAGTCACAGTGCTTTTGGAAGTGGTATAACACATCAGAGAGATCAGCTCCAGAATTCACTAGCATTGTGGCTCCAATCAAATTACCCTCAATACGCTTTGTCATTTGATGATAACATCTACTCCATGGAGTTATAACGAATATTAAATATGTGCATAATCACGTCTCATAGTTCCTGGTACGTAGTATTCATTAAGCGTTACTTGCCTTTTAAAATATTTCTCAGTATTCATTAAGAGTGAAAAATAGATGTAAACAATTAGAGAAATTGGTGAATAAGTTATAGTTCACCTACTTGATGAAAAACGATGTAGTTTATTGTACTACATATATATATATATATATATTGATACATCAAAAGCATAAAAATAAGGTTAATTTAAAAATGGGATTTCTATATAAAATATAGCTGTTAATGTATTTTTCAAGTTTATATAGAAGTTATAGTAAATAATAGATTGTAACTATTTCCTAATTATATGCAGTGTCCTCAATTTACTTTTTTATGATATATTACTAAAATAGAAGGTGAAATACACCAGCAAATACATTCTCAATTTGACTTAAGTAAGAACTTGAGGGAAAATTTTAATGAAGTTATTAAGACAAATAATCCATTACTCTGTAATCTGAAAACTAGTTCTCTAGTCATCCAGCCCCTAGTGGAAGTAGCTTTGAACTAATGAACAAGGAAACCTGGCCCAGATTTCTCACTGTTTTACCACAGGACTTTGCTTAAGGGTTTACTTGTCTGCACTTCACTTTCTTCATGTTTAAAATGAAGAAATTCTAATCCTAGCTCTGACCCTTTTCCTACTTCATGAAGCCCTTGGAAAGCTATTGTTGAGTAACATGTAAAACAGTTGGAGCCTATTTTAGTAAACTACATAATTTTTAAAAAGATATTATTGATTTGGACAGTAAAGAATAGCCTGCAGGCAAATCCTGCAAGGTGCTTCAACAGACGTACACACCTACCTTCCTGTTGGCACAGTCCAGGTTTGGCAGGTGTATTTCATTCCTTACAGGAAGGAATAGGTGCTTCATTGTGTTTCAGAAGTCAGTAAGCTTTTACAAAACTAAGTAATTGACATTTTTCTCATTTCTGAGATCAGATTTTCATAAATCATTCATCCTGGATAAACCGAGAATGTGGTTGATCTAGTAATTGTTGAAATATAGAAAAGACATTGCAAAACATGATATTTAAGTATTTCCTCCTAACCTCTTCCCTTAGCAAGATGTACAGGTTCTAAATGGAAAGACATCCTAGTGTATAAAAGGAAACAAAAGTAAGACGAGCCTGTCTGTAAAGGAGGAACCAAAAGAAGCACTACACAGATTTATCTCAGTAGTTTGGGTTTCCATTGATTAAGAATTTGTGGTAATAATAATAACTATGCAGAATAGAGCTTACTTTTACATTATAAGGAAGTTTTAACAGTGTACATATTGTGGAAGAAGTAAGTGTTCAACTAACTCGAAAGTAATATATTCTGACCTTTCACAGTATATGTGGAGATATGCTCTTAATGGCTCGTCAGGATTTCTACTGGCAGCCATTGGTTAGCAGTTAATTCAAGTTACTGTCATATTGTAACAATACACTTAAAATTTCATGCCAACATTTTTTCTTTTTCCTCCTTTACAATTTAAATTAGTGAAATTTTGTCTAAATTAAGGGATTTATATAATCCTATGAATCGTAATGGTCAGAGTGTATAAGACAGCACTAGTTTTTATCACTAGGTTTAAGTCCACCTTATACAGACCAGTCTGTGAATAGAGTAAATCATGCAGTGAATCTTCTAGTTCAAGTGTTTGTACCACTAGGCTCAAGCTGTTTTAATGAATGTGTAATACTTTTATTCTCCTTTTTTATATTAAATTAATTTATGTAACATTGATTAATAAAATTATTTGGTTGCAAGTGGAAAATTCAGTAATACGTCATCTGTATATTGCATGATGTGTTCGCCACCCAAAGTTAAATTTCCTTCCATAAGTATAACTTACATTGAGAAATTTGTAGTAACAGACATAGACAAGATTTGCATTTTTACTCTAAGATCATTACTATATTTTGCAAAGCAAAGATTTTTGATACACTGAATTAATTCATTTTATTTTCCTGTTTTCTAACAGAACTCAATATATGCAGAATTAACCCAATAAATTTGAGCTAGTTTCCAGGGTTGCATGCAGCTGAATAGTTCACCTAAACCAATGTGTATGAAACTAAGAATACCCTCATTGCTTAGCGTCTAGCTCAGTGCTAAGTTTATTTGCAAAGGACCCTCGTGCCTGGATTCATATAAATGAGGCAAGCTGGAGCAGACTAGCCTGTGTCGTTCAGCAGTCTTTCAGGAGGGAAGACTCTGTATATGAAAACTGCTGGGCATGATCTTCACTTACAAAGAAGATTTCTCCGTGTATCACACCAAGCAAGTTTTTGGTTAAGATTTTATATTTTCAGTAAAGAAAATAAAAGGAAAAAAAAGTAATTTATGGCCTGATTCCATCATCTTTTGTAAAGCAGAACTCTCACTGATCCACATGAATGTAGTCTCCCTTCTATAGAGTAGCCTAAGAACACCACAGAGTGGACTTCTGAACTTTTCACGCTATTTTCAGTATAATTGGTAAGTTTTTAATCAACTAAAAATCAATTATCTTTGACTAAAAAGTATATATAGTCATTCGTAGCCTACTTATACCACTCAGGAACAGAAACTTCATTTTAAATGTAGTACAGAAAGTCTGCCTTTATTAGCATCAAGTCATTTTTATATATTTAAAATATTTTTATGCCACTGAGATGTGAAGTTCTCCCCTGCCCCAGCTCCCTAATTCCTGGCTTTATTTTTATCGGCTGAGTCTATGAAAAATCTAATACATAAGAATTGTACAGTATGCCAATGTGTCACTTATTTAGCTAAGTAACAGGTGTAAGATTGCTAGTATTTCTGTATTGAAATATGTACTTCTTAGGTAAAAATCAGTTTGAAACTGCTCTACATTGAATATGCCATGCTGTCATTGCATAGTAAATGAATGATTCACAACCTTAATGCAAGTAGATAAATGTATCAAAATGAGTAATCTTATATTTTTCATGTAGCATCTAATGCTGACATAATATGAAATTCTGGGTTAAAGTTTGTGTTTCTGTTTTTTAAACCTCAAATTCTTAACACTCTGTACCAGTCTCTTGCTTACAGTAATGCTTTGTTTCTTAACATGACTACCAGGGCTACTTGGTCACAGGCAAATACTGTCCTTTCTCAGCCCAAACATTCCTAACAATAACTGCACTTTTTATATTCTTTTTTTCTTTTCCCCCTTTCCACCCCCCCCTTCCCCCAACTTAGGTTGGAAAGGCTGGTAGACGTCCTGAGGAAGAAAGTTGGAACGGGGACCATGAGGACAGTGATCTGACTGAAAAAAACGACAGTCTGGGAAGCAATCACATCTGGTGACCAGGCTGCTTCATTCAACACTGTGTAAACACTAAAGCCTTAACTTAGCAAACAGTTGTTAGAAGTGGGACACTCCAACCACATTCCAAGCTGAGATAAAATCAAATCACAAATGTTTAACCACTTTGCTGCTGACTTGAGTTATTTATCCAAATGTATTAACTACAGACTTTTAGGGTACCTATAAAGTTGTAGTTTATTTTGTAACTATTTTCTATCTCACTGTATTTTATATAACTTTTACTAAGAGACTGTTACAGGAACATTGTGAATTTGGTCAGGATCATATCTTCACATATGGCCCTTTCTGAATCAAAATGCAGCAAAGTAAATATTGTCTAAACCTTAATCCACTGTGTTATAGGTCAAAACTTCAAATACATGCATTTTTCAATATAGAGTTTATTTCTTACCTGATGAGAGAAGCTCAGATATAAGAGTGTATAGTCTTCCTTAATGCATGCATGTAATCTTCGTTGGTGTTAAAGACTATTAAGTATAAATGCCAAGAATTAAATATATGATTTGTTCTAATAAGAGTTTGGTACATTAAGATTACATTAATTAAGGCACGACGTTTGTTTCACTACAAATAATACAGACTGTTTTCAATAAAAAGAAGATATTGTTAATATGTACTTGTAAATTCATATTATCAATATTTTTTAATGTTTGGTCTGAATAATTATCTAAACTCTATTTAAGCTGTAGGAATTGCCAAGTCTGTCTAATAGACTGGGATACTTTTGACTTGAAAATTTGCACGTGCCAGCATGACATCTTCCTAGAAGGCAAGAAGCCATCAAACATGTTCAGTATTCTTCTCAAGTTTTATTTAGATTATCATTTGAATTTTTGTTGTGGAGGAGGAGAATCCAGTATGTAATATACAATAAAATTATAATGTAAAAATATATGGACTTGGGGGAAAAACCTACAATTTGATTCAGGTTACCTACTTTTTCTTTTAAGAGATAACTTAAAATCATTACAGCATAGCAGTCACATCTAATCATGTGAAATTATTAATAAAACTAAGATTTATGTATTTGGCTATGGGAAAAATACCTTCTTTCTTTTCGATTGAATAGATGAGAGGCCAATAGAAAATGACTGTGCCTGGAACAGGATAAAGAAAAAACACAAAGATTGAATTCATGGAAATAGGCAAATGAAAATTTTTCTTAGTCTGTACAATTTTTTAATTCATCTTTAAGATTGAGCTAAATTATCATTTCCTCTTTTCAGGACAAGCACAGAATAATGTATAAACTATTTTTTTATATACCTTTGGAAATTATCCGTTTGCTTTTTTTTTAACTCTGCAGGAAAATGTAAGGTGCTTTATCATAGAGTGACAAAAGAATCATAATGCTAACAAACTCAATTTCTTCTTTATTAAATCCATTATATAAACTGAGAGTTAGAATCATCTTATTGAATTTAAATTTAGAATTTACTCATGTTACCTGCTTTTAATTATTTTTTTTAAACTATGAAATTAGAAAATAAAGAACAACAGGAGTTAAAAGTAAACTAACTGGATTTACTCTCTAGTTCTAAAGAGAAGTATAGCCTCTCATAGGCAAGTGACTATAGAAATAGAGAAATTGGAAATAATTTGGTTATGCATGGAGACTTATTTCTGGGCTCTTATTGAAACCTGTAACAGCTTCATGTGTGAAGGAATAATGCCTTTCAAGTCATGAAGGTAAGTAAAGAGAAACAATTCTTGCCACAAAAGTCCATTCCTGAATCCTCTTCAAATAAATCCCAGGTAGAATTGATTTTTCAGTTTAGTCCTGAAGAATAGACAAACCTTTCTTGAGTTATTTTGCTGGAGGTTTTATGAAAGACGAAGTATAACATAAAAACCTTTTACAATTTCCAAACATTTATTTCTATGCCTAAATGATTAGTTTAGAGCAACTGATTCCTGTAATCAATATCCAGAACTTTTATAGAATTTGATATTATGAAGTTAAATTTACAGATTCTAACATCTATTGTTCTGTATATATAATCCTCAAAATATCACATCCCCTTGAAAATGAATTGTCTATAAAATTACAAATGCTAAGTGTTATAGCCAGATAGTATCGTTAATTGATTTCTTGCACTTAAAAATATCCACCAACAATGTTTCATAGTCTCTTTTTTGTGGTATGAGGGAATAACCTTGCTCACTGAAGATCAGTTCTCTATAGATTTAATAATAAAGCAACTTCAGAAGTATTGCACACTGCCCAGAGATGTTGCTTTAAACATCAAGTTTGATTCCTACAGTAACACAAGAATTCACTTATCCTTGTAAAAATAAGTAGTTCAGAAGAAAGGCAAAAAAGATAATACAAACATGCATAGCACTTGATGACTTAAAAAGACCTTTCACATTTGTATATTTGATCCTATCAACAACCAAATAATAACAATAATAATACATTATATATATATTTCAGCCGCATAACTGTGATGATGGTGATTTTAGTATTATTGTTATTATTACATACATTTTATTGATGGGAAAACAGACGCAAGAGTGGCTAGGAACTTGCCAAGGACTGGCTAGGACTTAAAATTGAGGTCTCATGACTAAACTCCGTGCAACCATAGGTCTCCAAACCTTTCTATTAAAAAAAATATTTTTTAATAAAGGGTTTGACTCATACTATTTCTCTTATTATTACATGATTTCTTTTATATGCATTCATATAAATTCTCTAAAAGTCAAGTTTGTATGCATTTCTCTCAAAGAAATACAATAATGTGAACTGCATGTGTAAAGAGCATCACATTAATCCTCCCTCTCTATAGGGTCATAGTAACAAGTATACTTTGTCTTAGCCTTCACTAATTAGGTGTATTGTGACAATTCATTGTTAATAAAAAATAGCCTTGAGTTGCTTTGTACTATTTTTAATTTGGCCTGTTGCTAAAACCTGACTGTAGTTTTATCAAATGGAAGTCTAAACTTGAAGGCTCACTCTACCTCCCAGAGCGACTGTTAGAGATAAACCCAGTTATAGGCAAGTAATAAGCATGGTTATTGGTTATAAGCAAGGTATAAGCATTTACAGCAAAGTTATTAGATAATTATATATGGGAAATTTTACTTTTATAAATAAGCTATAAGTTAAAATTATTTAAAAGATTTTCCCTTTTTCAATGAGAAACTTAATCCTTTCTGTATTTCCTTATCCAAATAAACTGAAGAATCTTATTAGATCACTTACTGATAGAAATAGGTTTTATTCCCACAAAAAAAGTTAGAGTATTTTATAGTTTTAATATTGAACACAGTTGCATAGAAAACATTTGTATGTGGTATTTTTGAAGATCATAATTTTTAAAGTTTCTATTTTAAAATATTCATGATTAATGAAGCATTATAATGATAAAGTAGCATGGCTTACACATTTCGACTTCTTTCATATGGTTTGTATGGGACCCAACTTTTCATAAGACAGTACTGTGTTGTTGATCGCTATTATTTACAATTAAACTGCTCATATCTATATACATGTATGTACCTATATACATATATTTACTACATCTATATATCTGTATACACAGGTATATACACACAGACACACACAAAAAAATACATTTGCCTTTTTTAAAAAATGGTTTACAAGTCAACTGTTAGGCTCCAATGATTTTAGTATTTTCTTCATGTTTTATTAGAAGTGCACATGATTTCTGAGGTTTTTAAACAAATATGTGGAATGGTTGAAAGATTTATATTGCTCATGCTTAGCTAAATATGTCATCTCTAGAAAAGATGTGGCTTATTTTGGCACAGTTTTTAAGACTCAAATATTTTAAACATTTGTTAAGTTGGAGCTTGCACATTTGAAATAGTAGTAGCATACGTTCCAGAATAGCATCTCAAGTTACTAAATTTGTAATCCTTTTACTAGAATAACCTTTTTTGAAAAGGTTTTCTTTTCCTTTTTATTATGTATTTTAAGTTAAATTTATAAAGGTTGAAATTATTTTTTAATATAGAATTCCACAAATAGAATTTGACAGTGGTAAACATATTTTTGAGAATCAGTAAGATACTGTCTACTATTGATATTTTTACAGAAATCTTAATATACACATTTTTAATTTAACTGTTTTCTAAATATAGTTTTGGAGTATGCTAGTACTTTGGAAGCACTGGTTTCTTGACCGATTATTAACAAAAGTGCATTTTAATGCACAAACTCAAATATCTAATATATGTATTTACTTTTCATTCATATAAAATCCCCTATTGCAAATTCTACACATTTCAAAGCAAATTTTATACATTGATCTTAATTGAATTTGTAAGTGTACAATCCTATAGACACTACTGGATGTGCACTATAAAACAAATTGTAGTAAGGAAACAGATTGTCATTGTTCGTTGTCAAACTATGTCTGACTTCCTTAAGTTTAATAAAGATAAAAGTCAATAAGAACAAATTTGTTAGGTACCTTAGGAACCTTTTTAAATTATTTAGATAATAAAATAAAATTATAGTTATAAAATATTAAAGAGAAACAGTTTTGTTGGTAAATAGGGTTAGAAAGAACCTAAGATAGGAGATCATATTCTTTTAATTAAAAAATAATAGATTGATTTAAGTCTACCACAAAGCACCTCTACTAATTTTGGAATGTATAAGTGAAGCCAAGAGCTGAAATCTTAAAACACTGCTTCTGTTGTGTTCGACTATTCAATCATGATAAGATAAATATAAACAGACTATATAACACTGTCACCTGGTGTGAATTTAGAATTTAAAGCTTAAAGAATGTGGCTAAAAGAGAACCAGGATGGGAGTGGGCAGTAGGAGTCTTCAGGGCAAAGATTCTATAAACTAGTTATGTCTAAACTCATATTACTGTGTAAAAAAAGTCTCACCATGTATGGCCTCTGTGATCTTGTCATACATTTTACTTCCCCATCTGTACACAATAATAACATTGTTATTATTTTTGCTTTAAGCCTCAACTATTTTTAAAAATCAGAACATTATTTTATATTTACCATTTCTAGTGCTCTTCTTTTCTTTGTGTAGACCCAAGTTTCCACCTGTTATAATTTACCTTCTTCCTCAAGTAGTTATCATTTAAACTAATATAGAGCTGTGGGTGGTGAATTCTTTCATCTTCTGTATGTCTGAAAATGTCTTTTTTTTTTTTTGGCTTTCATTTTTTGAAAAATATTATGCCAGATATAGAAATTTCGGTTAACATTTTTTTTTTTTTTTAGTATTTCTAGACTGTTTCTTTACTGTATCTGGCTTGTTTTATTCTTACTGTCATTTTTTGTTCACTGTACATAATATGTCCTCTGGCTGCATTAAAGATTTTTCCCTTGTCACTTGTTTTAACCATTTTTATTACGATGTGTTTTTGGTATAGCTTTCTGCATGCTTCTCTGATAGTGATTTGTTGAACTTCTTGGACTTCGGGTTTATACTCTACCAAATTTTTAAATTTTTCAGCCATTATTTTTTTCAATACCTTCTGTTCCCCAACTTTTTTTCTTCTCCCTCTGGTCACAACAATGTGTGAGTTTTGGTTATTGTTCTGCCTAGTCCTTTCTGGTGGTTGTTAGCCTGGCTCTGTGTGTGTGTGTGTACACACGTGCATAGCACTCTCCACTGTGTGAAATCTCTCCTTCCCAGTAATCTGACCTGCAAATTCTAACAATCTTGGCCTCCCCAAATTCTCAATCCTACATTCTCAACTCAGACCACCAGGCTCTCTTTTTGTTCCCTTTCCCTGCACTTTGCTCTAAACTTTCCAGACACTAAGCTGAGGGCTCACTTCATTTGTTTCTCTTCTCTCAGTGATCACTGTCCTGCACTGCCTGTTGTCCAAAGTCTAGAAACATTGATTCATGTATTTTCACTGTTGTTTTCTTACTGTTTTTGTTTTGGTGGGTTTTTTGGTTTTTTTTATTTTTTGTTTTGTTTTAGTTTTTTTAAGGTGGGATGGTAAATGTAGTCATGGCCAAAAGTACAAGTCCTGTAACTCTTAAAATGTCATCTTCTTGATGTCTAGCTTCCTTCTTCCCTGTTGAGAAATTAGCTGTCAGTCTTAATGTTCTTGTCCTGAAAGTAAAGTCTCTTTTTTCTCTGATCGTGTTTTAGATTTTTCTGTTTCTTTATTTTTTGGCACTTTTATCGTGTGCTTATATGTGGTCTTCTTTGTGTGCTTATATATGTCTTGCTTGAGTTTACAGACCTTATTAAATCTATGAGTTGATATCTTTAGTCAGTTTTAGGAAATCTTTGGTCAATGTCTTTTTCCCCTCCTTCCCAGATTCCAATCGTATTTTTTTCACTGTGTTCCCATATAGCTCTTCCACCTTCTTATATATTCTTTTTTCCTCTACATACATTAGTTTTGAGTGCAAGATTACCTATCTTTCATTTTACTAATCCCGTCTACTGCTGTTAAAGCCATCGATTCGATTCTTAATTTTGCATTTGGTATTTTTCAATTCTACAGTTCCCTCTTGATTTTGGGGGTACATTCTAATTCTCTGGTGAAATATTCATCTTTCTAAGTATATTGTCTCCCTCTTTTGCCTCTGTTTTCTTGAACGTACTAGTCGTAGTTACTTAAAGGTCTGTGTCTACTATATCTGAATCACTATGGGTCTTTCTCTGATGTCTGTTTTGTTTCTTGATCTCTAGATGTGTGGTTCTGTCTCTTGGCATACCTCTTAATTGTTGATTGACTATAAGACATCCTGAGCTTCCAGATGATTTTGTCTTCCTCCAGAAAGGGCTTAGCCTTTCCTCTATTGGGAAGATTGAGTGGAAGCTAATCGCGTTAATCCAATTAGGTATTGTGCTGAGATAAAGCTGTGTTGCAGTTTGAATAAGGCTCAGTTTTCACTGGTTTGCTCCTCTCCCGATGACATAGTTCACTAGGGCTTTCAGCGGTGAAAATGATATCTTCACTGAGGCCCTTTTAGACATTCTCATCTGAGCCTTTTTTTTAACCTCCCACTTAGGACAGCTCAGAATTTGCCAAGTATTTGAAGGGGAAACTGAGCGTGTGTTTCAGGCCCTTTGGCTCTCCAGGTCTGTCACTCCAGCCCTGTAAGATTGCCAAAGCGCTGCTGGTTTCTCTGTCCCTAGTAGCAGCCTTCTGCCAGGACAGAGCCTGGATTATCATTCTGTCACCTTCACCCAGAACCAGCAAATGCCTCCAGGGAAGAGCAGCTGCAGATCAATTTATCTCTCTGTTCTCTGGAATCTTAGACCCTCTAGTTGTCTTTGTTTCAGCCCCTCTGCCATGCATTTAAACAGGTAACATTTTGTATATTTTATCCAGCTTTTCTAGTTGTTCTTGGCAGGAGCATTGGTCTGCTACAAACTATTCTGGTGTGTCTGGAAGCAGAATTCCAATGGGTTTTAAATTTCTGTTATATTTTTTATTTCTGGAGGTTGTATTCTGTTTATTGCCAAATCCATTTGGTAATTTTTATGATCTCTTGTTCCCATCTCATATTTCAATCTCTTTTTTTATTTCCTTAAACATTTTAAACATGTTTATTCTATACTTAATTTCTGATCATTTTAATCTCTGAAGTATTTACTGCTCCAATTTTGTCTATTATTTCTGCTAGCTACATTTATGTTGCCTTATTTCTTTGGATATTTAGGGATTCATGAATTCCAGCTTATATTTCTTAGAATTATCCTCAGTGGGACTTTTCACGGCCTGGGTGTAAGGTGGGTTCCTCCATAGAGACCTGGGAACGTTCACAAGCCTTAGAGCACTTTAAAATCTTAATTTTAATTTTATTGGGCCACTTAAATACCATTTAGGTTGCAAACCTACATGAGGACTAGTTATAAAATTCATAGTTGATCTTGCGTTCATGGGATGGAAAAATTAATATTTTTGAAATTCCAACTACAAATAGTCATCTATAGAATCAATGCAATCCCTATTGAAATTCCAATGGCATTTCTACATAAGTAGAAAAAAAAAACAATCCTAAAATGCATATGGAACCACAAAAGACCCCAACTAGCCAAAGCGATCTTGAGAAAATAACAAAGCAGGAGGCATCACACTTCTTGACTAATTTTGAAATGGGCAAAAGACCTGAATAGACTTTCTTCCCCAAGAAGATATACAAAAGGCCAACAAGTATGTGAAAAGATGTTCAACATGACTAGTCATTAGAGAAATGAAAAAACCCCAATGAGATTTCACCTCACACCTATTAAGATGGCCGTCATCAAAAAGTCAAGAGATAGCCAAAGCTGGTAAGGATGTGGAGAAAAGGGAATGCTTGTACGCTGTTAATGAGATTGTGAACTGGTATAGCTACTATGGGAAACGGTATGGAAGATCTTCAAAAAATTGAAAATAAAGCTACCGTATGATCCAGCAACCCTACTTCTGGGAATATATCCAAAGAAAACAAAAACACTAACTCAAAAAGATATCTGCACCCCTGCATTCATTGTGGCATTATTTGCAACAGCCAAGACAAGAAAACAACCTATACCATCAATGGATAAATGCGTAAAGAAGCTGTGATTATATATATATAATATATATATATATTATATATATATAATATATATGGAGAGAGAAGAGAAATTAGGTAGATGATAGATGATAGATTATATATACTATATATGTATAGAATGAATATATATATATATATATATATATATATATATGGAGAGAGAGAGAGGATAAATGATAAAATTCAGCCATAAAAATAAATAAATAAATAAATAAATAAATCCTGTCATTTGCAACAAACAATACAGATGGATCTTGAGGGCATTATGCTAAGTGAAATAAATCAAAGACAAATACTGTGTGACTTCGCTGACATGTGAAATCTTTTTTAAGAAAAAATCAATCATAGAGGAAATTTTTTTAATGCTCCATTTGTAGCCTGAACTCAAGATTTCTCTCCTTGGGTGGCCCCTGGGCATTGTTTCCTATCTACTGCTCCACTAGAGTTTATGAATATCAAAGCTCAACTTCACCCCTATCTTAAGGCAAATGCCTTCAAGGTAAAAACTGCCTTTTGTGTTTCACTTACCACTGAGGGTTCCCAAGTTTTACTTAGGTTTTGGCCTCTCAATATTCCTTACCAACTTGGCCATATATTGATGTATTTAAGAAGATATTTGTCATTTTCCATCCAGAATTTTTAGTTGCTAATAGAAAGAGGTTCCAGGTGCATCAAAGCAGTAGTTAGAGCTGAATGTTATTAAATTCATACACACACACACACACACACACACACACACACGTGCTGCTAATGTTCTGAATTTAAGTGTCACTTGCATACATGATTAAAATGAGTAGATAATAAATTTACGTTCCAAGATCCATAATTGCAGCTCCTTGTCCCCACCAGTAACTACAAGCAGTTTTTCATTAGAGAAAAGAATTATGATTGAATAATCCAAATTAGCCTGGGCAAGAAAACTAAAAGCTGCCTAAAATGAAATGTTTGAGTTATGAGCCATGTGCCACTTTGGTTTATCTGCAGCCAAAATGTTCAGGATCTTTATTCAATTAACCATGTTGCTTGGGAGGGCCTGGTTGCCCCATTGAATAAGAGCTGCCTGGTGATGAGTAAGAGGTATCCGTGACACACAAGTTCAGACCTTGCAACTCTTGTTTTTGTTGTTTGAACTTTCTTCTCCGTTGTAGCTAGGGATCCAGTGTGGAATTTAAACACTTGTGTGGTAACTCCATTCCTCCAGCCATTGTGTTGTTAAGCTCTAGCTAACGAACTTTTAACGCTGGCTCAACGTAAAGCAAGACCTAGAAAACACCAGCAATCAACATTTCTGTTTTTACAGTTGAAACTATGTAATTTATATGTCTTTAGGCAAGTAAGGTATTCTTGCTTGTCTAGTCTAACTGCTCCCCCCGAAGTAGCCTTCATACTATGTATGAAAAATAAAGAAACTAAGGTGCACCTAAGAAAGCTTAAATTAAGAAATGACTCATTTCTAAAATCACACCTACTGTAACAGAAACTCCAAAATGCATGCTTGCTTTAAAACTCAGGAACTTTGCCTAAAACAGAGGAACCAAAATTACATAATATTTGAAAAGGCGAGAGCTGCCTAATGCATCAGTAAAGCATACTTTGTCTCACGTGGCCCTTTTCTTCCAAGCCAACAGCTTTTGTTGCTTAGGGAGAGTCTCCTGATAATGTCACAAAGGACGTTTCTCAGACCCGTATGGATTATGTACACATTGGCTTGCTACAGACAGGTTTTGACTTTAAAACTCTAAGCTTCATTTTGCTTCTAAACATATTATTTTGAAACAAAAACAAGGTGACTGAAAGAAGACTAAATTTCTTCTCTAACTCATAAGCCAGTTCTAAAGATAATTGTGGTGGAGAAAATTAAAATATACATTTAACGATGATTTTTATCTGACATAAAATGTGTCAGTGTTATTGCTTTGAGGAATTACTCTTTAGTTTAATGTGTACACTGATTACTAATGTCATATCAGAGCCCTACCACTTTGCAAAATTAAATTTGCTTTTTGCATCTTATTTTCTTAAACTGTGGTCATAATAGTAATTGTACACTTTTATTTAGGTGACATTGAGGGATATGAACGTGTAATTTTGTTTGACAAATAGAAGCAAGGAAGAACTTTTGAAATCAAAAGTTTCCTTTCAATTCCTCAATCATACCAAAATAATAACTTTATTTCTGCTTTTATAAAAATTGCAATAACTTTTTCAAGAAATATAGCTATATTGTGGACTGAAAGTTTAAATATTGCAGATATTATTGTGTCTTTAAGTTGCAGTAAGGCAAACAGTAGCTTTATTATTTCCAGAATCAAAGAATGAAGTGTGTGTGCTTTTTTTTTTTTTTTTTCAGATTTTAAGAAAGTTTTCTGGGCCCATATTGGATTATTTTAAAGAACCAGTCACCCAAATCACACATCAAAGTTCTGACACATTATTCTGTTTTCATATGAATGGCAAGAAAATTAATAAAAACGACTTTTCATTCACACTAATACCTTAGACCGTGTGTGCTCCAAGCATACTCTCCATTTCAGTTCTTGCTCTGTACTTTAATAATTCATTTGCCACATTTAACCCTCTACTCAGTCAAATCCACCTTTATGTGTTTAAACTCAATTCATCCTTCAAGAATACTTATATGTCGCTGCTGCATGAAGCTTTCCCTAAATCCCCACCACCACTCCATCACCAAGTCACAGTTGCTTTCTCTTCTCTGTGCCTTGTAGCTCTTTCTTCATCTCTATTAGCACAGTTAAGTTTCCTCTTATTTCGCTCAGTATTCCTATGCTATCTCCCATTAGAATGCAGCTTCTGGAAGTCAGAGATTCAGTTTTACTCATATTTCTTTTCACAGATAAATACTTGATAAATAATCATTCTTGTTTATGATGGAACCTAAATTTTCTAAATATATTTTTGTTTTATAGCATTTATATGACCTGTCTTTCTAAAAAGATATGGCATTAAAAGGTTAAGATTTGAATATCCTTTCCTAAAATAGTAGTATTAAAATATACTAGCTTGTGAAATTATCTAACACCTGACACATTACCAGGTGAAACACTGAGCTTACCTGAAGACTTTTACTTGTAACCATAATCAATTTGAAGTGAAGAGTTTTGTGTTTTTGGTTGTTTTTTGTTTGTTTTGATTTGGTTAGGTTTGGTTTTTTAATCACAATTTTTTGTGTAGTTGTTAAATTTTGGTCCCATACAGTTTAAATTTTGAGATTTCACTCTACGATAAAATGAAGACGTGGTTCCATTCGTTGTCTTGGAAAGTTTATAAAAAATTTCCAGATCACAAAATAGGCCATTTAAATCTTTATGGGACAATCTATAGCCATGCTACCCTAAACAAGCCGAAACCTGTCTGATCTTGGAAGCTAAGCAGGTTTGGGCCTGGTTAGTACTTGGATGGGAGACCACCTAGGAAGACTAGGTGCTGTAGGCGTAAATACACACACACACACACACACACACACACACACATATAGGATTGTATATAAAAATATATGAATATAAATGTGTGTGTGTGTGTGTGTGTGTGTGTGTGTGTGTGTATGATTGTAAACTGACGAGGTCCTTGCTATCTGTGAGGTCAACCAAGGGTTGCCTCGCCTTAAAAAAAAAAATCTTTATGGAATAAAGATAATAACTAAATTGCTTTCGGGAACTATGTCAAAACTCAGACAAAAAGGTAAGAGAAGGAAAAATTCAGAAAAGGCAAGCAACATATAAACCAATGTGGTGTGTTTAGATGCCTTCTGATATTGCTGCAATCTGCTTTAAATCATAATTTCAAATTTAGTGATTCTTCATTTCCTAAAAGTAACATTTTCTGAATTTTGATTATCTTAATAAACGTTCTTGAGATTTTACTTTCTGGTTATATATTATTTTTTCAATACCTGAACCATATTTTAGAATACTTTAGATAAAAAAATAATTTGTGCATAAATATTACCCGCCAAGCTACAAGTTCACAAATTAATATCTAGTTACTAATTTTATCTCATCTCCACTTTAATTTCCACCAATTTTTATCATGTAACTTATTGAATGAAGATAATAAGGCTTAAAAAATGCATACCATTCTTCAATAAACAGGTCAGGTGTAGCAAAGGCTTTTGAAACATTCAAGCATAGAATATGCACATCATTTTATTTATGACATGACATTAACACACACAAAAAAACCTTAAGTTCCTTAAACAATAGTTTCTTCTTATAAATCTGTCCTGGCTGTGTCTAATCAAATTACATTTTTCAGGATAGTATGTCCTTCTCTGAAATTGTTTCTAGCATGTATCTCCCAACTATTTTGTTTATAATTGATTGCCAACAGAGTGATTTACTTTTGATAAAGTATTGTGTTTGTAATTTTATAGAAAATACAACTTCTTTACTCAATGAGCAACAGGAAACTAAAAATACCAACACTGCTTAAATTAATATCATCTTAATGAATAGCACCTAAATGCTGGCAGATGGCCAAATGAATCATCTTTGTCTTAAAGTATCAAAATGGTTAAGACACTACCTATGTTAACTTAATTGTTCTTGAAATTCATCAGACGGGAAATGAAAAAATGCTACAGTGTCGTAGCTTTTGTCTTGAACATCTGAAGTTTCCTTAGCTAGTAATTTTTTACTTAGAATTGTATCTTTAATCCTGGGATCTCCTATCCTTTTGAAACCAGTTAATTAAAACTCTATAGTCACCTTATAGAACTTTCACATTTGGGTAAAATGAGAACAAAAGAATAACTTTCATAATGTGACATAAGCAGACTTTTCAGAGCTAGAAGTATATATGTGTACCTATTTCTATCTGCTTCCCTATCTGTTTCTGTTAAGAGCTGAAATTTGTGCCATCGTGGTTAATGTTTTGACAGATTTTATCATAAACCTAGCTGTTGTAAATTTGCCTTGAGCCCAAACTTAACTTGTTATAAGCTCAGAAACAGGTTTTACTGTTAGTGACCAGAAAAGGAAATAAATCTACGTTCTCTTAAATGATAGGAGTTCAGAGTTTAACTCCTGAAAAGTTACACAGTACTTGAAATTTGGGAGAAATTCTCATTTTCTATGTTAATGCCTCTCAGTTCTCTATAAAACATACATAAACACTTTTGTGACTAACACATGGGAAAATATACCAAAAGAAATATTATGTGGCACTTATATGCTTACTAAATTTTATAACCAAAATATTATCCCTATATTTTTTAAATGTAAAAGCCCTTTGCCTCAGTATATGGAATCAAAATTTTAGGTCCTTAATATGTGATTGGTTCAAAAACTATAGGATAGCCACTTTGTTTCCAAATAATTTATTAGAATGCTCTTGTTTGACCCTAGTTTATGGCATCTGTCATCTATTATTTTATAATTACCTAGAGTATTTTATTAAACATACTCTCAATCATTACTATTCCTGGCAGTCTGCAGATCTAGATTTTTTTCCTCTAAAACACCTTCAATGACCATGACCATTAATATTTATCCATAAATGCATTTGTACACAGGCTCAATCATAGCACATCAGTGAAGAAAAAGAGTTGTTACCCAGTTCTTTACCCTAGAATAAATCAAATCAACAAATATTTATTGAATGTCTACTATGTGCAAATAGCCATGGACTAGTCAGCTTTTAAAAGCCATCCGACTTTTCACATTGAAAAAATCAAAGCATTATCATTTTAAGCATCACAGAAGCTGCCTCCATATCCTTTAGATAGGAAAACTTCTGAGGGCCCTGCAAATACTTGAGATAAAGAAAGACAAAGAAGAAAAAGAGAATTTACAGACTGAAAAGAAGAGAAAGAATAACCTCAAATATCAATGGTGGATTGCATCATGTATGTATGTATGCATGTATGTATGTATGTATGTGTATATATACACACACACACACATATGAATGAGTTTATGTATATGATGTGAATGAGTTTATGTATATGTGTGTATATGAATATATACACACAAAAAGAAGAATGAGTGAATTTGAGAAAAATAGACTTTGTTAAGATGACATAAGAATGGACATTTACAATTGATTCCAGAAGTTTGCTTTAAAAATAGGCTTAATAGTTTGGCTAGTGTTAAGTTTTATGGTACCATGAAACCAAAATATGTCGTGATACGACAGAAAGATTACTCAACTTGGTGCCAGAAGTTCTAAAACCTAACTTGCTCTAAAGTCTATTAGGAGATGACCTCATTAAGCAAAAGTTTATAATAAAAGAAGTGACCCTATATTGTTACTATAGAAAATTTTCATAGGGGCCTAAATAAGAAGTTAATTTTATCATAAATAAGAGAAGCTACTTAAAAGCTTATTTTAAATTATTATTAAAAACGAAATGAAAACTACCAGTAAGAGGCAAAACTTGTAATAGTTATTATACTATATTATATATTACGCTATTTTATTGTGGTATTTTATACCAAATATACTATATTATACTATATTATGCTATAACAGTCTGTGCATTTTATTTTATTAATCCATAAAAGAAAAAATAATAAACTATCTCCCCACATCAAATAATTAAATGTTTCCTTAGTGAGGTATAAAAGGAAGGATGGTGATAATTTCCAGCTTTACCAAATAGAATTAATCCTGGCTGCTTCGCATAAAGGGTAGGTGCATGTTGGCCATCGAAGATATTGTCACTGATATGTTCACAGGGGATGTCTGGGGTCTATTTTAAAATACTCTTTTAGGAGAACTAATTTTTAATTATCAATTTTCACCTTTTATTGATAGGCTAGGTTTAATTTCTAGTGAAAATCACAACAGACTCTTTAAATAACCTTTTTTAAACAGCAGCTTTCATCTTTCCTGAAATGTCTGAATTTAATTTCTTGATGTTTGTGTGTGTCTGGGAGCGGTGGCGGGGGGCGGGGGGGTGAACTGTTATAATTCTATTGTTCGAAGTTTATGCTTCTGTTATGAAATTGTTGGTTATGAAGCAAAGGTATCTTCTCGTATATCGTTTTAATTACTTGCGACTTTGCCTATCCGGTTGTAATTTATTTTCAAAGCATACCCTAACTGCACTGTAGTGAATTTTGGATTCTTTCTCAGCTACATGCTTTCTTTTCTTCATAAAATGACACTATTGGCCTTTGTAAATATAGTAAACACTTCCAATGTGTGACTACATTGGTTTGGTTTCCTTCATCTATTTTCTTGGTATATTGTATTTAATGTCTTTGCATATAATCTAAGTACTATTTCACTTGGATGATCCAAATCTAATGCTCCTGTTCATGAAGAAATATTATCTTTAGAGTTGTTTCTAATTTTCATTTCATCTTTCTCCTCCTTGGACCAGAATTCCCAATGCTGAGACCCTCTCACTTAGGACCTTGCCTGGATTCACCTGCCCCCTTGTGGTGTTCCTCTTTGAATAGTTAATAATTTCTGAATCTTGGATTTGATATTACATGGCCTGAGAAGAGAAATCTCATTATTCTTATCTAGCTGTCTAGGGTCAGAAAAGTTTTCTTCTGTTAGTCACTGACATGTAAAGATACATGGACAAGTTTTTTTTTTTTTTTAATTTAATGCAGAACATAAGAAGGAAATTGGAACTATAAAGAAACTAGTAGCTTGAAATAAATAATGATACTTAACTTCATCTATAATCAATATTAGTGACCTACAGATTGATACACTAAAGAGATGTTTCAAAAATTCTCATGAACTTAACATCAAATTTCGTCTATGTCAGTGTCTCCTTTTTTAGTGAGTAAAGGAGGGGAGAATGCTATTCTATTATATTCGAATTTTAAACAGATTTCTTATTTCCTTCCTTTCTTCAAGGAAGGATTCATTGATATAAAAAATAAATTCAACTATATATCTGTATAGTCAGATATGTGATTGACACAAACAGGTTTTTGTTTCCCTTTCTCAAAAAGGAATTCCTTCACATGCCACAGGGCTAATTTTTACATCTTCAGTTGAAGTCTATGAGATTTGCACATGCAAAAGAGTTGTTGTATGTTCAAGGAGTGAATTACCTAGCCACCAATTCAGGGACATTTTGCAAGAAGAAGAACTTAAGAATTAGGCCTGTAGTTTATAAAAAATAATATTAAGATAAAAGAAATGGAAAGAGGGAAGCACTATTTACATAAATAATTTATCTTTCTTAAAAGGAAGAGATAGATTAATAAATTACTGTTAACAAGACTCTAAGTAAATTTTAAAAATATATTCTTCTATCTGTTAACTATAAGAGTAAATCTTTCTAGCGGAAAAGATCTCTTTCTATGCTGTTCCACCTCCAACCCCTACTATCCACCAAAGCTGGATTTGATTGATAATAGTGATCCTCTGTGGCATCATGTCACCTGGTTGAGATCTAGAAGAAGAAACAGTATGCAGGCTTTACTAAAGCTATTGATAGTCCAACTCCCAAATTTCTAGTATCCATCGCTTCTTTGTAGTTTCTCGTACATTTGTAACAGTTGACCTACTAACAGGTTCCCAGAAACACAGGTTCAAATTTTGGCAGGCTTACCTCACCTCTTTGTCCTTCCAAAGTACATAAATGCTAAAATGTGTTCACAGTGAAGAAGGGAGAGTCATTCCAATGGGACTTTTAAAACGAAGACCTTTTCTTCTCCTTACCAAGTTACTGCCATCCTCTCCAAAGAAATAAAGTTTTGTCAGTGTGCCCTTGGCATAATTTCTTCAGCCTGGATTAAACACAGGTGAGTAAGAGTCTACCTTATCTCCACAGGGCATTAGTCACTCTATAAAAGTTAAATTTATTATGAAATGCTTTGTTTGTGTTAACATATATCTTCTCTGGGAAGCTGGAAACAAAGGCATGTCCTTTAAGACTCCATATGGGGAAAACACATCCTCCTGTGGAATTTAACCTTAATTTGAACCAAGATCTGTGAAAGAAAAGTGCTTTAGTGCATTGTTCCCTTGCTCCACCCATCTATCCCCTTATCTAAATGGGGTTACTGTTGCTTCGTGTTTTTTAACTCTTCCCATTCCACACTTTACTTTTCTGAGTCTAAAATTTATCCTGGAAATGAAATATATTAAAATAATCGTGGCAAACAATTACGCTTTGCTTTTAAAGATAGTTTTATGTAATATATTAATTCTGATATCTTTAAAATCAAATACATGGATAGATAGGTTATACTCACATATCTTATTGTTCATTTTGTTGTTTTAACAAATGGTACATTGTAAAGAATGTTTTATTACCTAAAAATTGTATTTCTTGAAAATCTTCACTAAGATTTTCTTGCTAGCAAACATTGTCATATATGCACAGTTTATACTTTATTAGAAGTAAAGAATAATTAGAAGAAAGAAAAGTTTACATTAGGAATAAAGATGAGGTATATTTGAAAGACTAATTTTCAAACTCTGTTTTTCTTCAGTCTGTTGCAGCCTTTAAAATGTTTTTAATGTATATAAATCTATATATGCACCAACGATCTCTTTTTAAAAGCAAAACCAAAACCTCCATTGCTGTTGCCCCATCATAACAGGCCAGTTGTTTATAAGCATCAAGGAAAGTATGTCTAAAAACAATTTTTAAGTTGACATTTTAAAAAGTACTGTTTATATGAATGCTTAAAGTTTCTTTAATAGCAGCTAACAACAAACTTGTAATTATTGAAATGGTTTTTCTTCACTGACTTTTGTTACGTTAAGGAAAAAAATCACAAACTAAATTTGAATATAAGCTTAGATATTCATTTATTTTTTAAAAGATATATGAACATGATTTCTGAATAGAAATGTACTCAATTCCTCTACTCAAAATAACTATTTTCAGCATTATTAAATTGAAAAATTCTTAGCAAAAAGAAAATTATAGCAAAACATGAGTATATTCCTTTGGTCATAGATTTCATTATCACATATATTTTATCTACACTATAATGTTAAAGTTAGTTTGATAAATGTGTTTTTTAGAACTATGGAATGAATACATAATACATTTAAGACATTAGAACATTTATCACAAGTAATATCAGCCTCATCTACATTTATTGGTTCTACCCAAACCAATCTGCATATGAAAATCGATGAAGCTTAGTCTCTATCACTTGTTAACACTTGATTATATACTGTCATTATTTAAATTCATAATATGTATTGTGTTTTCATGGAAATTATAAATTCACATGGAGCAGTAATGAGGTGACAATTGGAATACTTTACCTCTCAAACTCAATTTCTTGGTTCTCTTGGACTTTGCACTGAATTAGATACTAATTTGATACAAACTTTCTTAAAAGAAAACAGTCCTATATTGCTTTCCTTACTAAATGCTGCCCCCAAATTTTTCCAAGGATGATTTTGGGTGGCCATCTTCATGACATACATAAAAGCCTATGTAGTTCTATCATTCCTTCATGGTCCTACCTTAAGACAGCCATAAGAATATCTTTCACAGGAGTGAAAGGGTCAAAATAATAGATGAACAAAGTAATGGGAAAAGTGAAAGTTAAGTATAAAATTGAAAAGTCAGATATTAACCAGAATCAAAAAAAAAGAATGAAAAGTGTGAACTTTGTAGAAAATAGGAAGAAACATTTTGCAAAAACTGAAGTAAAGGAGCAAAAGGGAGAGAAAGAACCAAAGATAATTCCAAACTATACATGTATTGATTTTGGTAAATCCCAAAGTATTTTCAAAATTAGATACAAGAGGTTAAATGTATGTGTTTATAAAAATGTAGACAATAGTGGTCTTCACATATTAAATTTTAAAGATGTAAGATGTGGTAAAACAATTAGAATAATAAAATGCTGAGCATCTTTATTGACCGGGAGCTATATTACCATACAAAACTGTTAATGATATTAGAAAAAGCAAATTATGTAATAAATTTTATGGAAGGTATTTATTTTTCTTAATTTTTATTTATATTTGAATCTTCAACACTAACTAGAATATACTGAGCATAGTAGACACTTAAAAATATTTAGTTAAATCAAATAGTCCTTACCCAATGAAATAACAATTCAGTAGAGTCACAAGAAATGTGGATAACAGACTGTGGCGATGTGTGAGGGTTAGGGGACAAAGGACTCAGTTGTAAAACATCTAAGCCTTATTAATGTATTAGTCACTTAATGACTGAATAATTTACAGTATAAGTAAAGGTGAAAGTAATGTTCTTGGAGGAAATATTTCTAATCTGGTTATATTTGGAAGTCTTCAGTATTTTATTAAAAGTATATCTAGATGAGAGAATTGAAAGAGATAATAGAGGAGGTTTTATTGTTTGTAATTGTCAATAACTCAGACAACACCATACCAGGTGCTGGGATACAAAATTGAATATGACTATTTCTACTCTCATGACAGTCATAATCCAGAAGGAATGACAGAACTGTAAATAATTACAATATGGTATGATAGGTTCTATAATAGAGGAAGTCTCAAGAATGCTTTGGCAGAACAGGTGAAAGGGCATCTTGCCCTTTCTTTGAGATTAAAGAAGGCTTCCCAGAGGGTATGGTGTTTGAGCTAAGTGCCATTAGGATCAGAGATTAAGGAGTCCATGGTGACTTTAATGAGAACAGTTTCTACTATAATGAGAGGCAAAATCCAGATTGTAGTGAATTAACAAGTGAATGAAAAATGTAGGAGTAGAGATAGTGAATATAGACTACCATTCCTGGGAAATTGTCTTCTAACTCTTCTTACTTGCTACCTCTGAAAAGATTTAATAAGGAATATCACATTGCATAGCGCAATTGAGTCTAATGATAGTAATAGATTTTTTTCTAAACTGATAATGAATGAATTGCATTTCACTTCTATGAGCTCAATGACATGAATCCTTCCAGCAAGAACCTTGGCATTTGAAGGAGGGTTATACCTACACTTTTGCAGAATAAATGTCTTTGATCCCAAATTCTTCTATTCTTCCTTTCTATTCTGGAGCTTCAAGTCTCAGTTGCCAAGTATACCCCAATAAATTTTTCTCTTTCCTTTCTCTCTTCCATCTTTCTCATAATTATTATACCTCTAGCCATATATCCTCAAGTCATTCAAATATTTTATTGGCCATACCTTATCTTTCTAATGCTAAATGTTACCTACTGAATAAACTCTGAATTCTTTAGAGCATTCAGGGCTCTCTAAACTTTTGTTCCAGTCTACTTTCTTGGCTTTATTTTTCTGTAGCCTCCTCTATCATGCTTCAGCTTCATCTTTCCCTCTATGTACCATGAACTTCCTGGCTTCCACTTCCTGACACTATTACCTTTACCTGGAATTGCCCCCTCCCTGAAATGTCATACCTAAGACTATCTGACATTTACAGTCTTACTTAGTAAACTTATTCTCTATAAAAGCCTTTTTTGATCTTCCCATA
Organism: Eidolon dupreanum; assembly: GCA_028627145.1. NCBI lineage: Eukaryota > Metazoa > Chordata > Mammalia > Chiroptera > Pteropodidae > Eidolon > Eidolon dupreanum. Next base: position 73,822,825 of record CM053509.1, read on the forward strand.
TATAACTTTTTTTTTTGTCAACTCTTAGTATTTATACATACTTCTCTGTACCTTTCATTTATTCATTTATTCTAATTCATTCAACAAACTTTATTGAGCACCTACTATGAGCCAGGAACTGAAATTGCCACTTTCTATTTTTTTTCCCACAGTTAAATAACTATCTCATCACTCCTATCAGACTATAAATTCTTTGAAATCAAGAATTATCTAATATAGCTCTGTAAGTATTATAAAGCTCTATACACATGCAGTAATTGTTCAACAAATGTGTTGATTACATTAATGAATAAATTAATCACAAATGGAGATTCATCTCCTGAAATTCAATGAGATAAAGATAGCACCCCAATCTTTTATCCTCCCTGCCAGACATTCCCTCCTAACATTATCTACAAGAATACAATTTGTCACTTCTTCAACTTAACTGTCTTAAAATGGCATTTAAAAATAAATGATATTTGGCTTTGTTGTATTTATTCTCTTAAACTCTTCCCTGTCTTCAGCTCCATCCATTTCACTAAAAGATTCCACAAGTTATAGTATTAATCAAATCCTTCCACTTTACCTCCACTACTACCTCACTTAGCTGGTGACCATACTGCAACATCCCTCTTAAAAGGGTCACTCCTGTCACTTTCTTCATTCAACCCATCCTACATGACTTAGCTTTGAATATAAATTCAGATTACATTTCTTTTTAAATTTTTCCTCTTTCTTTAGACATCATAAAACTTTAATACTAAAGCAGTTCTATTTATTCTCTAATCTAATTATTTGCCAACAATCTTTAGCTTAAAATGTCTCTCACCTCTAGGACATTCTACCTCTTCACTTCAACCAGCACAGTTTACTGTAACTACAGCTATCTAGAACCCAGCTTAAAATCCATTTTCAAGGAAGTTTTTTTATTGACCTAGATTCATGTATTGCTGTACTTATTTTCTACATATTATTCAATACTATATTAATTTGAATCAAATATTTGTCCTACTTGCCTTTCTATGAGATGCCTCTGTTAAGGACATTTTCTAACCAAAACAGTGTAAACTCCAATATGAATTCAGTATACTGATCTGTATTTTAAGTGTGAAGGTTCGTTCTTCATGATGATGTTAATCTGTGGTTTTCTGCCCTTTAGGTAAAATAAACATACTAGATTAAATGGCACCAAGATATTCAACTCTTCTAGAATTACAATATATAACCTAATAATCTTTATTGACTAATCAACCAAAATTTACAGAAAAATAAATTAAATACTACCATAACATGATCTCAAATATATGCCAAACCATAAAATATGAGTAAGAGAGTGAATTTTGGACTTGAACCTCAATTTCTACTGTTCTTTTATACATAATACCTGGCACTGAATTTTTTAAAAAGACATTAAAGAGAAAGAAAAATAACCCACATGAAAAGATAAACTAGTCAATAGAAACAGACCCAAAGATAACCTAGATATTGGAATTATCAGCAGAAACTTTAAAAAAAGAAAAAGAAAAAAAGAATAAAAAGATATTAATTTCAAAATAGTAACAAACTCACAGAAACAGAAATCAAAATAAAATGAAATAGCATCTTTAAATGCTGAAAGTAAAAAAAAAAATCCAAAACCTAGAATTAAATGCCCAGGAGAGTGAGAGTGAGAGAGAGAGAGAGAGAGAGAGAAGTATCTTAAAACAGGACTTCACTAAAAAAAATCCTAAAAGGAGTTGATTAGACAAATGGAAAGTGACACAGCTGGAATCATTATAGGAAAGAATGAGAGCACCAGAAAGGGCAAATTATGAGATAAGATAAATGGATATTGACTGTTTAAATAAAGCGTGAACTTGAGGGAAATGTTTACCTAAGTGGTCATCTAGTCTGCACTTGAATGTTCAATGTTGATAAGCTCACTATTTCCTGAGGTAGCCTACTCTATCTATAACCATGTTACAAATGTCTTTATACTGAGCTGTAATCTGTAATCATCACAAATTTCTACCTTCTGGCCCTAATTCTGCCACAATAAATAATCTAATTTCTCTAACACATGCTTGAAATAACTAGTATCCGCCAATGTAACAGAAATTTTCATTCTTTGGCCGAACATCCCAAGTATAACCATTCTTCATAAGGCATGTTCCAGTTTCCATCTAATCTAGAATCTTTTAAATGCATCTTACTTTATATTTCTCAAAGAATAGATCCCAACACATGAAACACAATCCTTTAGTGATCAGGGCATTTTTGCTTTCCCCAATCCATGTGTGAGGCAATTGAATTTACCTTTTATAAGGAGGGCAATTAGTGTGATTTATTCATATTTAATTCCTAAATTAGCCTCTGTGAACACTCTGGCCGCAAGAAGTTAGCACTTATTTGTGTTCACTGAAAGCTTTGTTCAGTAGTATTAGGCTAGAAATGGTATAAAGGCAAGAACTGGCCAATGAGATTCTTAAGACTATTTCAACAGATAGCGGACATTACGGACTAAAATTGTGACCTTCCAAATGTCAAGGAAGAAAAGTTTGGGGTAACTGGGTTATTGGTAGGGTATATTAATTAATTACAGATGTATGGGCAATAGGAGAAATAAATCAATGATGACTATGACTTTTCAAGATTGAGTGATAAAGAGAATGAGAAAAATATGGAAGTCAGGAGGCATGCTTTGTTACAGAGAGAAATGTATTGCTGTAATTTAAATGTATTTCATATTCATGGAAATATTTTTTAAGCAGATAAGATGGGAGTTTTTGTTGGAGGACAGGGATTGACTTTTAACTTGGTGCATGATAGCTCAAGCCATGAAACAAAAGAACAAAGGGCCTATCGATGTCTTTTAGTTAAAGACCATCAGGGACATATCTATAGATGAACAAGTTAGACTAATTGCTTGTTGCAAATAAGGGAGACCACACACCATAGGGAACTGTGTGACATTTCAGTAAGAGGGTATTAGAAAGGACTTATAGGATTGGGCTTGTGTTAAGTGATATGGGGGAGGGTTCAAGAGACTGGGACTTTGAACTCAATGCTGTGGGGGTAATTCTATAATTGGGCATCTTAAGAAATCTTATCTAGGAAGGAAGACTAGAACACAGCTAAAGATATAATTTGTAAAGAAGCAACAGCTAGGATGGGGGAATATTTGCTATTTTTGTGGTTTGCAGTGACTTTGTTTTTATCTGTGCTTAGACAAAATTACAAAGTGGTCTTCTTTTTGTCTCACTTCTCCACGGTTATAGAGTGGCCGTGTCTAATGTTGGAGTTCAGTAACATTGTTTATGTTTGACAGAACTCCTAGGCCTAGCTGTGAGTGCCAGACCAAATCTTACAAACATCATAGCCTTGCTGGAAGTGTCAAGCCAGTTTCCAAACGTGCAGGGCTGTTTTTGATCTCTCTAGGCCATGGACTTAGCCTTGGGGACCTATAGTGAAGGTTAGAGCAGACAGAACAGACAGTTATGGAGACAGAGAAGCAGCCAAGAGGAGGTAGAGTTTGAGTGGGCTGGTATCAAGGGATCCTTGATGGGAAAGTGTTCAATACTGCAAAGAATACTTAGAACTGTTAAGACTGTTTGACATGCGGGGGCAGAGGGGGTGGGGATGGAGTAAAAACATGATAGAATCAAGGCATCACTAATGATGGTCAAGAAAGAAGTTTAAGGGGCCACAGATCAGATTGTAAGGCTGTGGAGAAATAGAGACTGTGGATGGGTGAAGATCACTCATTTGAAAGTTTGGCAGTGAAAAGGAGAGCAAGGGAATTTAACCAGAAGATTCTGCGAAACCAATTTAAGGAGTCCTCCCACCCCACCGCCCTCCAAAAATATAGGGATTACCATTATGTGTTTAAAGCTGAAGAGAAGGAGCCATTGGAAATAGAAACAGTAAAGATGCTAGTAAAGCAATGAAAAACAGAAGAGAAAAAGAGTCTGGGATCAAGAACTTCAGTGAATATGTTTGTCCCAGAGAGGAGGTTATGGTTGTCTTCCTAGACCTAACAGAGGAGGTATTGGTACAGATATAGAAATGGTGAGTTAGAATGGGGGTAGATGAAGGACTGGATGACAGGTGAAATCATCTATTTTTTTTTCTTTTATTTTTCAGAGAAGTTAGAAGCAAGATCATTTGCCAAGGTTGAGGAGGAAGGGAGATGAAAGAGCCTGGGGAAGATGTGAGTCATCTGCTAACAGATTGTTTAGTGAATCAGCAAAAGATGCTGTTTTCTACTAAGTCACTTATTAAAGAAGAAAATGCAACTGTTGCTGTATATCGTGAATTTATGGAGGATTTAGGAGTGAGAGCCCTTTTAGTCTCTAAAAAAAATATATAGGTTGCCATCTTTTTATGTGAGTAGTGCAAACAAACCCTTTTCTTGGGATGCTCATACTAGATTAAATATTATTTGATACAAATAATTTGAAATTTTTATTTTGGCTTTTGAACTGTGTCTCCCAAAGGAAAAAAAAAAACTCGCTATTTTCAAATGTAATAGAATATCAACTAGAGACAATAACCATACAGAAAGACGATTTTCATAGTTCTAGAGCAAAGAAAATTAACATTAACATTTCCATTTACAGTCATAAAAACGCCCCCCGCCCCAATCCACTCGAATTTTCTGTTTATATGTATCTAAATAACTAGATGCCTCATTCATTCCTGGTATTAGGTGTGATTGAGATAACTCACTCAGAGGCGGCAGCAGCAGCAGTTTCTGTGCACAGAGTAGCCCATGCTCTCGTGAGCATCAAAAGGAGATGAAGCCTGATTAACCATTTTGAAATCTATCGGATGAGGAGAAGTCCTTACAAAACAACTTTTATACGCTTTAATTAAAAACGTGTTCCGGCAGCTCAGAGCTGAATGGGCTTCAGGGGGAGCAGGGCTGAGCGCGTTGCTATGACGACACCAAATCTTTTCACGCCTGGCCCTTCCTCAGCACACTCTGTCTAGCTCTCTCCAGCCATTAATTTGCTTCTATCCCATCTCTCATTCCCTCACTCCCTCAGTCTGCGAGTCTATATGAGAACCAATACTTGCTGCTATTTCTGTTGTGGTACTTCTCCTTCCCTCCCTCTTTCTCCCTCAACCTTTTATCCCTTACGATTCCAGGCAATCTCTATTTTCTTGTTTCTCTTGAAAACAAGTTTATTCCCTGAGTTAAAAACACTAAAAAAAAAAAAAAAAGTCACAGCATGGTAATCATTGTTTATTACTCCTCATGATAAAATAATAAATCCGTTTTTAGGGGGTGAGTATAGTTGAGAAGGATCTATGCTGTACATTTTTTACTTTTCAGATTGAACACTGGCTGCTAAACCACCCCTTCTGTTGCTGAAGATAAGGTTAAAATAAAAAGGGCTATGCTTTACTCTACTAAAGGTAATTTATACTTATTATTAAAATCCCAGCTTATTCCACAAACAGTATCATCTGGTAACAAATTTAAGTGAATGTAAGACTTTAAAATATGTCCTGAAAAAAAAATGCAGACTTCACTTTATTTAAAGTTGTGCTCATTCAGAAATTTGAATAAAACCCAACACTTTCACTTGTTATACCACATAAAACAAGAATTGAGCAGAACTTGCCCATCTCAGAATCTAACCACCAACCTGTTAGAAGCTGATATCTTTGCAATTTTGTTTTGTTTTAGAGACCATAATATTATTACACAACTTCTTAATGTTACTCTTTGAGTCATCAGTGGCCTTATCACCTTTCATTTTGATTCCAATTCAAATTTTCCCTTTCTTATTCTATTTTATAAGATGACATAGGTGAGTGGAATGCAGTAAAGATCATTTCTCATTTGTTCTCTCTACTTAACTCACAATCTGTTTCTACCATAATTATACTTCCAAAGTGAATTATTTATCAGATTCTTAAGCATTTCCTCTAATTGCCTGACTCAGTCGAGATGTTGTAACTTCAGAAATGGGTGTAGTCTGGAGTGTTGCTCTGGGTATAGCATGGTCTAGTGGTCGTTACACAGAAAGGGGTGAGTCCTTGAGGGCCCAGAGTCCAGTTTTGAGTCTGAGACTTCCCATCACAATTCAGCTTTGAAGCCCCAGCCTCTGCATCTCTGGAATTGAAATTTAAAAGTTTAACTTTTCTTTAGATGTTTTTAATGAACTTCCTTGGTCTCTTTACTATATAAAACTCCAACATAATATATCCCTGAGAGGCTACATGTAAATCTGTGAGATACAAGTTAACAAATACTCTAAACTCTCTCTAGTATGAGGAACAGTATTTCTTTTAAATGAACCAACCCCAGGTTGGTTTCTAGATTCTGTTCTTATGACTTAAGAACTTAGCATATTTTAAAAAGAGAAAGTCCTTTGACTTCTTACTACAGTCACATTTAAAAGGTGACGAGGCTGCATGACCTAGCATTTGGGTGATATTTCACAAGTGGACCAAGTCTCCTCTTTATAATGCTGCTGTAATTTCAATAATAAAATCATTGAGGTTTAACTTTATTAAAAACATAAAGTATTAAAAACATAAAGCCTGTACATGTTAAAGGTGTTTTCCACCTGGGGCACTTAATCTGGGTCCATCTTAGGTGGGAATGACAGAAAGTCAATGTGTATAGATTGGCTAAATAAGTATAGGAACAGGTATTCAGGTATCTGAAGCAGATTTGAGACCTAATAAAGATGGATTCTCAAAGAGGCATACTTAAAATATAAGTAGATTTTACATAAATATCGGAGAAAATATTCCACTGACAAAATGTTTTACACCATGAATACAGTGCTTCTCCATTATATTGATAAGCTCAAGAATTAGGAGTCCTTTGGTTCTTGACATTTAAATCTATTCTGGACCTGGCTTGGGAAAACTTTGAGGGGAGTAATCTTGCAAGTGAGTGGACTAAAAAATATAAGTAAGTATTTTTCATCACCACGTTCTATGGTCCCATGATTCAGTTAATCTCAAGGCTCAAGGAGTTGCACTTTAAATAACACAGAACTCTCATTTCTGCTGAAATGTTTTACACTTCCGCCCTCTTAATTTTGTTTCATGGCCAAAGACAACTACATGAAAATTGTGGTATCTTTTGTTTAGCAATTCATTCATCCTATGGAGCCCTGCTCATCAGAAGTCACATAATCCTTTATGTGTGCTCTGGCACTAGAAAAATTGTTTATGTGATAAACCACAGGACTGTCCTGTTGCTTCTGTGGTCTGCTGGATGTATGTCAGAATTAAATCTTTTTTTTGGTGGTTGTTTTGAAGATATTGTTATTCATGGAATGGTTTTTACACTGAGCCAGAATGTGGTTACTCCGAAGTCTTCAAAACATCATAAAAATTAATTCCAAAATAGCTATACCTACATATAACTTAGTTTGGTCATACATATTGTGTTAAACTATTATTCAAGTCTACGGCCATGCTACCCTGAACATGCCAGATCCTGTCTGATCTTGGAAGCTAAGCAAGGTCTGGCCTGGTTAGTACTTGGATGGGAGACCACCTAGGAAGACCTAGGTGCTGTATGTGCAAATAAATAAATAAACAAACAAACTTTTATTCAAATTCTTCATCTTTAAAATCCATATCACTGACATCTTTACCCTGTATAAATGCCTTTCTCTAGTATTTCTAAACAAGTGATAATGAACTGCCAAAGGAAGCACAGCAGCCCACCATGTGTACAACTGTGTGTCACAAGTGAAGACAAAGTTTAAACCTCTACTCAATGTTACAAAAGAGATGTTATAAAAGATAGCTGAAGTAACACAACCCTGTAAATGTACTGGTCCCCAAGATTTAAGCTTATCTATTCTTTAATAAGGTAAAAAAAAAAAAAAAAAAAAGTGTCCAGAAGAGAAGTCACTCATTCTTTGATAACTTGTAATAAATATTTGGAGTTTAATAATTCAAGCAAGAATAGCATTACCCATAGGATTCTTTATTAAAGTCTCAGAATATCTGCAAGGTAAATGTTTTACATCTTTTTTCAATGTCAATGAAAAACATAAAGACCTCACAAAAATCAATATAATGCTTTAATGTAAGTTATATTCAGGATGCTGTCCTTCTATAAGACAAAAAAAAAAAAAAAAAAAAAGGCGGGGAGAAGAAAAGGGAAAAGAGAAAGAACTGAAATCTTCTCTTTAATCTCAGCTATATGAAATTTTTTCTCCTCCTCCTTCCCCAAGTGCCTAGGCCTAAAAGTAGAAGGAAGTGGTCAGAGTTCCATGGACTAAATTGATAAATTTTGTAGATTTGTAAATATACTTAAGGCTGAAGGGAATTAAATAACTAATTTCCTATTTCTCCTGTTAAGAAAATCCCTAGCTAAAAGTCATAAATCTGAAATATTTTCATTGGTTTACCTTAAATCAGCAGATCACTTAATTTATTGCTTTCTCACTTTGAAGAGACAGTGTTGTGGACCTGAAGTTCTTGTGGATGCTCCTCTAAGTCAGCATATCTAACTGTGTACACCTCCCCCCCCCCGCCCACGCACACAAAATCTCCTATAGTATACTTATGCTGGCTCTAATTTCCTGAAGCTTGAAGATTGAGATAGTCAGGACTAATTGTTAAGGAACGAAAGACTAATCCTAATCCACGGTTACTAATCTGGAGCATTCCATAAGTATTCTTGCAAGAAAAAAAAAAGTACTTTAAATTCTGTTATTAGTTTAAATTCTTTATCTCACTGAAATAATGCTGCAATATATACTTTCTTAAATAATGGCTGAGGAGGAAAATAGGGTAGTGTAGGAAGTATGCTCAATAATAAAATGACTTAAACTCGTATTTTAGACACCAAGCTGTTGAGAGAAATCTTCGATTATGATTCTTAGGGAATTTCTCTCTCTCTCTCTCTCTCTCTCTCTCTCTCTCTCTCTCTCTCTCTCTCTGTCTCTGTCTCTCTCTCTCTCTCTCTCTCTCTCTCTCTCTCTCACACACACACACACACACACACACACACACACACACACACACACGGTCAAGGCACGTGATAGTGCCGGTTTTAGCTCCTGTTTTCACCTCCGTACTCTCAGGAGAACCGAGAAGCAGGGGCTGCAGGTAGCTGAAAGGGACACGAAGGCAGTGGGACCCGGGAGGAGGCGCTCACGTGGAGGTAGCAGTCCCGGGCAGTGTCCACCCGGCCGGAAGCGAGGGGGCGGCACAACACGCCAGGAGCCCGGACCCCGCGCTCGGATGCGGGACGTGGCGCCCCCGCCGTCCAGGCCCAGGTTCCTGGAGCGTCGTTCTGCGATCAGAGCCGATGGCTGGCGTGAAAGCAGACGGGGCACTAAGGGCAGGGGCGATTTAAAGCCCCGTTTATCAGCGCGGGGGTGCGAATAAAGCTGGCTCGAGCCCTGGGCACCGAGTTTGGGCGGTGCGACGGAGAAGTTGCAAGCCCTTCGCGCTCACTGGGGAGCAGGGCGGCCTTTGTAGCCCGCGCGCCTGGGGTCCAGGGACTGCTTCGCAGCTGGAGGCCGGGAGGAAAGAGTAAACACCCAGCCGGCGGGGCCGCCCTCAGGGAATGGTTGCAAAGGGAGTCAGGAAAAATAAATCGAACTAGAGAGCTGCCCCGCCCCCCCGCGCTGCCTCGGCGGGCGGCGTCACCCATCCCGCAGCGTCCGGGCGGGCCTGCACCCCCGGCCTGGGGGAGCCCAGCCTGGGCCCGGCCGGCCGGCCGAGACCGCGCCTCCGAGCGGGTCTCTGGAGCGCGCCTCGGCCGCCCCGCCGCCCACCCCACCCAGCCGGGCCCCTCGGGCAGTATAGAGCCCTGCTTTGCTCTTTTCGTTGGCCAAGCACAATTGTGTTATTGGAGATAATGAATTCAATCCCCATCAAAGGGCATTAGGCTCGCCCGAGCCCTGGAGTTGCCGATGCCTTTAAAAAAAAAAAAAAAAAAATAGGAATGAAAAGCTGAGAAGAAAAAAAAAAATCTCTGGGGGAGCCTTTCCCCTGATCGCCGCTTTTGAAGTGAAGGGGCCGGGGCATTGTTGTTCACCTCGCGGCCCATACGGCTGAAGAAAGCCTGGGCTTTTGATGGGCTGAGAACCGCCTCGGCAAGGAGCACCACGACGGGTCGCGCAGCCCGCGGGCAGCATATGCCTTGGGACGCCGGGGCATCGTCTGGTGGGCGGGGCCGCAAGCGTGGCGGAGAAGGGGCTCCGCCGCGCGTTGGACCTGCTTGGCCGCGACCAGAGACAAGGCCCGCACCCGGTGGCAGCATTCCCGGAGCCCCAGGCCTCCTTTCCGAGGTCGCGGTGCCTCGTGCCCACTTCGTGGCGTGGGGCAGGGGTTCCAATCAGTTAAGACCTCGGACTGGGAGGCCATACAGCCCTTTGGAGGTGAGGGTGGAGAAGACAGAGTTCTTTTTGAGCGCATCGGGCCAGGGGGGTTAGAAATGTACTTTCAACCACTGGGACACAGCATCTAAGGTGGCTGGCTTAGCTAGAGCTAGATGAGTCTGAGAAGGTGTACATCACCGAGAGGGGCATCCGTACGACAGGCAGTTAGGATTGTTCACCTGTGATTCAAGGCCATCGGGCAGCTGGGCCCCGGGAAGGAGTGGGGAGCGCCGGGAGAATGGAGGCGAACACTAGGCATAAGGTGCGCGACCGGAACAGCCCTCGGAGCAGTTTCTCCAGCGTCCACGGCGTCTGGCCTCGCAGTTCTAAACCCAGGACAGCACTTCAGCATCAGATCACATTTTCTAAAAACGTGTTGCAGTCATTTAAGTTTGCTTTCAGCGCCTCCAACATGAACTTTCCCCACTTCGATTTGCAGCCTACCCCCCACCTCCCACCCCTGCCCCGGCCCGCCTCTATGAACTCCTTTGGCGCAAGGGTCAGCAACTCTAGCTGTTCGGATCCGTTCCCTTCCCTCCTTTCCCTGTCTCCAACCCCCTCCACCCCTCCGCAAGGGACCCGGGTTATTCGCCTCATTAATACATTAGCAAGGCATAACATAAAGGAAGCGCGTGTCAACAGAAGGCAGTGTGAGTGAGAGAGGCAAGAGAACCTGGACGATGCCCTGTGCTGCCACACGGCTCATTGCAGCTTGAGCTCGCGAATCGGCCTCCACCTAGGAAGAAGCAGTGGAGAACGCAGCGGGAGTTAGCACTCGGGACTGAACAGCTGTTGTATTAGGGGTTTGTAGCTGAGCCATGGGAGTAATGCACACGGCTCCCACGTGGGTCCCAGAACTAGGGGAGAGTTCCCAAACCTCCAACGTCACCTGAACCGCGCAAAGAAATTCAGCTCTCCTGGATTTTCACTCGGCGGGAGTCTCCTTTCTCCCTCTTTCATAACGGGTCCTTAAAAGTAAATATATACACGAAAAGAACCACCACAAAGCCCCTTACATTCTTCTCGTTAAATCGTTTGTTTTAAAATACCAACTCCGAGGTGAGAGTAGAGAGACAGAGACAGCCACCTAGGATATAATTAGGCAAAAAAAAAAAAAAAGGAAGAAAGAAGAAAGAAAGAAACTGAAGTTTCTAGTTGAATGCTTTGTTCCCTATTTTCCGGCAATGCTTTGGGTAGTATTTTCAGATTGTTTTTCTTGGTTTCAGGAATTAAAAAGGAAAAATTCCTCCATGTATCATCTTGAAGATCAGCTGAGAAGTAGAAAGTCAACCCAAAGCAACCTCACACTTAGAACTCTAAATCAGGGCATCCTTGGCACTGGCTGGGTTCTGAACTTGATCTCCATGTGACTTGACCAGCATCCCACCTGGATTCTGAGGTCCTCAAACACTTATTCTATTTAAGCCCCTTTCTTCCTAGATATTGAGGGATAATATTCTGCTTTTATAGTCTAAGTTGACTAGGACATAGAGAACACAAACATATCATGAAGTGGCATTTGTAGGGATGCTCCTCACTTTCCAGGGCTGCAGAGCAGAGCAGAGCACAGGCTCATGGGGACTTTGCTTTTACACTGTATAGTCGCAGCTGACATAATTGGAGAAATGAGGAAGTTAGATACAAAACAAAAGGTAGCAAGTGAGGATTTCTCCCTTGTCATATTTAAAAATATATTTACAGTATGAAAATGTATGTGTTTTACCAGTTAAAATTAACCAGCATAGGTATTTTTCCAGCCCCCTATTGCTTGCTAGAATGACAGCTGGAGGAGAAAAAAGTGAGGGCTGCAGTCTGAGCTGTCCAAAGTTCAATGAACCAAACTAGACAGGGAGCTAAAAAGAGAAACACTAGTGGAAACATTATGGCCTCAAACTTAACTATCTGGAATAAAAATAAAACAATGTTTAAAGTAACCTATTACTAACTGTTATTTCGATGCACCAAATAGGATCATCAGTAGAAAATAAAACTTGCATAAATGGCTACTCTAAAAAAAAAGAAACAAAAAACTTTATCTTCTCGAATGGATTCAATTTCTAAATAGGAAAGTTGTAAGATCTTACAAGTTGTTTAACGCCAATAACTCTTACCGTTTGGAAAAATCTTATTTCTAAATTTCATCATAATTTACTTACATATTTAGCCCAAGATAGCCTACAAATAATCACCTTTTAGCACATAATTCTCTTGAAGTAGTTCGATATTATCTTAACCTCTTTTAGTTGCAAAACACATTTTACTACAATTCGAATAAACAATTAAAATTTAATTTAGAAAGTAAAATATTTTTACAAATTTAGTAAACATCTAATAAATAAGCAGTTTTATCTTTACAACGAGTTTTTCCTCTTGACATTGCAGTATCACATTAAAATACATTATAGCTAAATGTTCTACAATATTACTGCTAAATCAACAGAAAACCAATTGATCTCGAGGAAAGGTTAATTAATTTAGGTTACAGGTCTCCTTCTTTGGTCTGCATTGAAAAGAACTTGTATTGATTGTAGAAGTTTTTGCAAAGAATTTTAATAAGCATTTTCGTGTAATCGAGATCAATTTTTTAAAGTACCAAAACAACAAGGTCAAATTTTTTCACTCCAGGAATACTTTACTGCTATGGCTTGTTCAAATCGGTTAGATTCCTGGAAAAGGTAATGTTCTTATACTTTCAGTGAAATCAGTCGGGTATCTAGCCTTCAGAAAATGAAAATAGGACTTAAGGACATTAATAGGATTTTATTTGTTTAATCTCTCCTCCCATAATAATTCTCACCAGTTTATTCTGCTGTGAGGGGATCGCAAAGGGGACAATGGAAACTAATTTTTATCCTTGATTTAAACACTGTATTAGCCATCATACAGAACAGACTCAGCTGCCGTCTACTAGGGAACACTTCTAAGTGGTGCAGTTTTTGCTGAATAGAACTTACGAGCTTTTCCTCTTCCCCATGTTTAATTGTCTTCGCTTTTTATCAGTTAAAAAAAAAAGTTTCAGGCCCGTAACAAGGTGAAAGTAACATTTGAAGTTCTTCTCCTCGGCACTCTACTCACTCCCAAAACATTTTTCTTTTTTTCTAAAAGTGTTTGTTGGAGTCGTCAGTGGATCAGAGGGCCTCGGGAGGTTTGCACTTGGGTCTGTTGCAAGGTTTTTCCTTCTCTCTCGCTCGCTCCCTCCCATCTCCCCTCGGAGACCCCTCCCCCACCTTGGGCGAAATTCCTAAATAAAGCCAGCCGCGTGGACCGCGCCTGAGTGGTCAGCATCCCCTTTCTGGCCCTGGTCTGCAGGAGCATCTGAAATGAAGAAATACAGAAACTCCATGACGAAAGGCGGAGGGGGCTGAAACGGATAGCGAGAATGCAGTGCGCTCGAGAGGGTCCCAGCACTCCCTCAAAACCACAGATGTTTTCCTCCTGGCCCTGGGGCGAGGCGCTCCAGCCCCGGGCGTTCCGGCGTTTGTGTGTCTGGGTTTCCGAGGAAGGGATTACGCAGCGGGAGCAGCCGCGGCGACGCGGGCGTTGGGGCCGCAGGAGCCGTAACGAGGCGCCTGGCCTTCTTTGTTGACTTTTAGGTCTTGGGCTCAACAGAAGATTTATTCGCTAGGAGGGGAAAATGCCCAAACAATGAAGAACTAACTGCACTTGTCACCTCGAGATGCTCGCGTTCCTGCTCTGACTCCCGCTTCCCCGGCAACTGGCTGCCCTGGCCTCAACCCGTGCGCGTCTTAACGCGCGCGGCCCAGATCGCAACGCCCAGAGCTGACAGAAAATCGCGGGAGAAGCCCACGAGGCAAGACCTGTCCCCTGCGATCCACCATTCTAGCTTCCCAGGCAGGTCTCCAAAGTGGCCTCGGATTCTAAACCCGAGGCTCCTCGCCCCTGAAAGCCCAGAAAGAGTCTATGCCAAGTAAGAGCGAGAGCTAAGGCCGACGTAAGCCTGGTGGGTGAAGGCAAGGCATTGTTACTAACTACTAGTACGTTAGAGAGAGGGAAGGGAATACCACGGAGTGGAACGCACGAAAGTTAGACTATTTTAAAGTCAGTGTGGCCAGGTAAAATTCTGAGGCCCAAGCTCACGCCTTATATTACATTTGTAATTCGAATTTACCAATGATTGTTTACCCTTTTTCTAAACGTTAAAAAGCTGTTGGGATTGAAAGCTTTTTCCTTTCTTTGAAACTTTCAACGTCCTTCCCAGGCCTCTAAATCGGGTTTTGAAATTACTCAAACTAGTAATTTCCTTCTTCTTTCATTAATTGAAGCGAGAGCCTGGGTTTGGGATTTCTGGATATTTCTCAAGTGCTACATGGCACCCTTTCTCTCATCTGGGGAGGCAATTACGCAATAATTAAGGGACTCACACAGCTCTTTTTATCTTGTCCTCGTGTAGAGTGGGGCGATCAAAGTAAAAGCTGTTCAAGTTCAAGCCCTGGAGAAGACGGAGTTCATACACAAGGGCTCAGGCAGGCCAGCCTCTGCTTGGGCTAGTGGTGTTATTGTTGGTGTCAATCTGAACAAGACTTACAAAGAAATAGGTGGACTGGAAAGTGAGCCTACTATCAAAGGAGATTAATGATTTTGTGATCTCAAGCAACTGTAGGGGTGTGAAGTTGCATTTAAAAGCTTCTTAGAAGACAAACAAATCAGCAGCTTTAAGTTCTCTGGAACGGTATTGTTAGAAACAATATTTTAAAAATATCTTCATAGAATATAAAATAGCAGCTACCATGAACTGTCCTGATGGCACAAAGCTTCCCCTACAGGAATAAATTAACTGGCTTCCCTAGATGCCCTCCAAACCTACTGTGATGGTTAAGTTTTGTTTCTCTTTTAATGTAAAGAGGGTTCAGGATTCTCTGTTGTAGACAACTTAATTTTAACAGCTGCATCTGATATTTTATTCTCACTCAAATGCTTCTCAGATAAAAGAAAATGATACACTGAGGAAGAGGGAAAGGTAGTTAAAATAATAGTATTTGACTTCATTGTGGAAAGGCTCAAAGGAAACAGAAGGCTTAAGCCCATGTCGAAAATTGAAGTAAACATCACTGAGAATAAAGAATCTTAAAAATCTCAGTTCTTAGGATATTAAATCAACCTATCTACCCACTTTTATTGAATTTCTTTAACAACTTTTTACTAGCTACACGTTTGTATAATAAACATAAACAAGCAAGTGTTTTAGATTATTTTCCTTTTCATCATTTATATTCAGTGCCAGACTTTGAAAACCATATTCAGAATATCTATTTTGGACTTAATTAAGGAAAATAACAAAAATCTTTTTTGTTAACATTTGATTTATTTAAAGTCCTTAACTGCAAATGATCAAGAACATATTCCACGGCTTAAAATTTATCATTTTCGTTATTTAAATCAAAATATTTTAATTACAATCACACTGATAAAAATTAACATTTTAATTTGTAATTTTAACCATCATTTAAAGCAATTGCAGCTGTAAAGAAAAATAAACCATGCAATAAATTAACATTGAAAAAGCAAAAAGGAATAATAATGAAACCCGTCTGGCTATACTAACACCATGTCCAACTGTGAAAAGTGCATTAACACTGAATGAAACAAGCACACGATGGCAATAATTAAAATGACCACAATCAATTGAATTTTGGAATCTTGGACCAAATTTGGAAATACAGCTCCCTATAACATCTCTCCTCCAACACTGTAATAATCTCCCTTTTTTTTTCCTAGAGAAAAATATTCTTTAAATGGTATAGATACACAGAAGCTAATTTTATACATGTTATGTGACCTCAGAATGACATGACCATGGCACTCTGCAAAGCAAGGAGCAGAGTTACTGAGGAGAGCAATTCCTGAGGAATTGATTCCCAGGGCTATGTATGGGAGCAGAGGACAAGGAGGGGGTGTCTTTGTAACTTCTTGGTCCAGCAACTTTTGAAAATATAGCATGTATACCACCTATCTATTACCTCTATATGTTATGTAAATATATGGAGGATGTCTACATATCTGAGCATGTGCATAAATAAGTCGGTACATAATATATATGTATTTCACTTTAAAACATGTTATCTGACTGTATCAGAAATGTAAGTTGAAAAACAAATGGCTCTGATGTTTTTAATCTGTTTGTTTTGCTGTATAAAACAGCAATGTCCTTCAATACTTTCAACAGTCCCTAGTGTCTACTTGTTTCTTCACCCTTTCAGTTCTTATGGTGAAGAGTATTGCCATAGACCTGTAAACTTGCTGGGAAGGGGTGGAGGGTGGTCAGATGAGGAGGGAAAAAAAGCACAAACAAATATTTTACAAGCTTGACCATCTTTCTTTTTTTAAATAAACCTTGCACACACTAGATTGTGCCTGGAGAGAAAGGGAGAGGGACAAGGAAGTAGAGGATTTTATATATACACTTGTGGATCATTAAACTTTGCAGGAAAAAATTTTGTTGGTTTAGGATGGGTTTTCTTCTTAATCATATACACAAGGCGTTTTGAATAACAATAAAGTAACAGTCTTTTGCACTGGGGGAAAGATTGTACACACACACAAAAGGAAACAAAAATAGTTGGGATTCTATTATGCTGTTGACGGCTTGGTATGTGTGGTTTTGCTTGCTGTTGATTTTTTTTCCCCCTCTCCTGCTACCAGCATGGCCATGCCAAACAAGCCCCTAGTCTAAGAGAGCTAGGAAGTGTTTAGGACAGGTCTGGAATACACACCTTGGTAGTAGGCCGGCTCCAGGGCTGAGGGCTCGATGGGGCTCCTGGTGGCCACCGAGGCGCTGCCCAGCGGCAGGCTGGAGGGCAATGCGGCGCCGTAGGGCGAGTACTGTAGCGCCTGCTCGTATGCTTTGAAGTCCAGCTTGTGCTGCTGCTCCGAGGAGGACATGAGGTTGTTGATGGAGAAGGGGTGGTTGAAGGAATAGTGGGGGTCCCCTTTCAGGTGCAGCTGGGACTCGTGGGGTGCCAGACCATGCACCGGGTGGGAAGGGGGCACAGATACCAATGCCCCAGGCCCAGAGCTGATTGGGGGCGCAGCTGAGGAGGCTGGAGTCTTCAACTCCGAGGCGCCCCCTGTCGCCGTCGCCCCGCTGTGGTCCAGAGTCTGGGGGCTGGCGGCGGGCCCGGGGGCCGGCGCGCCCTCTAGCTGGCCGGCCTTACCGTGCACGCCCCGATGAAGGGGCGAGTCACCGCTGGGGTTGGCTGAGGGGTCCTTGCGGCTCTCAGGGCCGCCCTTGGGGCCACCACTGCTCCCGCTCCCTCCCCCGGCCCCTGGCTGCTTCTCGCACTTGAAGCGCTTCTGGCGGCGCAAGTAACAGCCATTCTCGAACATGTTGCCAGAGTCCGGGTGCAGCGTCCAGTAGGAGCCCTTGCCTGGCTTGTCCGGGGAGCGCGCCACTTTGACGAAGCAGTCGTTGAAGGAGAGCGAGTGGCGGATGGAGTTCTGCCAGCGCTGCTGGTTCTGCCGGTAATAGGGAAAGAGGTCCATGATCCACTGGTAGATCTCGCTCAGGGTGAGCATCTTGCTGGGCGCCTGCTGGATGGCCATGGTGATGAGCGAGATGTATGAGTAGGGAGGCTTGGCGTGAGGGTAGCTGCGCTTGAAAGTCTTGGCGTCGCCACCACCGCCCCCAGCCCGGCTGCGGCCCAGGTTGGACGGCGCATATGCCATGGGGCTCATGCACGGGTTCATGGCAGCGGCATAGGGGCCCAGGCCGTTCATGGAGGCCGTAGGCTGCGCGCCCATGGTGCCCATGCCGCCCGGGCTCAGCGTCGTCCCCATGGCAGTCACCCCCGCTGCTGTCATGCTATTCATGGCACCCGTGGAGCCGCCGGGCATGCCAGCCACAGTGCCGGGGCTCAGGCCAGTACCCAGGCCCGGGTTCGCGTAGGACATGTTGAATGAAGCTGGGGTCATGTTGCCACTCGTGGTCATGGTGTTCATGGTCATGTAGGTATTCATGGAATTCATGGAGCCCAGGCCCGAGTTCATGTTGCTGACCTGGACGGAGGAGTAGGCCTGGAGCGGAGACAGCAAGTGAGGAGGCCCCGAAGGGCTGGGTTAGTAGTGGGCGAACCTCAACACAAGAGGAGAGCATTTCTGCAAAGCATAGGATACCTCCACCCAGAGCAAACCGTCAGGTACTTTCCCCAGAACCAGCAGAGATGTCTTCCACAGCAGGGGGAAAAAAAATCCTAGCATGGCAGGCATGAAAGACAAGCGCTCACAGAAAGTATGTCCCCAGGAAGATGTGTAATCGCCTTACTCGCCAGGCTCAGGGGCTGGCTTCTGGGGTCCTCCATCTCCTCCTCCATCAACTCCAGGTGGCATCCCAGTCTCCACCACAGACCCTTTTGTGTCCTAGGCAAAGTGTCCTTTTGGTAAAAAGGAGTCAAAACTCCGAAAATAGAATTAATCTCTGATCCTGTGCTTATTCACGCCACCTTAAAGGTGGGTGGGTTTGGTTACCCAGCCCCAGAGGCCTGGCAACAGGGCACCAACTCTGTGCCCATCTCCCGGAAACCTGCCAGGCCCGCTGACCATGTAGCAGACTCAGATGTGTGCTGTGGCTATTAATTAAACTCTCCCTGACAGAGTAAAGCATCCAGGGCCATATGACCATCCATTTCCCAACAACTAGCTTTACTGTTTTAGCAGTTTTCGCCAAATGGTGTCTTTTTGTTGTTCATTATATTTAGAAGCAGTGTTTTGCATCTATTTGTAGCAACTATACTATTAAAAGGGAAAGAAACTCAGAGATTAGATAGATTTGGAGGAAAATTTAAAATAGATCTACAGTGGTAGAAGGGGCAGGGAGGGGTGTATAATAAGATCAATGCACTACATACATTTAACTTTAACATGACTTTACATGTACACCTCTGCAAGCCATTCAAAAACTTGCATTAATTTTGTTACCTATTTCCAGCCCCCAAACGTTTGAAAATTCTGTGACACAATTTGTTAAAATAATCATCTGCTTTTTCACTTACTGATATGTTGCTGATTATTTCAAATTTTCACTTTTGAAACTATATAAAAATAGTTTCATATATTTTAAAATTCCAAAATCAAAGTCTACTTATTATCTACTTCCGAATTCTTACCTTTAACCTGTAAGGAAGCTCTTTCAATAGAGGACTTAATTAACTAGCAGGTCAAGATAACTACATCTGAATTAAACCTGAGGAAGAGTTCTCCTTTTAAAATCACCAGTAGGAGAAAATCCTTATCAATAGCAATTTTGGAATGTACTAGACATATTACAAATATAGAGTCCATAAATATAAAAGCTACTTCTCTGATAATTTAATAAAAATGATATCCTTAAATTTATTTTCATCAGCAAATATGACTTCATTTGAAAACAAAAGGTGAACAGATTTAACTAGGCACACACTCTATGGTATGCAAATAAACTCGTATGTTTATCAACATATAAGTATACAAATCTAAATAAGTTAATTACCATGAAAATATTTCCTGATTCTATAATTCTCTGTCTATGTCTTAAACTATATTTCACTTTTTTTATTTTCGTTTCTTCGCTCCACGATTGTTCAAGGCAGTTTCAGCAAGGGTTTTTAATAACGGGAAACTTTGCGGGGGGGCGGTAATCACCAGCTGTTTCCAGAGAAATACTTTTCTTGGTGGTAGTCCTTCCTGTATCCGATTTTCCTCGCAATCTCTTTGTGCACATTGTAAAATAAACTACATGAACGTGCCACCAAAGGGACAATGAAGAGAAACAGGTTCTCTGCCCCGAGTGCTGGAGGAAAAGTCAGTTTGCACCAGCGCCACCCAGCGGTTCTAGAGAAGAATGGGCACACTTCTCCCCAAACAGGGCTTTTTGAAGTTTTACAAAATTTCAGAATCGGTTCATTATTAAGACACTCAACTTAGCGACCACCCGCTTTCCTCAGAAGACGTCTGTGAATTCAACCGCAGGATGAAGAGACCGCCCTTGTAGGCAAACTCTAGCTTTTTCAGAGTAGTCTCCAACTCGTGCCTTCGCCCGCCTGCCCGCCAACCGGCGGCACCCGGGGCCCGGCTCCGGCTCTCCGTAGGGAAGAGGCAAGTGCGTCCTAGAGCGGGTACTTTCAAAGGCCAGAATCTCCTGAACTCCTTTCGCCCACTCCATGCTCCGCCTTCCCCGCGGGGCAGCGGATCCGCTCCCAGGCTCGGTCGAGGCCCGGCCAGGGCCACACCGGGTGGGAGCCCAGCGGGGTTACTGAGGAGGCGCCCCCAGTTCGTCGGCTGCCCACCTTGCCCAGCGTCCGCCTCGTGCGGCCTCCCCCTGCACGGGCTCCCAATGTCCCACCTGGTGCCCGCCTCTCACCTCCTGAGTGTCCGCGTAGTAGCTGTTCCAGTCGCTGCTCTCATGCCCTTCCATCTTCACAGTCCCTAACATCCTGGAGCCACCCAGCCCGATGCAACCATCCAGCCCTGTGCAAAGCGACGGGCGGCCGCGCGGCGCGGGGCGGGGGGCAGGAAGCGGAGCAGCTGCAGTCACCCGAGCGCCCGCGCCGGCCCAACACCACCCTAGCGAGAAGGAAGCAGGGCACTGCGGGGCGCGGCGTGCGCGGCGGCAGCGGCGGCGCGGCGGGCGGGGGCAGGCGGCGGCCGCGGAGCGCGGCGCCCGGGAGCGCCTCCGCGGGAAGTGAGCGAGCGGCCTCTGTGAGACGAGCGCAGTTGAGCTGATGTGGATCTTACGTCGCTCGAGTGCCCACCTCCTCGTCCTCTCCCCATTTGTCCGCCGCACAAAGACGCTCGCACCTACAAAGCCCGAGGTGCACCTGCGAGGCGGCCGCGCGCCAGTCCAGCCGCCGCGCCTCCCGCCCAGCAGCGCCACAGCCGCGCGCGCCCCCTGAGCTCCCTCCCGCTGAGCACCCCCCCCCCCGCCCGCCACCCCAAGCCCGGCCCTCACTTTGTTTGCAAAGCAGCGTAATTGGTTTAAGCCTGGAGGCTGGGGGAAGAGGGAAATGGGGTGGGGGTGGGGTGTAACCCCCTTTGGAAAAGGGAAAAAGAAAAATAGGCGGGGCCGAGCGGGCTAGCAAGGGTTCTCGATGGGAACCGCGCGGCCGACATGGGCTGGGGCGGTGACGTTGGAGCCCAGGCTCGCGGGGCAGTGCTGGCTAAATGACTCCAGGGACCCTCCCCAGGGGACCTACTGCCTTTTGGAAGCCTGGGCAGCAGCCCTGCCCCGCACCCCTCCTGCTCTTCTGCCCGCTTGTAGCCCCCACCCTCTTGATTCTTAACCTAAAGTTCAACCCTGGGAGACGCGAGAATACAAACTTTCCCCTCCCTCCCCCGCCCCCCGCCCCCGGACTTCAGGCTTGAAAAAGGAAAAAGCCCCACTTTCGCCCCGTCACTAGAAACTCGGCCATCTGAGTCAGCCAAGCTGAGTGACGTTAGGCCGATCCGGGCTCTTGGCTAGCAGAGTGGAGACGCTGCCACGAAACCCGTACCTGCGGCTAAGAGCAGGTGAGTCACAGCACCGTTTTATATCTTTATGACATAACTTTTTTTCCGCCTCGGTCCGCTCTACTACCTTTTCATCTGTGGCAATCATAAAGAGGAAGAAACAGAAACAGAACAGATGTCTATGTGATAGGGCAGGCGGACCCGAGTCGGGCCGTCCTCCTTTAGCCCAGCTCCTCCTCCTGCCCCCCTTCCGCAGTCTCAGGGACTGAGCTGGAGGCGACCGTCTGGTTTCTGATAGGGAAAGGTCAGGGGGAGGAGACATCTTCCTAAATACGCGCGTTAGTTGGGAGAGTCTGGGCGAGGGCGCGGGAATGCAACTACTCAGCTAGTAAGGTGCCAAGCGGAAGCCAGCGATGGTCCGCGGAGGTGACTGGTCCCATCTGTGGCCCGGAGGGGCCAGGCCAGTACCCTAGGCGCTCACTTAGTTCCTAATCGGTCTTGGACATCCGTAGGAAGTTCCCCCCAAGTAGTCTCTTGGCTCCTTTGAGGCCATGGGTAGTGGATTAACTACAAGTCCTAGGGAGTACCAACTACAGTGACTGGGTGATAGCCACTGAATTGGTGATAGGTTGAGCGATGGTACATGTGTGAGTTTCTGAATGCGTTTCTGAATATGTGTGTGAGTTTTTGAGTGTAACCATGTGTTTCTGAGTGTGTGCGTGACCATATATATTGTATCCTCTGTAGAACCACTAGGTTTCTTTAAGTAACAACAAAAAACTTTTTTTTAAAATGACTAAGAATCCGCAAAAATATTCTTGTTTGGCAGTTTTAAAAATGTAATTAATCTCATTTTGAGAAATGTGTTTTAACTTGTCTTCCAGATACCTTTTCCCCCTGTGCTTTGTTCTTTTAAACCTTTCTTCCTTGAAATCTGGCAACAGAATCGCGTTAAATCCTTGAACCAAACAAATCTCCTAAATCAGCAGGGAGGCAGGAGAGGGTGAAGATGTGCAGTTAAGGAAATAAAAAAGATAAAAGCACTGGATTACAATCCCCCCTAACACACACACAAAATGTGTGTGTGTGTGTGTGGGGGGGCGTCACATTGTAAAGAAAAGAATGAGTAAAATTAAATACACCTGGAAATCAGCGCGGGCACCCTCCCCAACTGCAGCCTGCCCCTGTGACTAGAAAGTCAGTCCTATTAGTTTGTGTAAATGTATCTACAAATGTGTGGGTCTGCACATATTTCTCAGGGCGACAGTCAGGAACTAATTCTTTTGTGCAAAGTTCTCATCAGCAACAGGACCTTAGTTTTATTTGTAAGGTACATGAATGCTTAGCTTCCTCAGCTTGATCAGGGGGGATTTTCAGTGCTAATGAGTTTCCTTGTTCCTGCGGTGATAGTCCAACGCCCTTTTGGCTCTTCAACAGCCTGGAACATAACTAGGGTATTTTCTATGGATAGTAACCTAGTAATAGCTTTTATGGTGCACAAAAAGCCGGCACTTTAAGGGAGGAAAGAAAGGTTTAAAAGGTTTAAAGGAAGTCGATTTAAAAAATCAAATATTTTTCTTTCGCTCACTTCCCAAACATACTAGGCCTCACTTTTTTTTTTTTTTAAGTCAATTTAAGAAAAAGAAAGCCCCCTGTTCATAGCGGGATGGCCAAAATGAAGTTTCTTCAGGGCGTCTTCAAAGCCCAAGGCCAGTGGTGAAGAGGGGATTCTGCCAGCTTTAGAGCCATGATCCAGCTTGGAGGTTCCCGGGTCTGCGGACCGAGAAATTCCCGCTATCGCAGCGCCTCCTGTCGTGGGGAGAGAACGCTGAATCGTCCCACCTGCGCCCCCAGCAAGCCAGGGGAGACCGGAATCCCGCACACCTCCCACAGCCGGAGATTTTGGTCCATAGAGCTGACTGCCAGAGGCCAAGAAGGAAAGGTGGCAGCTCGGTTAGCCCCCAGGCTATCTCCATCTCAGTGGTGGTAATTGTAAGACACTTAACAAATGTAGGAGTTGAAGTTCTAGTGCATCCAGTTGCCACCAGCCATTGACCCGAGTTTTAAAAGCGAATCGTCAGAGTCATGCTAGGTCTTGACTTGGAAAATAAAAAGCAAACAAATAAATAAAACAAAGCTGCTGTCCCCAGATTGCTAGCCAGTACGCAGCCAGATGACATGCCTGGCTGCTGCAGCCTGTTCGTGTCCAAACTCTTTTTCCAAATAGGCCCTCTCTTTACGCTTTGCAAAGACGGTGCTGCGCTTCCCGGGTAACTAGACCTGTTTTCAGCCTCAGGGAGGCAGGGAGGCGGGGGAGCCACGAGAGCAGCCACGTGGCATCTCCTGGAGAGGCCCAGGCCAAATTCGCCTAGGCGAGGACGGGTTTGCGGGAGCTTGTGGAGGCCCAGGTAGTGGAGAAGGCAGGCTTCTCCGGCAGAGGAAGCTGGGGCGGTCAAGACAGTGGAGTGCGGGGGTACTCCCGGTGGCCGAGGGCGAAGCACGGAGGAAGCGGCTCCGCCCTTCCCGGAAGCTGTGCCTTCTACGCCTTTGGGGTCAGCTCCCTGCGCAGTCCCGCTGTGGGAGCAGGTGGCACACGGTCCATCAGACAAACTCGGCTACCTCCGCTTCCTTTTCTCAGCGTGACCTGGTTGGGAGACCCTTCTGCCGATCTTCACCGGGGCAGGGAGAAGCAGAGGGCGACGACGGCGAGGGACGAAGGAAAGGCCGTGGGCTCGCGCCTCGGTGCCCAGTCGGCTGCCTGGTGGCGGCGCCGGGGTCCTTCCCGATTAGCTGGATAGCCGGGTAGGCAAAAAAGCAGACCCCAGGCGGCGGGGCCCTGCAGTGTCCCTTGGAGCCTTCTGAGGACTTCCTGCTCGAGTTTCCCTAGAGTGTCCCCTTTCCCCGCCGACCCTCCCCCCGACGGGGCTGTGGTCAGGCCTCGGCCTCCGTGGGCCTAGCCACGTTCGATGCAGTGTGGTCCGAGCTCCTTTGCAGGCCCCCACCCGTCACCCAGTTAAGAAGCTTAAACTCTCCGCCTGCCGGGGAGAATCACACGCAATGAAACTAAGACCTGTTGTCTTTCACATGGTTCATAACCGACCCGGACTAGGATCCGGGGTCAGTTTAGGACTGAGGAAGGCCTGGGACGCTGGAAGCAACTGTTTGCCTTTGTGTGTGCCTGGCTTTCGCAAACCGAGGTGTGTGCAGGACTGGAGAACGGACCCCGGCGGCGCCGCGAGAGGGCGGACCCCAGCGCCTGCCTTCAGTCTCCCGTCCACAAACGCGGGAGGCGCGGCCACCCAGGCCTTCGGGGCCCACCGCCGCCCCATCAGTCTGAGGCGCAGGGGTCTGGGGGAGGAGAAGCATGGAACTACTGTAACTTCACTGCCTCTCTTCTCCCTTTCCTTTCCTTTCCTTTCCTTTCCTTTCCTTTCCTTTCCTTTCCTTTCCTTTCCTTTCCTTTCCTTTCCTTTCCTTTCTCAAACTTTCGTTCCTCTGACCTTACTTCTACCATGAAATCATTAATTAAGAAATGAATTCACGACTCGTTTGTGGGCTCTTTCTGACACCCCGCTATCTAGCTAAACGAGAAGGACCAACGCGTCCGACTCAGTAGGTAGGGGCTCTGGGACCACCTAACCGGTCCTGTCCGGAGGTTCCATGCCTAGAAGTCTAAGGTTCCCCGCCTCACCTCTGGCTGGGATTAGTGTGCGGGGACCAACATATATACACAAATAGGGCTTTCATTTTACCGAAAAAACGTAATGTAACATTTTCATCCCAATTCTTTACCACTGGGTTTGTCCCTACCAACACTGCGCCTGAAGCCGCCGCCGGATTTCTAAGCTGCCGGGGGGCGCAGGCCTGGCTTGCTCGCAGCCGGATGTCAGAGCCGGAGCTTCTCCCCACCCGACCTCACCCGCGGGCGACAAAACCGTCCCTCTGGCCGTGAGCGAGCATTGCCTTGCCAAAATCAACTTGAATTTTCATGTATTCAAATGAGAAAGATTGGAAAGGCGTCTTGCCCTCCTGGGCAATTACTAGCCTTGGAAGGAAGGAAGGAATAAGTGTCCCATGGGTCCCCGCAGAGAACGGAACCTCTCTCCCTCGAGGCCTTAGGTAGCGGCCATGGCGTCTCTGCCCAGGCCTGGGTCCTCGTGGCAGTCACGCGTCTCCAGGCAGCCGTTTTCCCGGAGTTACCAACTGTTTTATTCACAGTGGTCAGCGCCAGCTCGAGGAAGTGCCAGGTCTCAGCCATTCTCTCCCCCTTGAGCGCCCCTGGAGCCCTGTCTCTGTTGAACGGTGCCCATACTTTCCTCTGGCTACTTGAAAACTGCTGGGGCTGGGGTCCTAGAGGATGGACTGGAAATGCACGCTTCAGAAACAGAGTTGGAAATTAGGGGAAAGAAAACTTGACAAATTTTAGATCTGAGAGCAAAAAGGGACTAGCGTGCCTGAGGCCCTACTGTGTGTCACAGACTAGGCGGTGCGCTTTGAGATCCCTGCATTTTCCCCATGTGCTGCTCCGGGTGTGCAAGAGTTGGGAGGCTGGAACCTGGGCGCGGGTAGGTCAGAACCTCTCCACGCAGAAGTTCGCACTAATGGGGCTCTGTGATGGAAACCGAGGGCGCCAGAAAATTTAACGAATGTCATCTCTTGCCTCGAAGTTGCCAGCTTAAACCTAAATCCTTCCTGAACGGTCGAGTATTTAACTTCTCAGCCCCTGACCCACTGCTCCCATTCACCCATCCCCACCCACCACCACACACACACCCAGAGCTTTCCCACGGCCCCATAGTCGGCGGCCCCGGTGGTTTTAACTTTGGCTATTCAAATGTGATTATCCTCAAATTTACATAGTTCTATTTAACAGAGCTTTTGCAATAATCATATAAACCATATCACTACAAGGGGGAAAAAGGTGAAAATGCATTCTAGCCAGGCTTTTTTACATTGTGTGGATTTCTTGATTTTTCCCGTAATTTAAAAATTGTGCTTTGGACTGACAAAAAGACTAATTTATTGGCCTGGCTAGAGGGACGTTACATTCATTATTTAAAATTAAAATTCGATTGGAGGACACTGTTGAGTGGCTGCTTCTGGGACTTCTAGCAGCTATTCCAGAGCTAACATCAGAAGAAAGTTTTGTTTTAAAAATGATGCATTCGTTTGAAGTTGCTTGATTTTTCTTGTTCTATGGGCCACAAAATCAGTTCCTGGTTCACTTTGTGGTGAGTCTGCTTTTAAACAAAAAAAACTAGGAAGGAGCTTCCTTGACAGCCTTTTGCTGTGATACTAGGAAGATTTGCAGGAACTCTGACCACTTTCTGAATGCTGCAGCCCTGCTTGTCTACAATAAAAGGATCAGTAAGAAATGCAGCTGCCAACATTAGGCATGATCTGTGGTGGCAAGTCCAGTGAAGCCTCCCAGGGTCTGGGTGAGGACTTGGCAGACCTCCTCAACCAACTGAGCCCTTCCCTTTTTAGGTTCACACCTTGCTCTAGATTCCTTCCAGGCTTTTATCGCTCTTCTAAAGCAAATTACATTTGTGTCATTTTCATTTTTTGCTTCCCCACTGAGGGTGGGGACCATAGTGGTCCCATTGCCAGAACAGAGCCTGGAGCACAGTAGACTTTCAATAAAGATTTGTGGACTCAGTCAATGAACAAAGTGCCCCAAACCAGAGACTGGCCAGGCTGGCATCAGGTGGGAAAGGATGTTGGAGTCTAGAAACCTTATCCACCCTCTCCAAAGTCTCCAAGTGAGAGTACCTCAGGGACATGTCTCAGCTGGGTGGGCTTGTGGAATGAATGAGTGGATGGACAGATGCTTCAGGTAGAAGGGGGTGGAGGGGGATGTCTCAGATCTGTGGGATCCCTCGCCTTCCAGGACAACCAGGCATGACTCTTCCCCTGGTATCCGTGCTTGATTCTAAGCAAAATCATCCGGGTGACATGATCAAATTGGAAATGTCCCCACCTCACCAGTTCCTGGACTTGGCACAGTCAGCCACCCTCTTGCCCATCTAAGGGCTGTCAAGGTGTGGCTCAAGGCAAATATTCCACTTCCCTCCTTCTCTCCCCCCCCCCCCGCCCCTCACCCCCCGACCCACAGCGCACTGTGTAAAAGCAATGTCCCTGCCTTTCAATAGCAGATATGGATTAAAAGTTAAAGAACCTCATCAACTTTGCATCAAGTAAAATGTTTCACTTGGTGCTGTGAAGGAAACGTCGGTGTTTAAATAATATGTTTAAATTGGCAAACAAATGAAGCCGAGCTCATGCAGTGAAAAGGAAAAGCCTTGCAGCAGAACTGTCTGTTAGTCTGGGGTTCTGCTCCCCAGCTTCCAGCGCGAGGCATGCTGCCTTCCCACCCGGAAGCTGGGGCGGGGGTGGTGGCGGCGACGCGGCAGGGTTTTGCGCAGTGAGAGTTAGTGATACAATACTCCTGGGAGCTGGGTTCTCAGCGTACTGTGACGGTGGCAGTGCACTTGAAATTATCAGGCATTTACCTGAATTGCCTCCCTGTCTTTAGGGTCCAAAGTATTTTATTACATGCTTTCCCTGTGTAGTGTAATTATTTTATTAAACCTTTTGGAACCTGCCTTGTATTGAAAGCTAGTAACCAAAGACCCCTCAGATCAACTTGTCCACCTGAAGTTTTATTTACCATGAAAGTATGCGTGGGAGTCCTTGAGAGAAGAAGCAGGTCTGCCTCCTCTTATGGGCTGCTATCACTTGGGAAGCTACCTGGCAGTGCCGGCCCCAGCCTCATCTGGTGTCCTTGATGTCTGCTGGGGTCTCCTTCCCCTCACCCACACTGAGAAGTTTGGGGCTCAGCCGCGGTTTGTGCCAGCTCAGGATCTGTGCTGCAAACTTCCTACTTTCAAACCATGCTTTCTTTCCATGGCCACCCTCCACCCCAACTCTAGTCACCGAGGCCTGGGAGAAGGGCTTGGAACTTGGGTGGAGCTCGACTTGCCTTGGACACTTAGGGTTCTTGCAGATCTGGTGTAGTTTTCTTTAACATGCTTTCAACGATGCAGTCAGCTGGATCCCACTCCTCACCCCAATGGCCTCCTCCAGCCAAATACCTTCCATTGTGAATTGCCGCTCTCCCCTGACCTTCTTGTGACCCTCCCCTCACACCCCACCCACAGAAGTGATTTCAATAAATAAAGCACAGTGCTAGGGTTGAAGGTCAGTTTACACTGAGGCAGAAGCTTCTAAAACTCCTGCAGGTGCTGGAATGAGAATAAACCAGGCCATCATCCCAAGAAAGGGGAGAAGGAGGAGGAGAGGATGAGTTAAGATATGAGGAGATGCTGTTAGGGTATTAGGGTGGGAGGGGTGTGTCAGGAGCTCCGCGGAAGTCCAACTGACTACGGATTTGCTGGGGAACCTGGACAGACCCTTGAGTTCTCAGTTTCCTTCTTTTCCAAATGAGGAGCTTGGACTCGATGCCCGGCTCCAGCAGCTGTCAATTATGAGAATAAAGCCTGGAGTGGCTGGAGCAGCAGCAAGGTCTGATGACCCCACCCAGGGGGAACTAGAACCTGTGTGAACCTAGGAAGGGAACCATATTGGTGATGGGGGTGAGCGGGTGGAGCTCCTGGAGTTGCAAAGTGTCTCTCTATGTAAGTCTGAAGACTCTGGGAGAACAGGTACCATGAAGAAGAGGTCCCTCCCTTGTGCTTTAGTTTTGTGGTCTATGTTTCATGATAAACTTCTCTTTTTCACGTCCTAGCATCTCCAAAGACAGCAAGCAGCAGGAGAGAGAGCAGAGCCTGTCTTCCAATCTCCAAGCCCGGGCAAAGCCTCCTTAGCTAGGAGGTGGCACAATGCTAGGTACACTCCCCTGGGCAGGATTTGAGGCTGAGGGTCTGAGGTTGAGTCTTTCTCATTACACAAGCTTCAGCCTTGAAGTTGGCAAGGACAATAGGGTTTATGTTTAAGAGCATGGGATTTGGAATTGAATCCCATTTGGGTTCCACTCCATACTTTGCAAGAGACTTGCTCTCTCTGAGCCTCGTTTTCTCAGCTGTAAAATGGGTATATTAGTATCTATCTCACAACAGTTACATGTAGAGTAAGAGCACTAAATGGTAACAAAAATAAAGAGCATTTGCAGAACTCTGGGAGCCTGGGCACTGCAGAATAGTGGAACACGTAGTGGCAGATACTGAGGACCTGCAATCTAGGCACCCTCGCCCCTCCCCTTTACAGTCCTTTTGCAAGTGGTCACCAGCTTGGCCCCCTGGAAATCACTGTTTCTCCTGGCTACAGTAGGCAAGGAAGATGGAGTTCCCTGCAGGGAGTAAACTCCTGACATCTAGCTGCCCACGTCTTGGCATCCATCATGACTCTGCCTAGATCTACTCCCAATCTCCCTGACCAGTGACCAGCGGGCCACCCTCTGTGATGGCAGAAGGAAAGCGCCACCCGCCACCAGAACAGGATGTAGATTGTATCAGGCACATGTTGGGGACCTTCTGGGAGAAAAGGCTCAAGACATGAAGAAATGAGAGGTCCGGAGCCTCTGGTCCCTTAGGCTGCACAGAACACACTCAGGGCAGCAAGACAAATTGCCCTTCCCCCACCTTTTGGTGAGAGGAGGTTGGGCCAGCTCCAGGAGCCCATGGGAGGCTCCTTGGGACCCCCAACATGGTCTCTTGGACCCAGGCACACTAGTAGACCTGCTCTATTGCCATGCCTATGGTGACCTCAGGCAAGACTTGGGGCCTGGATCCAGGAAACATCCCTGTAGGAGAGATGAGGGAAGTGCTTCTGGGCTTGCAGAAGGCCATTCTGCCCTCAGCACCTGAACTTGGAGAACACTGAGATGAGAAAGCAGGACCCCTGATTCACTAGCCACTTTCTCCTTTCTTCCTCAGATCCCCTTCTCCCCTTCCCATGGATAGAGTTAGAAGAAACCACTTAGGACTCATTTGGAGAAATATTACTTAAGACATTTTCTAAAATCTTCAAAACCCAAGATGATATTGCAAGGAAGTTCTAATTGCTGAATTTTAGAATTATTTAATATATACTTCCCCTGCCTTAAGAAAAAAGTTTCTTCCAGGAGTCTAAGTCCATCTGAAATGAAGCAAGCATGCTGGACTTATAGTGGATCATTTACATAGTAAAGCTCCTGAATATCACCTCGCATGTGCAGGAAAGCTCAGTGAGGTGCCAAGGCTTCATTAAGACAGACAATACTGTACTTGAAAAGATCAAACCACAAAAGGGTTTCACCAGATATAGATCCACCTGCTGAGGTAAATATTCTTGAGTTGATTAATCCCTCATACTGAGGAGGTTTGGGAGAACGGGTATTTTGGGGTGAATCTCTGGGCTCACATGAAAAACGACCCACAAATTTCAGACTAAGGATGAGCTAAGAAGGTTCTGTGTACAAGACTCTGATAAGTGTTTGAATTCTGCTTCACTTAGTAATCAGAACTAGGTGGATAAAACAAAATATTGCCATCACCGGACAACGGAAAAACACATCTTAAAGCTTATTATTTTTCCTTGGGTTGGTATTGGGGGAGGTGCATTTGGGTGAAGTAGGCTGGTACACAGAAGTTTCAGGCAGCCAGCAATCTCTGGCTAAATGCAGCTTCTGTTTTTACAGCTTACTTAGGGAGAGCTGTTAGTTTTTCTAAGGATAAACCGGGCATTGGTTCTCTAAGCTCAATGTTTAGGCTACAAAGCACATCCAACAGTCTTACATGTCTACCTTTAGAAAAGGAATGGTTCTGACTTCAAACTCAGCAAAATCTCTAGTGCATTACCATACTTGGAGAACACCTAAGCAAAGCCTTTTGAAAGTGTAAAGTGTAATTGGAATGCTAAATACCAGCCACTACCTCCAAGAAAAATAAATTTTTAATTCTCAGACAGGTATACCTGCTTGGACTAGGCTTTTTAGTGTTATTTGTATCTTTTTTCAAATGGATGATTTTACTAACAGAGTTTCCTTTCTGCTCAATGCTTGCTCATTTTATCTTACCTTAAAAATCCTGAGATCAGGCCTGCACGCCAGACTTCTGAGGCACCCCAGGGAAGGGTGATGGCTGACTTCCCAGGGGTCCTTCCTGAAACCCATAAACTCAGATGTTAGAGTCACATCAGAGTTTAGGGGCTAGAGGAAAGTCTGGCATATGTTAATCAGGTCACTAAGGGGAAAGTAGGGTGAGCAGGCTGGGGAAAAGCAATGCCAGGGGAGGACCTTAAGGCAGGGAAGCTGTCACTGTGTATTTGTTTCTGTGGATTAGCAGGACAGGCAACTTCGGGTAGTGGGCTTTGCTGGTTATTCTCTCTTATTCTTCTGAGCTCTGTCTTCTGCCCTGTCCTCTGCCCCAGAAGCCAATCTCTATGGGTTGCATTGCCCAGTTTTTCTTGCTTTTGGACTTCTAACTAGGTTTGGCCAATGTTGGGTAACTGCGCAGAACTGGAAGCCAGGAGGCTAGAGCAGTAGAAGTACTTATTCCTCTTGCTTTGTCCTCGCCTAACTGTGGTTTTGTCCTTTAGTGCCGCTTTGTGTCTACAGCTCCTGTCAGGTGGCCCCTCTTCCCAGCTTTAGCTCTCACCATGCTCTGCTAACACCTCCTTTTTCACCCTTGCTCCTTGAGATCAAGGGTGGCAATACCTCCCTGTGGTTGCTAGAACTTGAATGTTAGTTCCCTTTAGCCCCACCCATCCATACCTATGTAAATAGTTCTCTCAATTCTCTCTGTCCTCCCCCGCCCCCCGCCCCACCCAGTTAAACCCTTTTGAGCAAGCCGTCTATTTCTTGTGGGGTCCTAACTGATGAGCAGAGGAATGAAGACTCAAAGAAGTGGAATACGATGTCTTCAGTTCAGTAAATACGATGTCTTCAATTCTTTCCAGTGTCATCCTCATGGTGTAACTCATCAAAAGGCTCTACTCCTTCCCTGTCATCATCTTGGAGTGCAGCTGTGAAGGCTCTGGGGTTTCTGTGGTGGCTACTTTCTGCAGGCAAGGCTGCCTTTGAGTCTAGCAGGGGAGCAAATTCTGAGTCTGTTTGCTTTAAATTCGCCACTTTAATTTGCTGATTTGCATTTGCTATCACTGTTAAAGTAATTGATGTCAAAACCAAATATTGATAGTATCTGTTTTTTTTTTTTTTTTTTTTTTTTTGGACTTTGGTGAACTGACCTTTGCTATTGAGACTTTTGCTAGTGTTCAATTCTGTTACTACAACTAGACACTTTTGCTAGTGGTGAATTCTGTTAATATAACCAGACACTGAAGTAGGTCCAGTGATCAAGGTGCTCATGGGAAATGTTCATGTACATTCCCCAAAGCCTGAGGGTCTTTGACTTCCTCATTTCTCTAACATTAAGTCTAGAGCTCAATCTCTCCCCACGGCTGTCTTCTGGAACAACTCAGTCTTGACTAATGTTAATCAGTGATGTTATTTAGATGAGTCCATCAGTGAGCATTCTTTATATGCCAGACACTGTGCTAGACATGGAAGATACTAAATTTAAGACAAGATTCTTGCCTCCCAATGATTAAAACACTGCTTCAATATCATTATTGCTAAATTTGCAATAAATACCGCTATAAGTAGGAAAAGTTAATAAAAGAAATTCTAGGTCAAAAGACAAGCAGGTGTTTAAGACTTTTGAGACATTTTGCTACATAACATCTAGCAAAGTGGGGACAGAAATCAATGAGTGATCCTATTTCCTTACTCCCATTCATATATTCTATTACCGACCTTGTAATTTGGCAAAAATTGCATACCATTGTTTTTAATTTGCATTTCCGAGATTACCACTGAAGCTGAACATTTTTATATTTTCATTGACCATAAATACTGCTTTGGGGAACTGCCTGTTCACATCTTCTTTAGCCAATTAAAAATTTGACTGCTTGTCTATTTCTTACTCCAAGAATATTGATTCCATGTCTGCCATAATATTGTGAATTTTTCTCCAGGTTTTTGTTTTCATTATAATTTTATTTATAAACTCATAGATGTTTTAAAGAATATCATTAATATTTCAATTGATAGTTTCTGCCTTTTATGATTTAATGCTTACAAGTGTTATCTACATCTGCTACTCTTATGTATAACAAAATCTTTCATCCAGTTGTAATTTATTTTGGTGCATAATATGAAGTGAAGATATAACTTTAATTGTTTATTTTTCAACTAGTTGGAACTTTGGGCAGGCCCTAATTGTGAGGGGCCTTGAATTCTCTTTGGAGAACTTTGTTCAGAATTTGTTCTGTGAGGATACTGTTGAGGTATAGAAGCTGAATATTACATTGGGTCTTCCTTTACTTGCTATGTGGTAAACCAATAGGGGGTTCTAAAACTAGATGACAAGATAACTGGTAGGTGGTGGTTTGAGTGATAGAAACTAGATGATATCATAGTGTTTTTTTTTATGATTGCTTGAGTAATTTTATGCTGCTCTTTTAAGATGCCACCAAAAATATTAACATTTTCATACGAAGGCATTAGAAAGCAACAATGAATTTGAAATGACTTTAGAACAGTAACTACTATTCCTCCTCTTTCTTTTCTTTTTCTCTTCTCTTCCATTTTTCTTTCCTTCCTTCCTCCCTCCCTTCATCCCCTCCCTCCCTTTCTTTTGTTTGTTTTTCTTCTCTCTCTCTCTCTCTCTCTCTCTCTCTCTCTTTCTCTCTCTCTCTTTTGGTGAAGGTAGACCCAGAATAGAATTCCTAGCACAGGATTGATTAGTAGTTGGGGGACCCAAGGTAAATCCTTTAGATATCAGTCCCTATCTATAAAATGAAGCTAATAGTATCTACCTCATGGATGGTTTGATATGATATTGCTATCTGAATACTTAGTTACCATTTTTGATTATAAAAAGTGTTAATGAACAATATTTACCATTTAAATTGTTTCCTGACCATGTGATAGACATATTTCAAAGTCATTGAATTTTCACATTTTTCCAGTTTAGAAACATGGCATATATGTTATTGTTGTGCAGTCTCCAGGATGCTACCAAGAACAATTAGTCACTTCCTAAGCGCTTTGGTTGTTTGTTCGTTATTTTAATTAGCATGGAAAAGTAATTTACTTATTATCTGAAGGGGTTACTCCCACACTTAGAGTGAAGCTGCTCTCATGGAGTTCCCATAGGGCAGTGGGATGTGATGTAGGTGCCGTGAAACCTCAGGGGTGGCAGGTCTTTCTCTGTAGAACCCATTTCATCTTGTGGGCATTCAGTAACCATTTTTGAGCTCATTATGATAAGGGGTAAAGCAACAAACCTTCAAGAGAAGAGTAGTATCTTCATTTTACAGATGAGGTTGCAGAAACCCAGAGAGGGAAGTGACTTGCCCAAGTGGCAAAGCTAGGTGTCACTATCTGGCCTTTCCTGCCTTTAGAGCAGGAGCTTCCCTCAGGGAGGCCTGAGAGCACCCATCTCCACAGCTGGGCTGCTCTGAGGCCCAGCACCAGTGGATTGTGCAGCACAGAACATGCTTTTATCTTGAACTTCCGAAAAGTGTGTTGTCCTCTTCCAGCATCTGGGGTCTCACAGAGGACTTACAGAGGGTTTTACTTGCCACTACCTGCCACTTCCTGATCTCATTTACTAGTTGCCTGAGTACTTTAGAGAGGCAGAGAGAGTTTGGTAGAGTAGAGGGATATAAAATAAACCTTCAAGGGCCTGCTAAGTGCCAGGTATTGAGCAAAGAACTATCATCTACACTAATTGAGCTGTTTTTTCTCTGTCCTTTTAAACAATGGTGAAATATAACATAGCGAAATGAACAAAACAGAAAACGAGGTTTATCACAAAAAAAGAACTCAAGCAGCCATCACCAAGGTTAAAAAATAGAACAGCACTAGCACTCCAAGAGTCCTCCTGTGCTGCCCATCCACTTCCTATCACCTTCCTCCCTCCAAAGATAACTTCTATCTTGATCATTATGGTTATTACTTTCTTGTGTTTATTTGTCACACATCTAGTGAGCACACATCCATAAGCACTATGGTTTTTTTTCTGGCTAGGGTTGTAAACTGTATGCAAATGGAATGGTATAGTATGTACTCCCTTGTGTTTGGCTTCTTAGCTCAACATTGTATTTGTGACAGATTCATCTACCTTGTTTCCCACAGATAAAGTTTATTCATTTCTTTCATGCATAGTATTGCATTTTATAAATATACCACAATCAATTTATGCATCCTACTTTTAATGGTTGTTTGGTTTGTTACCAATTTTTAGTTATTGTGAATGAAACTGCTGTGAATATACATGTTTCTCAGTGCACACGTGAATGCATTTCTATTGGGAGCAGAATTGCTGGGTCATGGAGTATGTGTATATTCAATGTTAACAGATAATGCCAATTATTGCTTCCTATAACCATTCTTATCTTGGAATCAGAAACTCTGAAGATGGCCAAATATGGTTATTTTGATAGGAACTCTCCTGAACCTCATATTCTTGATTTCAGGATTCTCTTTACTGAGTAGTGTCTAGATGGAGAGCATGGAAAGTGCCTCCCTGAAATGCAGTTAACTGGCATGTAATGCAGACATAAGTTTTTTTTTTTTTAAAGGAAAGCTTTAACTATCGTGGCCCAGCCTTTTTCGTTTAAATGTAAGAATTTAAAGTGTGCCAAGAAAGCCGATGGTTAAACTGGACAAAATTAAAGGATCAAGGAGGCTTCAGTCCAGGAGGCTCTTTGAGACCACCCTCTTCGCCGCCGAGATGTGAGGCCGCGCGGCCGGGGTTTGGGCTCTGAGTCCGAGGCGGCTCCGGAGCTGGTTCCCCCAGGCTGAAATGCTGGGAATAGGCGCCCACAGCGCAGAGGGACCCGCGGGGCCAGGGGCCAGCGGCGGCGGCAGCCTTGGCGGCGGAGGGCTCGAGGCTTGTTGCTGGGCGACGGAGCGCGCTCTTCCTTTCGACCGAGCTCTGG
This sequence comes from Eidolon dupreanum, assembly GCA_028627145.1. NCBI lineage: Eukaryota > Metazoa > Chordata > Mammalia > Chiroptera > Pteropodidae > Eidolon > Eidolon dupreanum. The sequence goes on from CM053509.1 coordinate 73,859,544, forward strand.
GGTCCCAACCCGCCTCTCTGCCCGCGAAAGGCAGTTGAATACTCGACCCTGCCGCGGCGGTGCCAACCTTCACCATGTGAAGGGGAGCAGAGGCGTCCCCGGAGGCGGGTGAGAGGAGGACGCGGCTTAGGGTGCGGATAGCTTCGTCTGGGAGGCTCTGGGGAGGAGAGGCTGCGATATTTGGGCGGAGCGATTGTCTCTTCTGTTCCGCCCCTCTAAATCCACTCAAATCTTAGCGAAAATCTGGGCTAAAAATGGGCTGGGTTGGAGAAGGAATTGGGGCTGGAGTAGGTAGAGGCTGGGCTGCTGTCGGGATTGGGGCTGGAGAGCATGGGTTGAGGAAGAACTGGGAGCAGTGAAAACCTGGTGGAAGGGAAAAATAGGTAGATGTGACGACCGAGTTGTGGAGAAAGGAAAAAGGCTTTGGAAGGCAAAAGAGGGGTAGGAATCCAAGGGCTGCGGGGAGGGTGAAAGGTCACAGTGGAGTGAATTTAATTTCCAACTCCTTTTTTCTGCTGTCCTTTGAAAGGACCTGGTTGTTTTAGGCAAACCTTCACCATTATTAGGTGACCTCTCTCCCCAACTGAGGTCAGTGTGTCTAATTTCAGAATAGGGAGCTGTTTCCTGAGTGTGGCCCTAAAACTCTTTGGTGGGCAGTGGCACACTGTAGGCTCAACGGAATTATTTGTCATGGAAGACAAATCCACACATCCACAATGAAACTATTGTGGACTACCACTGCAGTAGTTTAAAGGAGTTCAACAGTTCTTTTATTTCAACATGCAAATATAAAAATTTAATAAATTGTTTTTTTCTCTCTATTTACAACTCTATAGAGTTATAATTATATCCAATAAACTGCACAGAATGTATGGTTTGTATCATGTGCAGGTGTACATTTTGATAAGTTTTGACAGATGTATACGTCTTTGGAACAATTACTGCAAAGATAGGTGAACTTTTTCATTCCTCTGTCCCCTTTCCTGTCCAACTCTGCTCTCATCTCCTACTACCCCCAACCAACTACTGCTCTGCTGTATGACACCAGAGAATAGGTAACATTTTCTAGAAGTTTATATAAGTGGAAGTATAAAATATATACTTTTTTTGTGTCTGGCTTTCTTTACTCAGCATAATGATTTGCCAGACCTTTGCCTTGATTACTATTGATTAATAGTAAGTTTTGAAATTGGGTAGTTACTGTAAGTCCTTTAGCTTTCTCTTTTCAAAAATCACTTTAACTATTTTAAGTCATTTGAATTTGTGTATACATTTTAGAATTAGCTTATAATTTCTATAAAAAAAAAGCCTGTTAGAATTTTGATTGGAATTGCATGGGACCTATAGATCTATTTGGGGAGAATTGCCATTTTAACAATATTGAGTATTCCAGGTTACAAATGTGGTTCGTAAATTTTTGTAGGTCTTTAATTTCTCTTAGCAATGTTTTGTAATTTTCAGCATAGAGATTTTGGACATCTTCTGTTAGATTAATTTCTAGGTATTTTACTTTTTGGGAGGCATTTTTCAATCATTTGGTGCTAGTACATAAAAATACAATTGATTTTGTATGTTAACCTTGTATTCTACAACATTGATAATTCACTTATTAGCATTAGTAATTGTTTAGTAGATTTATTGGAATTTTTGACCTAAAAATTATGTCATCTGTAAATAAGGACAGTTTTCTTTTCCTTTTCAACCTTTATTCCTTTTGCTTGCCATATCATGATGGCTAGGCCCTTCCGTACAGTGTTGAATAGCTGTAGTAAGAGTTGAGGCATTTTGCCTAATGTTCAATTTTAGAGGGAAAGAAAAGTACAATGCTAGCTGTAAGGTTATTATTATTATTTTTTTTTGTAAATTCTCTTAGATTGTGGATGTTCCCTCATCCAGTCATGTTACCTATAATTCATAGTTTGCCCAGAGTTAATTATTTATTTATTATCATGAATGGGCATTGGATTTTAAGTGATTTTCCACTATCTACTGAAATGATCATTTTGATCCTCCTATATTCTGTTAATATTGTGAGTTAAATTGATTTTCAAATGTTAAATCAATTTTGCAGCCCTGGGATAAATTCTATATGATCAGGATATATTATCATTTTTCAAATATATTTTTTGTTTTGATATGCTAACATTTTATTAAAGATTTTTGCATCTATGTTCATGAAGTATATTAGTAAGTATCTTCATTTTTTTTTTTTTTTTAAATTGGCTTTGTCTGGTTTGGTATTAGGATTACAAGTCTCAGAATATGGGTTCCTTCCTCTATTTTCTGAAAATATTCGTGTAAGATTTGGTGTTCTTTCTTTCTTGAGTGTTTGAGAGAAACATCTGGGCCTGAAAGTTTTTTTGTCGTAAGATTTTTGGCAATGAATAAGTTTATTTAACATAGGACTATTCAGATTTTCTGTTTTCTGTATTAATTTTGATACCTTGTAATTTTCAGAAATTTTCCCATTTCATATAAATTGTTGAATTTGTTGGCATAAATTTTATTATATTCTCTTATTATCTTTTAATATCTTTAGGATCTGTAGTGAAAATTCTTTTCAATTCCTGATATTGGTGATTCTTGTTCTCTTTTATTCTTGAACAGTCTAGCTAGGGATTTTAAATATTTTGTTGATATTTGTCAAAGAACCAGGTATTAGCTTTGTTAATTTTCTCAATTTTTCTGTTTTCTGTTTTGGTTGATTTATGTTCTCATACTTATATCTTTCTATTTACTTTGGGTATACTTTACCCCTCCTTTTCTAGATTCTTAAGGTGGAAACTTAAGTTATTGATTTTAGACCTATTTTCTTTTTGATTTAAGCATTTAAGCTGTACTTTTCCTTTTAAGCACTGCTTTAGCTGCACCCCCACATTCTGATATGTTGTATTTATGTTATTAGTCTAAAATATTTTCTAAGATTTAATAATATTTTTTGTATTCCATTTTATTATCTATTGACTTTTTAGTTACATTTCTTTGTATTGCTTTTAAAAATTATTTCTGTAGGAATTACAATATACATCATTAATATTTCAAAGTCTAGAGTTTATATTGAACTAGTTTACATAAAATGCCAAAACCTACAACTATAGTTTCCTTATCCATCCCATTCCACTCTTTTGATTGTTGTATGTATTACATATATGTATACAAACACCCTACAAGACAAGGACGTAATTTTTTATACTATTTTAAAAACAAAATAAAAAATGTTTTATAAAATTTACCCAGATAGTTGCCATTTCTGATCTTTTTCATTCATTCCTAAAGATTCATTTTCCCTCTGGTACAATTTCTTTTAGCCTGAAAACTTTATCTTTAGCATTTCTTATACTTCTAGTCTGTTGGTAATGCTCTTATAGTTTCTTGTGTCTGAATATGTTTTCATTTTGCCTTCATTTTTAAAAGAATATTCTCGCTAGATATATAATTCTGAGTTGACAGGTTTTTTGTTTTGTTTTGTTTTGTTTTTGACTTTTAGCATGCTACAAATCTAATTTTACTGTATTTGGGTGTTTAAAGTCAATAGTCATTTAGATTATATCCTGAAGATTATGAAAGTTTTCCCTATAAATAATGTGTTGTTTTTCTCTGTCCACTTTCAGTATTTTTATCTTTGTCTTTGGTTTTCAGCAGCTTAAATATGGTTTTCGTTGACTTGATCCTACTTGGAATGTACTGAGCTTCTTGAATCTATAAATTTTTGTATTTCTCCAAATTTGGGATGTTCTCAGACATCATTTCTTCAAATATTTCTTTTTCAGCCCATTCTCCCCTATCCTTTTGGGATATTGATTACCCATATGTTTGAACTTTTAATACTGTCTTACAGGACTCTAAGGCTGTTTTGTTTTTAAGCTTTCTCTCTTTTAAATATTGGGTAATTTCTGTTGATTTATCTTTTAGTTTACTGACATCTCCGTTCTGCTAGTCAGATTTTTATTGAAAATATCATTTTTTAGATATAGAAATTCTATTTCTTTATTTTTATTTTTCTGTTAAGATTTTCCTTTTTTTTTTTTTTTTTTAAATGCCTACAGCACCTGGTCCTGCTAGGTGGTGTCCCATCTAAGTACTAACTGAGCCTGACCTTGCTTAGCTTCTGAGATCAGATGAGATTGGGCGTGTGTGGGTGGCATGGCCATAGACAAGATATTCTTTTTAGTTATCTTTAGTATATTTTCCTTTACTTCATTGAGTATCATTATAATGGCTGCCTTAAAGTCCTTGTTTAATAATTTCAAGATTTGGGTCATCTCTGGACTGGAATCCATTTTCTTTGCCCTTGAGAGTGATCAGATTTTCTTGGATCATTTTATGCCTAGTATTTTTTTGTTATATCCTAGACATCATGACTGTTTTGTTGTGTGGACTTCGGGTTCTGTTATACTCCTGTGAAGAATGTTGATATTTTTCATTTAGCTGGCAGTTTACCAGATTAGATTCACTGTAAGCTTTATCTCACTCTGTGATTGGAGGTTACATTCAGCCTAATCTCAGTTCAGCTCTTTAAGCCTTTGCTGTATTGCTTTGAGTTTGCCCCATGTGTACATGGTTCAGAGGTCAGTCTAGACTTGTGTGGGGTTTAGGCACAGAACTAGGGGATTACTTTCTTGGGCTCTCTCCCCTCTAGGGTTTTTCTCTCACTCCTCAGTGGTGATTGTCGCCTGGCACTTTTCTCTGATTCTTCTGGCCAGAACGATAAAGGGCTTTCATTAAGATTTTTGTGAGCTTCTGAATAGTTTAGAAAAAATTTTTTTCTGAGCTTGAAAACAACTTTTCTCTATTTTCTATATCATTTTTAACCAGCACAATATGCATTATTTACTATTATTGGTATTAGTATCGTTGAGATTATTAGGAAGGATTAAGGGTGGCAAAATCAGTATTGTAGAAAGTCTGGAAACATATAGAAAATGTTATTGTTATCCCATTTTCTTAGCAAAATTGCTAAAAAGTTTTTATTTTTAGACTTTTAAAAAATAAATTATAATCAGTGTATAAACAGATCTCATTGATATTTCAAAAACAAATATTGTTTTCAGAATATTTTTTTTTTGTGATGTTGATGATTTTACTAGATGAGATGCATTATTCTTGGGCTTAGACATTTCTTTTTGAACTTTAGTGCTGTGCTTTGGAAGTTGTTGTGTGAAGTTCAGGAATTGAATTGAGATGATATTAGGCCATGGACCTAAGAGAATCTAAATCTTGTTCTTAATCGGTTACCCTCCCCGTGGAGGTGCCCAAGACCACACAGAGGAGGTCAAGGCCAGGTAATTCATATAACCACATGGGGCTTAGCTCCATTCCTAATGTAGTACTCTGATAATCTATTCCCAGCATATTACTATGTAAACTAGGCCTACTGTATGAAGAACTCATACCCTTGTGTGAAGTATTCATGTAGCTTGGAACCAAGTCATCTGGTGGTCTGCTCTATTTGTTTCTACTTTAGTTAGAATTTAGAGCAGAGCTTTGGATCTTCTGTTCCAACAAGAAGAGCAACCACGCCTGCAAGAACCAGAGAGCAACCTGTTCCAGAGTCTAGAGCATTAACACAGGTAGTCTTCCCTGGGCATTTAGCCATTTTTGGCCAGGGAGCTTCCTCTTTATGTCTGACCAGACCTGTGGGATAGGAGAGAAGCTTGGCTCTTGGCTTTTCTGACTACCTCATGGCTTAGGCATTGAACCTCTTGGTGGAGCAGGATGGTAAGGCACAGGTTCCAGTAATTAAGAAAGGAGAGGAGAATAAAATTACTGCTCAGGTTGCAAAGATTTCCAGCACATTCTATCCCATTTTAAAGTGTAGGGTAAACTTAATCAACCTGGATTGCGAACAGCAGGTTTTGACACTTTACGTAGATTAATACTTTCTCCTTTTAGGATGGCTACATTATTTTTCCTTGAGTATATTCGAACCAGAACTAGTGTCTTTCTTTTAATAAATTAATACCAAGAAAAATAAAAACATGTTATTTTCTTATGAGAGTGGATGTTTAAAAATTATTTTACATATTTAGCAGTGTTGAGGGGTGGGCAAGGGCAATAAAGGCACCAAGATTTGATGGATTGGCCCATTTAGCACTGGGATACCACTACTTTGAAAACACAATAGAAGTTCTTGTCAGACTTATAAATTCTATTTCCTACTGGTTTATTTTTACATATAAAAAGCAACTTTCCTATGAAGAACTCAAGGGAGAAGTGTTAAACAATGAATACTTGTTAAACTTCAATAGCAAACTAAGAGCCTGGGAGAAGTTGGGAAGGGAATACAAAGCAAGAACTAAGAAACAAAAGGGAAGTGCTCTTGGGAAAGTCAAGTCAGATTCTCATGAGGTATTAATGTGTTTCTGGTCTGTGCTCTGTTCCAGGTTCTACCTTTTATAGTCTTTTGTAGGAAGAAATGCAGATGGTGTCAGTATGAACATATTACCACCTGTGCAAACAATAACAGCCAAATCATGATGAGCAGGTTTACACAGCAGTTTTAAATAAGGAAACTTCCTTACAGCCTTTAGAAATAATTTCTAATGTCCATATACTATGGTCTGGAAAAGAGGCAAAAGATTATTATTTTTACTTTCTCATATGAAATCTTGCACTTTTTAATATGAAATCTTGTTACAGATGGAATTGACTTGACTAAGGTCTAGTCAGTGGTGGAGCTGTGCAGAGAAACAAAGCCTGCCGATTTCCAGATGAGAGCTCTATCATGCAGTGGGGTCTTGGGCTCCAGAACTAGCAGGGGTGTTTTGGGGATAAAAGTAATATGACCTGTCTAAAGTCTAAATAGAATGTTTTCTTCATATTGCACATAATACATGATAAATGAAATCTATCTAATTGTAAGAATAATTCTTTTATGAGTTTATATAAAGAAATTCAACCAAGAAATGTGCATAGGTGGTAAGCAAAGAAATGCAATATAATAAAAAAACTATTTTCTACATTAAAGTCTTAAATACATTGTATTTTGGAGCAGGGCATAAATCGAAGTGTAATTCCTCCCCATCCCCGCCATTTGCCTCAGCACAACCTATTAATAATTCTTATTTTATCACCAATTTAATGCCATCTTTATAATATAAGCCATATTATTCTTAATTCTTTTGCTCAGTCTATATGTTGATTCTACCAGCAGTGTTTCAGTTTTAATTTTCGTATCTGTATAAGTTTTAATCATTTTGTGGGACAAGTGCTCCCTCATTTCCCTTTTTCAACATTTTGGCTAATCTACCCTGTTTATTATTTCAAATGAATTCAGAATTACTTTTCAAAGTTCAAAATAACATTTTTAGATTTTGATTATGATGGCATTAAACCAATACTGTATTTTGGGAAGATCTGATATAATTAAAATATTTAGTCTTCTCACCAAGGAATATTAACTGTCTCTATTTAGTCGAGTCTTTTATGTCTTTCAGTAATATTTAAAAAATTTATTTATGCAATTTCAGTACTTTTTTTTAGTTATGCTTATTCTAAGATACTCTTAAATAAATTATAAATTTTACATAATGGAATTTTACCATTATATTTTTTATAGATCATTTTGAGATATAGGAATTTATTGTTTTTTTGTATAAATTTTTAAAATTTATACAATTTTAAATTGTTATAATTGTTATAATTCTAAATAGTTTTTAGTGTTTAGGTTTTCTAGGTAGATAATCATATTTGCAAATAATGATGATATTCCCCAGGTGTCTTGCTTTATTTTATTTTCAAAGAACTTTGGTGTTGGGTTTTCTAAAAAATAAATTAGGTTTTCTAATTCATTATTTTTTGCTTTTGTTTTGTTTTACCCTTATTCTTGAAACTTTCTTCCTCCTAGCTTCTATGGAACTCTTCTCATTTTCCTGACTCTCTGTTGCTTTTGTGCATCCTACCTCCCACAGATGAGGATGCCAAAGAATCTGTCATTGGCCCTTGTCTACTTATATTTCCTGTCTTGGCTTTTGGTAGGGACTTCAGAGCTCTCAAGATTTCAGAATCCCTTAATTCCCATAGATCACTGGCCCTGCTGAATAGCAGAAGTTTTTTTGATTTTGTCTTTTTTTTTTAAATTGTGATAATACACATAAAATTTACCATTAAACCATTTTTAAGTATACAGTTCTGTGAATAGTAGGAGCTTTATTATGCACTTGGTTATGACCAAGATTTTATGAAGGTGATTCAATGTTCCTGTTTTATGAAGGTGCTTTAATCGCTCTCTTTTATTCCTAATCATTGACTAGATCGTATCAGTTTTACCTTGCTATGTTTCTGTTTTCACTCTGCTGGGTTACCAAGGGCAGGCCTAAGGCTCAGGCTATGGATACTCTTATTTGCCTTCCCTCCCTTTATTCTTTCTCTCCCTCAATATAATATCCCCCAAGCACCAGATCTTATCAAGCCACTTCTCTGTTAAAAGTTTTTGAATGGTTTCTAGTAGCCCACAGAAAAAGGTACAAACACTTGTCATACAGGCCTCATGATTTCACTGCAGCCTACCCTGCAGCTGATCACCCATCTCCTTTCATACCACTCTGATGTAGCTAAGATGACATATCGAGGGAGGTGGGTTGGATAAGGGATGGAGACACGGTAGCTTAGCTGGAGAAGGAAGTGAAAAGTGCTATCTTGCCAGGATTACTTTAGGTTTTCTATGCCTGTGCATACTATGGTCTCTTTTGCCTGGAAACAGGACACTAAATTATAGTCTAAAGAAATGTTAAAATAAATCCAATAGGGGTTTCGTAAACGCCCACCATGAAAAAAGTTTTACAGAAGGTTTTAAAGGTTTTTCATGGATCTTGTGAAAAGGTCAGTAGTTGGTTTTAAATGATCTAAGCTAATACTATCCACTCGTGCCTCAGAGAGCACAGTGAGCGTTCTACCATGAGAAGCTTTTTTGAGTTGGAATTTTCTTTCTCCACACGTTTTGAGACATACATACATGCTAGAATATTGTTGTTGTTGTTTTTTTTTCCAGAGGACAAATTAGTCAAAATGTCCACGAGTTCGAAGCACTTTGGATTGAAATACAAAGAAGAATTGTACATCTTTAAAGAACTTGAGAAAGTTCGCCGGGAGACTAAAAAGGATTTTCTCCTATTCAAGCAGAAGTTGGCCTCCAAGCCGGCTATAGATGAAGTCCCAGCCTTCCGACTGAAGGCTCCTGGCCCTGCGGGGTCTGGCGAGGAGGGAGACGTTTCCTGCGCTGGACCCCAGACGCCATCAGGGACCCCTCGGGCTAAAGGCCCTGCGACCGCCGCTGCGGCCCTTCTGCAGCAGGCGCCCCAAGTCGCAGCGCGCCCCTCGGGCCCGAGAGAGGGGGCTGCTCCCGGGAAGACGCGGCCGTTCCGCCCCCAGGACTTCTACTTGCGGAGCTCGGCGTTCCTCCGGCACCGGCCGCACAAGAAGCCGCCGGTCATTGCCACCAGGGCCGGCACGTCCAGACCCGTGGTCCTGAGGCCGCCGCCTGCGCGGAGGGGGAAGCCCGGGGCGCTCTGGGGTCGGTGGAGCCCGCGACCCCTGGGCCTCAAGCGCGCCCTCGAACCGGCCCCGGCCCCGGCCCGCGGCCGCGACGCGCAGCCGGAGCCGACTCGGCCTGCAGAGGCCCTCAAGGCCAGGGAGGGGAAGGGCAGCTCCGTCTCCAGCGAGGAGGGCGACGCGGAGGCGGCCCTCCTGCGGAGGAGAGTGAGGATTCGCACTCACTTCCTGCGGGAGGGCGCGGCCAGCGAGCCTCGGGAAATGGGGTCGTTCTCCAAAACAGATCGCGAGATGGGCCAGCCGAGCGACGGGCGCGAGGCCGCCTGGCAGGCCTTGCCGCCTGTGCGAATGATCCCGAAGTCCATCGAGGAGATCATCGCCTCGCTGCAGTCCGAGGCCCAGCTGGCCTCCGACCAGACTATAAAAGAGCTCATACAGAGTGTCCTCGGCCAGAACTACGACATTAAGATGGAAGTAGGTGAACCAGGAGAGTTATAGTTCTCCTGGGTAAATGCATCCTTAGTGTACATACAGGAAATATTTCAGTGCATACGGTGTGTTATAAGCTAGAAAAAACACTGGGGTGTTATTCAAGTTCTTTGAATTTTGAATTTGAATTTTCCATCAAGGGAGGGTATCCTCTTTTCAAAGGGAAAGCAGTTGAGAGGTTATTTTAAAAAAACTGGTTCACAGAACATGAGTTGTAGACCTGAGTAATACATCATTAGTAACCTTTCCTTTCAAAGCCTTTGTGATTATTTAGTATTGAAGTAACAGATGTTTCATATGAAAAAGTCTTTTTCTGCTACAGCTTAGCATTATTAGCAGTGAATTTATATCCTAAGACGATCAATGAATTACCGTTAAAAAGTTGGATTTATGAGTTCTGTAATGTTTTTTATAAAAACAATTCTCAAAATGTTTTTGGAAAATTTACTTCTAGGCCTTCCCAATTATAGGCATTATAAGTGATTCTTGTGTGCCAAGCGCCACAGGACACAGTTTATGTACATTTTTGTCCCAACAGTACCCCATCAGGTGGATACCGTTAAGAGCCCCATTTTACATAGGAGGCTTCCTAGTGCTTGGCTTAGCTGGGATTCTACCCCAGGCAATTACAACTCAGAGACTAGACTAGAATCATGCCAAGACCATGCATTTGTTGATTGTCATCTGTCCCTGGCAGGGAGCAAAGCTAGATATAGGGTAATAGTTTAAGATACCGTGCCCATGGTATAAACTTTGCTCTGGTAGGGACATTCAAAACAAAAATAATAAGGGAATCTGAGTCCCACGCAGAAAGTGTGTGTGTAGGGGGCGGGATGTGGGGGGGAATAGAGAAAAAAAGAGACAGTGTTTTTTGAGAATGGCAATAACAATGATAGTAAGAGGGAAGAAGATTCTGCTGTTCTTAGTTGCAGTGCCAAACCTCTTGTTAGTACACAGAATGGTGCTGTGCGTTATGTCTTTAACATAAGTTTCAGCCCCAGAATATACTCTTGACTGTGATTTAAGGAATGTGATCATAAAGCCCATTAGGGAAACAAAAACATGTTAAGCACAAGAGTCCCCAGTGTCATCTTTTACCTAATGTTTGTCAACAGGGTAGTACAAATGTTTTCTACTGAAATCCATACTTCCCCACAATTGCTGAGCAAGATTAGTGTGATTGCTTCATCTGTTTCAAAATAGTTATTTCTAATTAGGGTTCTGTGGGTCTAATAGAAGAAAATCAAGTATGCTCATTGGGGAGCCTTGACAGAGAGAACAAAGGCTTGGTGCCTACTCCTGTGAGAAGGAACTCTATGACGTAGTCAAGGTACTTGATATGAAGAGGGGCCTGTGTTAGAAACTGGCTGGGAGGTCCTGTGTATGTGGAGAAAATTACACTTTCAGAGCAAAGGTCCGTGAGAGAGAGTATATTCTGAGGGGTTCAAATAAGATAGAATATAAGAAGGGAGAATATCAAATGGCAAATGAACACCGACAGTGAATTCTGTTCTTTCTGCTATTCCTTTTCTCTTGTGTATATATATATTTTTTGTGTTTCAGTTACCTGAATTGTTTTATGTAGGAGAGTGGACTGGAACAGTAGTCAGGAGCCAGGGGCACAAGCCCTGTGTTACAAGACTTGACCACTATCAAATGCCTTAGTCCCATCCCTGCCTTCTATTATAAATTGATTGTTAGTGTAGTCTAGATTTAATTCTCGCTTTAAAAATTTTTCTTTCTCCTGTCCCAACAATTCCAGAAGATTGTTGGAGCTTTGCGTAATTTTGGATAAAAGTGGTTTCAGAAGGTTTTATTAGGGTGAAAAGGGAACAATGGAGAAGTGGTTGAAATGGCTCTGGCTGGGTAGGTGAGAGATAGTAATAAAAATGCAAGTGTAAAAGTGATCTTAATTGTGATTTAAAAAATTCTTAAGATTAGAATAAGGATATTTATTTTAAACATTTGGAGTTTATATAAACAATGTTCTCTCTAGGATAAGCAAGAAATATGTTTCTTCACTTGAGACATCTTAACTTAGAGCTGCACTGCAGTCCCCAGAGGGAAAGGCAAAGGATAAGACAACCTCTGCAGGGTGTGTTGTCTCTTTTTAGAGCTTGAGTAAAGCCACTGCAGACCTAGCATTCAGAGTTCCATAAATAATTATATAGGCCAATAGATGCTCAGAATACTTGAAGATTGAATTTAGCTATCAAATAAATGTAGTTCAAACACGCTAAACCAGGGTTTCCCAACCTTGGCCCTATTGACATTTTGAGTTGGATAATTCTTCATTGTGGGTGGCTGTCCTGTGAACTGTAGAATGTTTAGAATTATTCCTGGCCTCTACCCACTAGATCCCAGTAGCACAATCCTCTACTCCCCTCTACACCAGAAGTCATGACAGTAAAATATCTCTAGATGTTGCCAAATGAAACCCTAGGGAGAAGGGCAAAATTGCTCCCTCCATCCCTCCACCTAGTTGATAACCACTGGCCTAAACAATATGCATACACTATAGCCAGAATGTTAGAAATGTTGTAAGGTCCTATGTTTGTTGTTCTGGGGAATTAAATATTATCACTCACAAAATAGAGTCTACTTGTATGAGACAGGAGTTCAGAGACTACCTTCCAGATATTAATTGAAGATGAAGGAGCCAGCCCATCCTTGCTTATTTCATGTGTAATTATTTTTGGTCATACAACTAAAAAAAAAAAAAAATGATAAAAAATGGCTCAACATGACCTAGGTAAGAGGGAATTCATGTTTCAAGGTCTCTTATGAACAAATAATGTATAGTTTGTAAGAAAATATTATTTCATAAAACTTATTCTGCTTTCACTTTAGGGAGATGAAATAGATGTACTCTCCCATATTCCTTCTGCTAAGTACAACTAAATACTAACCCTGGATTTTATATATAAGACAAACATGAGAAGACTACAAAAGTTGGAGGGAAGGACCTGACAATAAAGATGCTACACACTCTCTCTGCCTTTGTGTCCCTGAAGGCCATGTGGAGAACAATAACAAGACACTTCTATTCCTCCCAACTAGAATAGTGTCAGTAGAGGCCTAATGGGAGCCAGAACCCCTACTCCTACCCAGCTATACAAGGAGGCCCACACCTCTGGTGCCAGCGGAGCCTAAGTTGGGAACCTGGACTACTGCCTCTACCTGACAGTAAGGAGGCAGCTCCTGCCCTCACTGACTGCCCCTACTAGAGCAGTGTCTGAGGAAGCCAGCTAAGACAAAGTTTAAATAAGATCCAGACTCTCGTCGTCTAATACCCAAAATGTTCAGGTTTCAATGGAAACTCACTTGACATACTAAGAATTGGAACATCTTGATTTGAAAGAAAAAAAAAAACAATAGATGCTAACATTAAGATGACAGAGATGTTAGAATTATGTGACAAAGATGTTAAAGTAGTCCTCAAAAAAATACTTGGAACAATGAAAAAATAGAGTGTCAGCAGAGAAATAGAAAGTCTTAGTAAAGAAATAGAAGATATAAAACAGAACCAAAGGGAGATTTTAGAACAGAAAAATACGATAACTGAAATAAAAACTCAATAGATGATTCAACATCTGAATGGAGAGGACAGAGGAAAGAATCGGTGAAATTGAAGATGGAACAATACAATTTACTCAATCTGAATAATAGACAGACAGAAAAAAAAATGAATAGAGCCTCAGGAACCTGGACTATAACAAAAGATCTTTATGTCATTGAAGTCCTGGAAGCTGTGTGAACCCCAAACCAAAGAAACCCGAAGGAATCTGTATTAAAAAACATAACAGTCAAACTTTGGAAATTAAAGGAAAAGAAAAAAAATTGAAAACAGTGAGAGAGAATGTGTTACATATAGGAGAAAACAACTTGAATAACAGTGGGTTTCTCATTAGAAACTATAGAGGCCAGAAGGAATGGGCACATCATTTCTCAAGTGCTGAAAGGAAAATACTGTCCAGCCAGAATTCTATATCCAGTGAAATTATCCTTCAGGAGTGAAATGGAAATCGAGATGTCAGATGAAGGAAAGCTAAGAGAATTTGTCACTAGCAGCCCTACCTTAAAAGAATGGTGAAAGGAAGTTCTCTAAGCGGAAAACAAAACAAAACAAAGCAAATAGAAAAAAGGACTCGTGAGACACTGTGAAGGAAGAACTCAATTAAAATTATGGCTGAATACAATAGAGTTTTCTTCTCTTCTTGAGCTTTCTAAATTATATTTGATGAACATAGGGATGCATATATCTTTTGAATTAGTATTTTGAATTTCTATGGATTGACACTCAGAAGTGCACTTGCTGGTTCCTAAGGTAGTCTAGTTTTAATTTTTAGAGGACTCTCTGTACTGTTTTTCATAGTGGCTGCACCATTTTGCACAGTGCAGGAGGGCTCCCTTTCCTCCACATCCTCTTTAGCACTCGTTATTGATTTATTGATAATAGCCATTCTGACAGGTGTGAGGTGATATCTCATTGTGGTTTTAATTCACATTTCCCTGATGATTAGTAATGTTGAGCATCTTTTTATATGTCTATTGGCCATCTGTATGTTTTCTTTGGAGAAATGTCTGTTCAAGTCCTCTGCCCATTAACTGGATTGTTTGGCTTTTTTTTTTTGGTGTTGAGTGGTATGAGTTTTTAAAATCAATTTTGGATATTAACTCCTTATTAGATGTATCATTGGTGAATACCTTCTCCCATTCAGTAGGTTGTCTTTTCATTTTGTTGATGGTTTAAGTTCACTGCAGCACTGTTTACAGTAGCCAAGGTATGGAAGCAACTGATAGATGATTGGATAAAGAAGATGTGGTATATATACACAGTGGAATATTACTCAGCCATAAAAAATGAAATCTTCCTATTTGCAACAACATAGATGGACCTAGAAGGTATTATGCTAAGTGAAATAAGTCAAACAGAGAAAGACAAATACCACATGGTCTCACTTAGGTGTAGACTCTGAAGAACAAAATTAACGAACAAAGCAGAAACAGACTCATAGATACAGAGAACAAATGGATGGTTGCTAGATGGGAGGGGGTTGGGAAGGCTGAATGAAAATGGCAAAGGAATTAAGAAGTACAAACTGGTAGTTACGAAATAATCTCCAGGCTGTGAAGTACAGTATAAGGGATATAGTCAATAATATTGTAATAACTATGTATAGTGATGAGTACTAGACTAATCAGGGGGATCACTTCGTAAATTATATAAATCTCCAGGCTGTGCTGTACACCTGAAACTAATATAGAATAATATTTTATGTCAACAGTAATTGAAAAAAATAAATTGTGTTTATAGTTGATGCTAAATTTATAATACTGATGTGGTTCTAAATGTATGCAGAGGAAATATTTAAGACAGTTATGAGTAGGGGAGAATGTAAATGGACATAAAGGGAGGTAAGGGTTCTGTGTTTCACACTAATTGGAAAATCACAATACCCATATACTGCAATGTTATGTATATATAATTTAATACCTAGAGCAATGAATAAAAAAGCTATACAAAGATTCATTAAAAAGAATGACAGATAAATTAAAATAGAATTCTAAAAATAGCTAAGTAACCCATTGGAAGGGAGGCAAAGTAAATAGAAAAAAACAAAAAGAACAACAACAAAATAAAGTGGCAGCTTCAAACTCTATCAATAACTACATTAAATATAAATAGTCTGAATACACCAATTGAAAGAGATTTGCAAGTGGATTGCAATATATTGTTTATAAGAAACTTACTTCTATGTAATGGTATATGCAGGTTGAAAGTAAAGGATAAAAAATATATCATACACTCATTAATCGAAAGAAAGCAAGGTGGCTATATTCATTTCGGATACAGTAGACTTCACAACAAAGGAAATCACTAGAGACACAGAGGGCATTACAATATGATAAAAGGTCAATCCACCAAGAAGATGAAACGATCCTAAGTGTTATGAACCAGATAATAGACCTTAAAAATATTTGAAATAAAACTAAAAAGAGAAATAGGTGAATCTATAATTGTAGTTGAAGACTTCCATACTCTTCTTTTAACTATTGGTAGCAAAACTAAACAGAAATCCCCCAAGCATATAGAAGAACTCAACAACACCATGAGCCATCAGGATCTAATCTACATTTATAGAACAAGAGCAGATACATATTTTTGTATACTGTCCATGAAACACATGCCGAGACCATATCTGGGCTGTAAAAATGAACTTCAGTAAATTTAAGAGCAATCATACAGAATGTGTTCTCTGACCATAATGGAATCAAACTAGAAATCAATAACAGAATAATAATAGGAAAATCTCCCAACACTTGGAAACTAAACAATACAGTCCTGAATAATCCATGGATCAACAAAGAAGTCTCAGGGAACTTAAAAAAAGACATTGAACTAAATTAAAATAAAAGTACAATGTGTCAAAATTTGTGGGAGACAGATAAAGGAGTGCATTTATCCTAGAGAAATGAAAACTTGTATTCAAACAAAAACCTGAGGTGAATGTTCATAGCAGCTTTTATTACTAAATAACTAAAAACTAGAAACAACTCAGATGTCCTTCAAGGAGTAAATGGATATATTATTCAGTAATAACAAGAAATAAATTACCAATACCTGCAGATGAATCTCCAGAAAATTACGCTGAAGCAAAAAAACCAATCTTGTTAGATACTGTATAATTCCACTCAGAGAGCATTCTTAAAATGACAAAATTATGGGAATGGAGGACAGATTTGCGACTGCCAGGGGTTAAAGACAGGCTTGGGGTAGAAGAGGGTGGGAAGGAAGTATGTGTGGCTTTAGAAAGGCAACATGAAAAATCTTTGTGGTGATGTTTTGTGTTTTGGCTGTATCAGTGTCAGTATCCTTTTTGTGGTACTGTGTTATGGTTTTGCATGATATTTAATACGATATTGGGGAAATCTGAGTAAAGGGTAAATGGGATACCTCTGTATTAGTTGATACAAGTGAATATGGATCTACAATTATCTCAAAATAAAAACTTTAAAATGTTATCATACTCTTTAACACAAGGAAAGGCTTAGAAAAGAATATATTAGTTTCCTTGTGTTAAAGAGTGTGATAACATTTTAAAGTTTTTATTTTGAGATAAGCCTTTCTTAGCTCCCAAACAGTAACCAATACTTATTGTTGTTTATCCTTTGACACCTTAATTTTTTAGTACAAATGTGTACATTTACATACACATATATAGGGTTTTTTTTTTTTTTATAAGAACAACATGGTACACATTCTGCAACTTTTGATACGTATCGATGGACATATATCAAATATGTATAACTTCTAATTTATACTTTTAAATAGCTACATATTATGCCATAGTATTAAACATTTTCTTGGGTCTTTGCTTTGCAAATTTCATCTTTCCCTACCCTAGGAACCAATCTTTGCTCATTGGAGGTATAATCAGAGAGCCTATCAGGATTTGGGCAAAGAAAAGCAATCTTTTCTATTCAAAAGCAGATCTTTTCTATTCAAAATGACAGACACATCCTATGGCCATTCTACCCTGAACAAGCCCAATCCCATCTGCTAAGCAGGGTCGAGCCTGGTTAGTACTTGGATGGGAGACCACATAGGAAGACTAGGTGCTGTAGGAATGAAAAAAAAAATGGGGTTGTAAGCTGACAAAATGACAGGCACAGTATTATACTTTTATTTTTATACATTTTCTTTGTGCAGTGCTTTATTGCCTTCATAGGCATAACAGGTCAAGCTAGAAAGAAGTGTCTTCATTTATGTTTTTTTTTTTCCTGCAGAATTTTAAAATCTCTCAGATAATATTTGGTTGCTCTCAGTAAATACAAAATGTTGATGTGTTTGATTTTCATTAATTTTTTAAAGATGGAAATTAAGATGTTTATATTAGTTCTTGAAGGAAAATTCCCATTTCTTTAGCTAATTTGATTGGAGTAATGATTTTCAAACAAGCTGGAAGTTGTTCCTTCAAAATAAACTTATTCTTTATTGGTTACAAGTGCAGTTTATTTTCCATGAGGATTTTCTTTCAAGATTAAAATACAGGTTTCTTGAAAAATGAAATGCTAATTTATTGTAAAATTCAGATGTATTTTTTTTTTTTAGTATAGACAAGGGCCATAAATGAGTTTTTCCTTTTGCCTGTTTGTATAATAAATTCTGTTAATTTAGACCATAAAGGACAAATGCATTTGAATCTTGAAAGTCAGTCGTTTTCATAGGTACCAGAGTTTTAGTAAACGTGAGGTAAGGTAAAGAATTTTGAAGTGTTGGCAAAATAATTGTTTTTTCTGGCTATTTCAGGTACTATTATTTGGATATTTAGGATAAAAGCATATCCCTTTCATTGATTGTTATTTCAATACATAACTGAATTTTAACCTTGATTTCCTAATGTAGACCTTTGTAATGCTTTTAAATATTAAGGACTCGTCCAAGGGCATAGAATCTCCTTCAGTGGAAGGTGAGGTGGGCACTAGGCTGTAAATTGCATAATTTATGCCACCTTCACATTGAAGAGTTTTAGTCTACTTTAAGGGTAATTTTTGTGATATATTCAAATCATAACTTTCATTTATTTTGTGTAAAACGAGAGGAAAGAATTTATACAATTTAGAAGTTTTTTTACAATGTGAAGTTGATATCAGGGCTTAGAATATTATGGCTTCCTTAACAGCAGGTTGAACCAACTGAATATTCCAGTAAGATTACACTTCATTGACTTATTATACTGTTTATTTTTTATTATTGAAAAGTACAGTATTTGGTTGTGACTTAAGTCTGTCATTCTGTAGCTGTAAACAGCCTGAAGCTAGGCAGATGTGTTCTTTACAATGCTTGTTTTAGAGCATAGTAGGTAAACATGTGGCTTTTAATAAGGATGGGTAGATAAACAGTTTTGACAGTAAAATCAAAATCTTGAGAACTAGCCAACCACAATCACGTTTAAGCATCTCATCCCAAGTGAAAGTTGTCTGATAGACAGATAATATAGCCCATTATCTAGTTGTACAGAATATATATTTCATTTTGGAGGGATATTCTCTTACAAGCATGTGGTTTCCTTTGTCCACTGCAAAGTGTGCTAAATCTTGGTCTCATAATAGTGGAGAAGGATGACTTGCCATAATTAGCCATATATATTATATTTATGCCTTTTTTAAGCATAAGAGGAAACGATTAAATTCTTAGTCTATTGCACTGAAACTAAAAATAATACATTCTCATTTAATACATTTCCTTTGATCTGTTTTACTTTGTGTTCTTATTATATGGAAAATAACTTGCAGAGTCCTGGTGATAAATTTTTCCATTGCGTTTTCTTATTTTCATCAATTTCTCATTAAAATAGTGTCTGTAGCTGGAAGGTAACCTAATTAACTTTGTATTAGAGATAACAAAATAAACCCAATGAGAGAAAGTGATTTTTGCAAGACCGTACACTTAATTAGCATAGTTGGGACCAGAACCCATTTAGTTCTCCTGGCTAGACCAGAATTGTTTTTATTCTTGTTACATCATGTTAACGGCACTTCCTTTCTCTTTTCCCCCATCTTCCCTTCCTTTTATCTCTCACTGTCTTAAGATCTAGACTCCAGGTATCCAGAATTATTTCTCACTGTGACTTCTCCCCTCTCATACCTTTGTGATGACTTTGCATTAATGGGAAGATCGTTGCGCTCTCTTCTGAGAAGCCTCTCGCTGGTGACTTCTGAGTCCAGCACACTTAAACCTGGGGAAGGGCAGCAAGAAGCAAGGATTTACTGCTCCCAGAGCCTTGCAGTGGTAGTAGAGATAGTGGGTGTGTGATAGGACTTGAGCTGGGCATGTAAGATACAACATTGTGTGTAAAGTGCAAGGATACAGGTGGGATGAATTACAGGTAGTGATGACTTAAGCTGTTGGTTATATGATCACTAACAAGTTGCATTCAGTCAGGTACCACTGATTCTGCCCACTTAGGTTGCTGTTAATACAAATAGACAAAATCTCCATTTTCTGCGATCTCCTGTCAAATAAAGGCAGAGTGACAGACTGACCCACTTCTACTTCATCTGATTAGCTTTTTTATTTTCAAACCTTTGAGCCATTCTCGAAGTGAAGAAATATCTGGAAGTACTTTTTCTATTTAGCCCAATAGGTATAGGTTATGCATACCCATTCTTTTGGGGAAGAAGAACTACTTTTGACATACTTGAAATCTTGTTATATATGGTGGGTCCCAACATCAAGTTGTTAAGATCCCTCAACTTGAAAGAATGGAGAGTTGTGTCAGTGGCCTTACCAGAAATTCCTAACAGCTAGGTGGAAGAGCCAATATTTTGGATATTATCTAAGTAAGACTATGGGAGCACCAAGATCACATGGCTAACTGTTAATCAGTATACTAGTCATCAGATTTGATGAGTTGTAATAATAAGTAAAATCCTTTGCACCCTCCACCCCTTTCCACCTTTTAAAATGATAGTCTCTCTTCTCTTTAGATCTCACAGATAATACAGTAAATAAAATTCCTGTCCTTTGCCTGGCTTGCTACAAATTTATTAGGCACACAGGAGGAGATTATAATAAATCCAGACCTCATCATTTCAGCCAGATTTCCCCTCAAGAACATTTCCAGTCTCAAGCTCTTCATCTCTTAATCATTGGCAATAGGGTTCTGAAGAAATGAAAGATTGAGACAGCTGAGACACTTTTCATTGTTCTGATTTCATTACACTGTTGAGACCTGCCTAGGTGTACAGTCTTTGACAATCAATTATTATTCTGGAAAGTGATTATTAAACAGTTCACTGAATTATGGCTTTTTATGCATGACTTTGTTCTATTGCTCTTTAGGGTTAAGTGAAAAAGCTTATTAAATATCCATCTACAATGGAATCTTTGAAAATGCTAAGTGGAATGCATAATTCATATAGGCTGTCACTCGTACAATGCCAAATCAGTTTAGCGAAATATCAGGTAACAGGGAAATGGAAGTAAGTGGCAGTCCTAACAGAACTAGTTCTGGGCAGCTAATGAGTGCAGGTAATCAGAAAACTCCAAATAATAGTGACTTGGACAATAGTGACTTAAAAGTTTATTTCTTTCTTGTAAAAAGGTCATGTAAACAGTAATGTAGGAATGATATGGTGTTTTGCAGAGTCAGAGATTCAGTATTCTGCCATCTTAGTGCTTCACTGATTGTGACCTTCATTATAAAGGTCATTTCAAGGTCCACTATGGCTACTCTGGTCATCAAATCTGTATTCACACCAGCAGGAAGTCTTTAAAAAAGAAAAGGTATGCCTACAACCTCTGCTTATACTTTGTAAGCCAAAATTTATCCACATGACTACGTCTAGCTACAAAAAAGAAAAAAAAAAGAATCACTATTCTGGGCAGCTGTATGCCAATGTTCACATACTGTTACAATGGAAGAGAGTAGAAGAGTTTTTGTCATAGTCTCTATGGGTCGTGCACCGTCTCTAAAAACTTTTTTGGCTCAAAGAGTTATTCCCTCTTTCAACAAAGTTTTATTGAGCATCTGAAAAGTTTAGCATTGTACTAGGCACTCAGAATTGAAAAACTTTATGTGACAACGATTTTTAGCTTTAAGGAGTTAGGTAGCATAACAGAACTAGCAGACTATGGAAAATGGTGGAGAAAGCCCTGGAAGTGCAGTTGAATGATCTAGATAGGGATCTTTGATTTGTAATTTATTTGTTCCTTAAAGTGATTGGTGCTTGTTTTCTCATCTGTGCTTTACAGTTAAAAATATTTACCTTATAAACCTGTGAGAGTAAAATGATCTTAAGTAAAACATCATGTTAAATATACTGCATTTTTAAAGGCTCTTGGTATGTACTTCTACCTAGCCCTGCAGTAAATTTGAACCACTTACATCCCCACAAATAGTGAGTACCAATCTATTTCTTTATGTCCTCTCCAGCATTGTGCATTACTGTTTTTTGAATTTTTGCTAATCTGAAAAGCCGGTGGCTTTTCAGTACTTTTCGGTTGTGGAAACCTTTCTTCAAATAAAATGTTAAATGAATGTTCAATATCCCAAACATTTAATACCATGACAGCAGTGTCTCAATTGGTAACAAGGACCTGGAACCTACCTGCTGGATTCAAGCTCCTACCAGCACATTCTTTGGCCTTTAGGGCATTCTATCCAATGGATCTGTCCATTTAGTTTAAAAAATTTTTTTAAAGTATAGTTTGCAAACAATATATTAGTTTCATGGATACGATATAGTGATTCGGCATTTATATACCTTATGGTGTGGTCATCACACTAAGTTTAATGACCATCTGTCACTGTGCAATATCACAATATTATCTGCTATAATCCCCTTCACCTTCCCCTGACCTCCACAACCTCCACTATGGCAACCATCAATTTGTTCTTTGTTTTTATGAGTCTATTTTTGTTTTGTTTGGTTTGTTTATTTCTTTTTAGATTCCACATATAAGCAAAATCATGTGGTATTTGTCTTTCTCTGTCTGACTTGTTTCACTTAGCATATACCCTCCAGGTCCATCTATGTTGCTGCAAATGGCAAAATTTCATTCTTTTTCATTGTTGCATAATATATCCCCTACATCTTCTTTATCCATTCATTCATTGATGGACCCCTATATTACTTCCATATCTTGGCTATTGTAAATAATGCTGGAATAAACATAGGAGTGTATGTGTCTTTTTGAATTAGTGTTTTCATGTTCTTTGGATAAATATCCAGAAGTGGAATTGCTGGGTCGTATGGTAATTCTATTAGTTTTTTGAGGAATCTCCATATTGTTTTCCATAGTGGCTGCACCAATTTACAATCCCGTCAACAGTGTTAGAGAGTTCCTTTTTCTCCACCCCCTCACCTACACTTGTTATTTGTTGACTTTTTAATAATAGCCATTCTGACAGGTGTGAAGAATCCATTCAGTTTTATTGGGTACCTATTGTGTCCAGCACTACAACAAATGCTGGGAAATAGCAATAAGCAAAAGAAATCCCTGCTATTGTGAGGCTCAAAGTAAAGAAATTTTAGAGAGAGGAAGCAAAGAGTAAACAAATCAGTAATGTCTCTCAGGTGGCAATAAGTAGCATAAAAAAAGAATAATACAGGATAAAAGAGAGATTGTCAGGAAAGAACTTTAAGAGAACATGACATTTGCAGAGATTTGAAAGAAGTAATGGAGCAAGGCAAAATAATTCCAGGCCAAGGGAAGACATACTGCAAACCTCCAAGGCAGGAATGTTCCTGTGGTGTTTGAGGAACAGCAAGATGGGGGACTTTGAGTGGGGGGTATGGTAGGAGATACGAGTCAGAAAGCCAGATTACAAGTCAGTATTGAGAACCACCAGGACAGTGGTTCTCAATACTATCAGACCCAACTCTCCTTTCTTATTGCATTTACTTTGCATATATTTTGCCCCTTTTACTATCCTGAAATAAATGAATAGATAATTATTATATACCTATCCATGTAATGTCAAAAGTTAATATAATACCCTATTTATAATGTAAAAGAAAAATGAAAGTAATTTATAATTAAATTATAAATGACTACACCAGAATACAAAATGAAGTTATTAGTTGCATTTATCTACTGATAATAAATGTGTTTTGGCTAGGCATATAAGCAGCCATAATGTAAAAGAATGGCCAGAAAATGAAAAAGTAGTGAGGGTGGAACTAGAATACATGCTAGGATAAATGATAGCAGACTAAAAACAACCTACTACTAAATGGGAGAAGATATTCACTTATGATACATATGATAAGGAGTAATATCCAAAATATATAAAGACCTCACACAGCTCAACAACAAAAAACCAAACAGTTCAATTAAGAAATTGGCAGAAGAACCAAATACAGTAACATATTAAAAAGATTATACATCACGATCAAGTGAGCTTCATCCCAAGGACACAGGGATGGTTCAACATATGCAAATCAATTAATGTGATACACCACATAAACGAATTAAGAATAAGAATCATATGATCATATCAGTAAATGCAGAAAAAGCCTTCTACAAGAAACAGCACCCATTTATGATCAAAACACTTAACAAAATCGGTATAGAAGGAAAGTACCTTAACATAATAAAGGCCATATATGACAAGCCCTCAGCCAACATTATACTCAATGGTGAAAAACTAAAAACCTCTCTAAGATCAGGAACAAGGCAAGGCTGTCCACTGTCGCCACCGTTATTCAATATAAC
Source organism: Eidolon dupreanum (assembly GCA_028627145.1). Taxonomy (NCBI): domain Eukaryota; kingdom Metazoa; phylum Chordata; class Mammalia; order Chiroptera; family Pteropodidae; genus Eidolon; species Eidolon dupreanum. Next base: position 73,883,749 of record CM053509.1, read on the forward strand.
ATTGGAGGTCCTAGTGAGTGCAATAGGGCAAGAGAAAGATATAAAGGCATCCAAATAGGAAATGAAGAAGTCAAACTGTCACTATTTACAAATAACATGATTTTCTATATAAGAAGCCCTAAAGACACTACAAGAACACTACTAGGCACAATAAGCAAATACAGTAAAGTCTCTGGATACAAAAATCAATGTTCAAAAATCCATAGTATTCCTATACTCTAATAACGAAGTGTCAGAAAAAGAAGTGGAACAAATAATTCCTTTTGCAATTGCAACAAAAAGAATAAAATACCTGGGAATAAATTTAACGAAACATGTAAAGGACCTCTATAATGAAAACTATAAGATCCTATTAAAAGAAATTGAAGAAGATACAAAGAAATGGAAAGACATTCTGTGTTCTTGGACTGGAAGAATCAACATAGTTAAAATGACCATATTACCTAAAGCATTATACAGGTTTAATGCAATCCCCATCAAAATCTCATCAGCATTTTTTAAAGAACTAGAACAAGAAATCATCAGATTTGTATGGAAGCACAAAAGACTCCGAATTGCCAAAGCTATCCTGAGAAAAAAGAATGAGGCTGAAGGCATCACTCTGCCTGACTTCAAATTATACTACAAAGAGACAGTAATCACAATGGCATGGTATTGGCAGAAAAACAGACACATGGACCAGTGGAACAGAATCAAGAGTCCAGAAATAAACCCATATTTATATGGGCAAATAATTTTTGACAAAAATGCCAAAAATATACAGTGAAGAAAAGAAAGCCTCTTCAATAAGTGGTGCTGGGAAAACTGGAAAGCCACCTGCAAAAGAATGAAACTAGACTGTTGTCTATCACCGCACACCAAAATTAACTCAAAATGGATTAAGGGCCTGAATATAAGACCTGAAATAATAAAATGTGTAGAAGAAAACGTAGGAACTAAACTCAAGGACATTGGGCTTAAAGAGGATTTTATGAATTTGACCTCAAAGGCAAGGGAAGTAAGAGCAAAAATAAATGAATGGTACTACATCAAACTAAAAAGCTTCTGCTCAGCAAAAGAAACCATCAACAAGGTAAAGAGACAACCATCTGAATGGGAAAATATATTTGAAAGCAACACCTCCAATAAGTGCCTAATATCTAAAATATAGAAAGAACTCATACAACTCAATAACAACAAAAAAACAATCCAATCAAAAAATGGGCAAAGAACCTGAACAGACACTTCTCCCTAGAGAACATACAAATGCTCAACAAATAAATGAAAAGATGCTCAACATCTTTAGCTATTAGGGAAATGTAAATCAAAACCACAGTGAGATACCATCTTACACCTGTTAGAATAGCTATAATCAACAGGACAAGTAATAACAAATGTTGGAGAGGATGTGGAGAAAAAGGAACCCTCATACACTGCTGGTGGGACTGCAAATTGGTATGGCCAGTATGGAAAGTGGTATGGAGGCTCCTCAAAAGACTAAGAATTGACCTACTATTATGATCCAGCAATCCTTTTACTGGGTATTTACCCCAAAGACTTGAAAACTCATATTTGAAAAGATGCTTGCACACTGATGTTCATAACAGCATTATTCACAGTGGCCAGGATATGGAAGCAACTGAAGTGTCCTACGATCAATGATTGGCTAAAGATGCTGTGGTACATATATACAATGGAATATTGCTCAGCCATAAGAAGAGATGAAATACTGTCATTTGCAACAACATGCACGGACCTTGAAATAATCATACTAAGTGAAATAAGCCAGACAGAAAAGGTTGAAAATCACATGATATCACATATGTGGGATATAAACCTAAAACCAACAAATGAACAGGACAAACAGAGACTCATGGGCATGGACAATGGACTAGTGGTTACCAGAAAATGGGGGAGGGAGATAAAAAATAAAATGTTAAAAAAATTATGTATATATAGTATGAAAAAATAAACTGGCATTTTAAAAAAACAAAAATATATAAAAAATAAAAATAAAGAACACATACACAAAAAAGAAATAAAAAAAATAAAGAACATAAAAAAAGAAAAGATGAGCAGAAGACCTAAATAGGTATTTCTCCAAAGAGAACATGCAGATGGCCAATAGCCATATGAAAAGATGCTCAATGTCACTAATCATCAGGGAAATGTGAATTAAAACCACAATGAGTTATCATCTCACACCTGTCAGAATGGCCATCATCAATAAATCAAAAAACGAGTGTTGGTGAGGATGTGGAGAAAAGGGAACTCTCTTGCACTGTTGATGAGATTGCAAATTGGTGCAGACATTATGGTTCCTCAAAAAGTTAAAAATAGATCTACCTTTTGACCTAGCAATTGTACTTCTGGGTATTTATCCAAAGAAAACCAAAACAATAATTCATAAAGATCTATGCACCCCTATGTTCATAGCAGGACTATTCACGTTAGCCAAGATATGGGAGCAACCTAAATGCCCATCAGCAGACAATTGGATAAAGAAGTTATGGTTTTTATATACCATAGAATACTTCTCAGCCATAAAGAATGAAATTCTACCATTTGCAATGACATGAATGGACCTAGAGGTTATTACACTAAGAGAAATAAGTCAGAGAAAGATAAATACCATATGATTTCACTTATATGCAGAAACTAAGGAACAAAAAAGAACAAACTAATCCAAAAAAGACACAAATGTAGAGGACAATCCGTTGATGGCCAGAGAACAAGCTGGTGACAGGGATGAGGGGTTAAGGAAACACAAATTAGTAGTTGATTAGATAGTCACGGGGATGGGGAGTACAGCATAGGGAATGAGGTCAGCAGTAATGAAATGGCTATGTGTAGATCCAGAGGGCTGATAGAGTAATTACGGATTGTTTCATAAACTATATAAATGTCTAACCAATGTACTGAATACTTGAAACTAATAATAGAAAAAAATTAAAATGCTAAAAAGACCTCCCAAAATAGCAGACTTGTATGTATATAATAAGAGAAAATGGGAAATAAACTGAAGTAGGAATGTCTGCTATGACCAACTAAGGACTTTTGAAATGGAGAAAATGAACTAGGCCTCTTTATAAGTGTAGTGTCAAAATAAATCCTTGTTGTGACATGGAGGAAAAAACCCCCATATTTTCCAACTTGGAATCTTAACATATGTCAGGACACGTTCAGTCTCTGGAACTTGAAAAGACCTTGGAAACCATATCTTTTGACAGATGATGAGCCTACACGACGGACTGGAAAATGGAAAAAGTAATACAAAAAGACATGGAGAAATGGACCTCTGTGGTTTGAGAGTAAAACAAAACAACAGGTCATTCAAAATTAAATAAATAACTTCTATGGGTAATTTTAATGACAAATTTATTATCATTTTGCTAAAAATATTTAAAACTTATATAGATTGCCAACTATATATATTTAAAACTTTAAAACATAATTAAATATTCATTATTCCTGTGTTTCACATGTCTCTGCTAAATTAATTATGTTTGGTTCTAAGTTTACAAAATGAACTTAATGTATCCTTTTGATATATTTGTATGCAACTGCGATCAATGCAGAATGAAACAGGTGTGTTGTTCTGGTGAATAAAATACTAGTAGGACAATTGCCTTTGGCTCTCCTGATATTCTAAAATGGTAAGGAACTCTTGTTGAAGTTCCCAGAAAACAAAGTACAATCTTCCTTTGATTTGCACAGTAGTTGCATTCCTGGAAAATATAGTGTGGCTAAATAAAGGTAATATTTTGTGTTTAAATATATGAAATGGAGTGAGACTCTCATTTCATATATTTCTAAAATGTCTTTCACTCACATGAAAGCTTTTCCAGACATCTGAAATTTTTGCAGGTTGTGGGACATTGTTTTGTGGTACTATCCTGTGAACTGCAGGATGTCTAGCATATCTATTGTCCTTCCTTGCCCACTAAATGCCAGTAGCTCTTTCACATTGTAACAACCAAAAATGCTTCCCCCATTCCTCAGGCGATTTATAAATATTCCCTAGAAAGCAGTATCATCCCTGCTGAGGATCACTGATGTATAGTCTTATAGGCCATACTGAGAACTTGGGGTTTCACAATGAGTAATGTGGGAAGACACTGGAGGGTTTTAAGCAGAGGCATGACACGATCTAATCTTGTCTTAAAACAATCATTTGACCACTGTGTAGACAATAGATTATAGGGGGAGGAAGGAAGGTCAGTTAGGCCTATTGTAATAATCCAGGTGAGGGATGATGGTGGTTTGGGCCAACTATGGTGGAGAAGAGAGGTGTGAAATGATCTGATTTAGTATATACATTTCCAAGGTTGCTTATGGGTTGAATGCATGGAGAGAAAAGGGTCAAGGATGACTCCACGATTTTTGATGGGTGAAGCTAATAGGTAGAACATAGTTTTTTTTTCTGAGATTTTGATGACCAAAGGTGAGCCAGGTTGTGGGGTTGATTTTGGACAAGTGGAGATGTTGAATACTTAAGTTATAATTTTAGGGTTTAGAGGGGAGGCTAGGGCTAGAAAGATTGAGAATCATTAGTGATCATATAGTATTGGAATTCATTAAACTGGAAGAGATGGTCAAAGGAAAAATGTAGATAGAAGAGAATAGAAATCTAAGGACTAAGAGCCTGGGGGCATATCATTTCTTTAGAAGTGAGAAGAGGTAGAATGATAAAAGAAACTGCAAAGAAAAACCAGGTATAGGAGAAAAACCAGGAGAAGGTGTATGGTGTTTTAGAAACCAAGTAAGAAAGTATTTCCAGAAGCATGCAATAACTGTGTCAAATCCTGTAAAGTCAAGTAAGATGAGGACTGTAAGGTTTAATCATGATGTTGTAACTATAGCATTTAACTGCACCCACCCACCCCCACACACCTATCTTACAGATTTTATTGCTCTTGTGAATGGTATGTCTTTTCTATTTACAGTTTAAATCATTGTGATATTGGTTTTAGTATGTAGATCTTATGTTCCATAGCCTTTCTGAACCTTCTTCTTTGTTTTAATAGTTTGCCTGTAAAATTTTTTGTTTAATAAAATTGACATTTAATGAAAGTGTTGATAGCAACCCTGTTTTTTATTCCTGACTTTAAAACAAAGGCTTGGTTCTTAGTGTCACCACTAAGTATAATGTTTACTAGAGCTTTTTGATAGGTTTACTTATTTTATTAGGTTCACTTACTTTCTCAGCTTACTAAGATTTTTAATCATGAATGAGTGTTGAATTTCATTGAATATTTTTTCTGCTTCTATTGAAATAATCATACTTTTTCTCCTTAATCTGTTATTGTGATATATTAGTCCTTCTGATTTATCCTTGTGTTCTGGGAAAAACATTCTTGGTTATATTACAGTATGTTTGTATACATTGAGAATTTTTATTATAGCTTTTGCATTTGTGTTCACATGTCAGATTGGTGTACACTTTTTTGTTGTACAGTTCTTGTCCATTTTTGGTATCAAGATTATGCTAGCTGCGTAAGTTGAATACTTTCTTTTTCTGTTCTCTAAAAACAGTTTGTATAAGAGAGGGATTATTTGTTCCTTGAAAGTTTGATAATTTTCACCTGTAATATTGTTTTGGCTGGTGTTTTGTTTTGTGTAAACAGATCTTAAAAATTATCTCTGTGTCTTTAAATATTATTAATTTATTTAGGCTTTCAATTCCTTCTGTCCCCCAGGTCAATTTTGTGACATGTATATCTAGACAATGATTCTTTTTATCTAAGTTTCCCTATATTTATTGACATGAAGTTATTCATAGGTTATTTCTTCTTATTCTGTAGTTTAGGCTTTTGATTATATAGCTGTGGAGTCTGTCTCAGCATGTAGTGGGTATGAATCTCAGTCTCCAAACACAGATGTGCAAGAAGTATGTTTATTTCTCTAGAACTCAATTTAGTCTTTATTTGGAGTTTCCATTTCATCAGGACCACAGAAATTTGAATTAGGCAATTTGGAGATTCCCTCCCCATCCCTGGAATATTTAGAGTTCCTTAAGGTCATGTGCCATGCTAATCTCTGATGAGACATCCATACTTTCATCTGGTGGTCTACTGAGGTCTCATTAGGAAAGGAAGTCTTGTGCATGCAATCTTTTGACCCCCATTTGTCCCATAAGAATGGGCCTTGAGCCTGGGACACTTTCTTATCAAGAGATAAAGGGTCCTCACAGCTTGTGCTGGGCTTGTAGCCTTGTGGGGGAATGTTTTTTCTTGTTTTAGACTCAATGTGTGCCTCTTTGTTCTGCTTAAGTGTGTGTGTCATATGGCACCTGGTCAAGCCTCCCCTCCCCCCAACTATATCTGTCCCCTGCAGGGAAGGGATGGAGTCCTTCATTCTGCACAACAAGAAGGGTGTGTGAAGTCCAGTGCTTTTGCATCGGCTGTCAGGAGGGACCTGCTGGCCATGGTGGACTGATGGATGCTACTAAAGCTGATCTTAATATGTCTCTTCTTTGCGTAACATCAATCTATCCAGTGCTCAATTGTTTGTGGCAACTCCAGTGCCAAGATGTATGTATGGGCAGAAGTATTTGTACTTCTTCTACTCCTGGTGATAGGCAACAGATGCCACTCGCTGGACAGATCTTTCCTCCATCGTTAGTCCACACAGGTCCCTGCTGAGTTACTCCTTCTTCTCATCTCTAAAGCTTCTTCAGTTTCCTCAGCTCTCCTATCTGTGTTTTCCACTCATGGGCATTCATTGTGCTGTTCTCGAGCCATGCTGGGGCAGGGTAAACTCTGCGAGATCATGCTCCATCTGCTCTGACACTCCCACGTGGCCATTTCTTCTCTGGAGACTTGTTGCTTCTTGTCTTCTTTGTAGGAAGTGTTTTCAGGTCTTTTCTGCTCTCCAGTCACATGAAAACAGCTCCCTCTTATTTCCTTTGAGCTTAGCCCTGGGGTGCTGGGTGTGAGCCACAAGCCCAGAGACCCAGCAGCATCTAAGTTTTCATCACACAATTGGCCCAGGAATCCAATTGTTTTTAATTGAAACAAACTTATCTTGTTTTCTCTCAAATCAGTCATCATTGTCTTATGTTCTTTTGTTCCGCAAGATCCCCAGGTTTTTGAAACCTGAAAGCCAAAGGAAGACTCTTGTTTTATCACTTTATGTTATGTGATAGCACTTTTTACCTGAGGTTATAGACCCAGAATGGCCAAGTTGGGTAAAGGGAGAATATTGGGTATGTGGAATAGAGGGAAACACCAGTGGATACTTCAAAACTCTCTCTTCACACCCTTCATTTGACAGGTGAAGAGACAGAGTCTTAGAGAAGTAACTTGTTTGCCAAGGCCACATACAGTCAGTGGAGGAGCAGAGACCAAATTCCAGGTGCTCTAACTACTCTTTTGTTCTTGATGTTATATATTGTCAAATAGCTATTTGAAATGCATGTGGAGTTTAGGTTCCACAACCCAATACATATGTTACTAGATTTTTAAATACATTGTAATTGCCATCATGAGGGTCCCTTAGCAAATGAATCATCTTAGATGCTGAATTTTCTTAGTTATTATGGGTTCAGTCCTTTAAGCACAAATAGGCTCTTTTTAATATTTACTTTTTCAGTAGAAACGTTGTCTAAAATCTGTTAATACTTTTTCCCTTTATAAAAATCTGTTAATACTTGTTCCTCTTTGCATTCCCATTACCTAGCTCAGGTATGCTCTAGTGAGGGTGCTAACTTGATCCTTTGCTTGAGGACGAAGGGCACTATTTTGGATGTCGGTTCCTTATACTATGCTATAATATACTATGCTAAAAAGACCCAGAGTCTTTTTAGGTGATTGAAGTGTTTGCTTCACACCCTATATTCAGCTGTGCTTTGATTTCTTTCTTTTTCTTTTTTTAAAAATCAATTAATTATTTTTATGGTGATATTGGTTAACAAAATCCAATAAGTTTCATCTGTACACTTTAACAGTAAGGCACATATATATTTACAGTGCGTTCACCTCTCATAGTTAGATTTCTTTCTGTCACCACATATTTGACCCCCTTTTTAAAATAATTTTTGTTTCCTTCTTTCTACCATGTTGACTGTCTCTGTTTTTTGTAGTCAGTATTTCAGTACACTGTAAGCAACCCCTCTTCCACAGCTCTCTTTCTAATATCTTATTTCTATTCTGCCCTAGGCTTCGAAACTAGATAAATAAGCCTGGTAATATTGTTTGTAAAGTGAGAATAAATAACCTCTGAGGGAGGGCCTCTGCAGCTTTCCTATGGGAAAGTGTGTGAGCTTTCTCTGCAAGGGCCTTTGCTGACATCTCTTTTGCCTGCTCTAAGGCCTTTTTTTTTGATTACATCCTGCTTCCTGTCTCTGCTAGATCCGTGAGGTTGCAGGATGTCTGTATAGTGAATAGGTGAAGAATAACTGCTTCCTCCCCCTTTTTTTTATTGATTGAGAGATACTGTAAAAATATTTTGCATTTGAATAAGCTATATTCTTAACATATTAACTAGATATGTTGCAAATCAGAATAAAAAAATAACTGTAGAACCACAGAATACCTTTGGGCAATTTGATTATTTAAGATGCAAACTATACCGCTGACCTTGGGGGCTTTTTGAACCACAGCTGTCAGTTTAAACAAAACTCCAAACCTAATTAAACTTTTGTTGGATGGGGTGCTAGTTTGAGAACTGGTTGGACAGCTTTTAAAAGTTAATGACGCACTTCTTTCCCCAGAAAACAAATAAAAGCACTGATACTTAAGTGCATATATTCTTTAAGGCTAACCATAAGGCTTTAGGTTTATCGCTTTCTGAAAAATGGAGAACAATTTCCTGCACATGGATTAATTGTAATGTTTGCAAATTTTCTTCATTTAGTTGTTGCATTGTAAAATGGGGATGAAGCTTTCTTCTAGACTCCTCTCTTCTCCTCGTTTTCTCACTCCTATTTTACCTCCTTTCTCTCTTTCCTTCTCTTTCTCCCCTTTGCAATTCAATTTATAAGTTCTTAATTTCCTGTCAGTATGTATTTGAATATTTAAGTAAACATAGTCTGCCTTTTCAATATTCACCTGGCTTTTAGAAGAAATTGAATATTTATTTTTTTTCATCCATAATTCACTTTTAGGCCATTTATGAAAACACTGAATTTTCCTCTTATAAATATTTACCAAGTGCCTTCAAGGTGCCAAATATTAGAGATATATAATTATATATATACTACGTATTGTAGTTTCTATATATAGCTATGATCATATATATGGAACATTTCTGGATATTCATATGACTCATGTATAATAGAGTGCAAGGTTTGGGTCAAGCTGGGAGCAAAGTATAGAGACTGGAAGGAGATAAAGCTGGAGAGGCAAAACAAACAGTGGCTAGCTTGTGGTCAAGGGAAGTTGATGTTTGATTCAGATGACATTGGGATCCCACTGAAGGATTTTAAGCAGGAGAGTGACGTGATACAATGAATCTTTTAGAAAAGTTATTCTGGCAGCAGAGCCAACATGGGCTGGTGGGAAGGAAGAGTTAGGAAGCTGAAGCCTTAATCCAGAAAGAAATGAAGAGTGTCTGAATTAAGGTGGGCAGAGTGGCTGGACAGCAGGGCACAAATGAAACAAATATCAAAAGATATTTTAGCTGTTTCATCTTATATATATCTTTATATTTCTGAATATCAGTATAATGCTGTTATGTTCTGATTTTTCTTCACATTTATTAGACAGCATCTGTTGATTTCCTATTATGAAATATGATGATTTAATTTAGTGCTTTTACTACTATTCGCTCCTACTGATGTTACATTCACTTTCCTATAGTCTCAATATAGTTAATCGTAACTTTTGGTGTTCGCAATATTATATTTAGGTAGGTATAACAGGTAACATTTCCTTTCTTGAGTAGCTGCTTTTTCCTAGATTTGCTTGCAAAGTTCCCAACCCCTCAACTACATAGTTTTTTTTTTAATCTGTACATTACTAATTTATCCCTAAGCTCTTTGATGCAATCACAATCATCTTAACATGTTCAGACACATTAGATAATCTTTCACATTCTTTTAAAAAGACATTCCTCTTGGAGCTCTTTGCTTTCTGGATTCATTGAGCAATGAATCAGGATTCATTGCTCTTTGGGCCATTACTTAGCTATGGTCCTGGCATTTGCCTTCATTATCTGTTGATTTGATCTGATATTTTCTTCTTTCTTGATTTCCTAACCACCAGAAAAGGATACATGGGAAGTACTTTATTTATTTTAAAATTTCACCTCTGAACATGTTAATATTTTACTTTCATTTAAAAGAATAGTTTGGCTGGTCATCAAATGCTAAGTTATAAATCGTTTTACTTAGAATTTTGGAAGCATTGTTCTATCATCTAACATCTGTGGTTCAGGTGAGAAATCCAGTGATGTTCTCATTCTGTTCACTTTTCATGACTTTTTTTTCTCTTTCTAAAAGCTTTATACCCCAGTTTTCTAAAATGTCACAATGATATGATTTGACATGGTTCATTTTTTTATTCCTTTGTGGTGGGCCCTCAGTAGCCCTCTCTTTCTCCAGGTCCCTGCGCCATTAAAAAAAAATTAAACAATTTAAACTAAAAAAAAAAAAAAAAGAAAAACAGTTCACTTATTTTTTCCCAACCCCAATCCCCTCTTCTAGCAATACCCGATCTGTTCTCTCTATGAGTTTGGTTTTTTGTTTTGCTTTTTAGATTCTAAATATAAGAGAGGTCATATGGTATTTGTCTTTCTCTGCCTTATATCACTTAGCATAATGCTTTTAAAGTCTATCTATATTGTCCCAAATGGCAAGATTTCATTCTTTTTTAAGGCTGAGTAATATTCCATGTGTGTGTGTGTGTGTGTGTGTGTGTGTGCATGCATGTGTATGTACATATGTACAACAATTTATTTTTGCATTCATCTATTGATGGACACTTAGCTTTTTCCATATCTTGGCTATTTTGAATAATGCTGTAATGAACATGAGGGTGCATATATCTTTTCAAGTTAGTGTTTTCGTTTTCTTTATATAAATAGCCATAAATTGAATTACTAAATTATAAGGTAGTTCTATTTTTAATTTTTTGAGAAAATTCCAAACTGTTTTCCATAGTGATTGCACCAATTTATATTCCCAAAAAACAGTGCACAAAGGTTCCCTTTTCTCCTTGCCAATAGTTGTTATTTTTTGTCTCGATAATAGCCATTCTAAAAGGTGTGAGGTGATATCTCATTGTGGTTTTGATTTGCGTTTCCTTGGTGGTTAGTGATGCATTCTTTCATGGTCCTCTTGGCCATCTATATATCTTCTTTGAAAAATATTCAGATCCTCACCCATTTGTTTAGTTAGATTTTTTTTGCTGTTGAATTAATTACATGAATTCTGTTATTTTGGTTATTGGCCCCTTATCGGACATACATGATTCGAAAATATTTTCTCCCATTCAGTAGCTTGCCTTTTCTTTTGTTGATTGTTTCCTTTGTTGTAAAGAAGCTTTTTAGTATGATGAAGCCCATGTTTATTTTTGCATTTGTTGCTTTTGCGTTTGGTGTCAGATTAAAAAATCATCAACAAGACCAATGTTAAGGAGCTGCCTATATTTTCTTCTAGGAGTTATGTTAAAGTCTTTAATCCATTTTGAGTTAATGTTTGTGTATGGTAAAAGATAGTGGTTGCTTTTCATTCTTTTTTTCAGTTTTCCTATAACAATTTCTTAAAGAAACTATCCTTTTCCATTGCATATTCTTAGCTCCTTATTGTAAATTAATTGACCATACATGTGTGGGTTTATTTCTGGGCTCTTTATTCTGTTCCACTATAGCTTTGTAATATAGTTTGAAATCAGGGAGCCTGATGCCTCCAGCTTTGTTCTTCATTCTTAAGATTGTTTTAGCTATTCAGAGTTTATGTAGTTCTATACAAATTTTAGGATTACTTGTTTTATTTATTTTAAAATTTCCATTGGAATTTAGATAGAGATTGTACTGAATTGGTAGATTGCTTTGAGTAGTATGGACATTTTCACAATATTAATTATTCCAATCTATGAACATAGGATATTCCATTTTATTTGTGTCTTCTTCAATTTCTTTCATTAATGTTTTGTAGTTTTCAATATGCAGGTTTTTCACCTCCTTATAAATTTATTCCTAGATATCTTATTCTTTTGAAACAATTGTAAATAGGATTGTTTTCTTTATTTCTCTTTCTGGTAGTTCATTATCAGTGCATAGAAATGCAGCATATTTTTGTCCGTTGATACTGTATTTTGCAAATTTATTGAATTTGTTTATTTGTTCAAATAGTTTTTTGATGAAGTCTTTAGTGTTTTCTATATAAATATCATGTCATCTGCATATAGTAACAGTTTTACTTTTTCCTTTAGCATGTGGATTATTTTTATTCTATTTCTTAATTAATTGCTCTGGCCAGGACTTCCAGTACTATGTTGAATAGAAGTGGTAATAGCAAGCATCCTTGTCTGTTCCTGATCTTAGGAGAAAGGCTTTCAGCTTTCACCATTGAGTACAGTGTTAGCAATGAGCTTGTCATATGTGGTCTTTATTATGTTTAGGTATGTTCCCATTATACTCACTTAGTTGAGAGTTTTATCATAAATAGATGTTGAAAAACTTCTCATAGAACAAAGAGAAGATGATGAGAAGGAAAATAGGAGAGAAATATATAAAAATAAGAGAATCACTCTAAAGGACTAATATCCAAATAATAGAAGTTCTAGAAAGAAAGAATTAAGAAAACAAAAGGAAATTCCCCAGAACTAAAGATATGAGTTACTAGAATATATTCAAAGTGCTGGAAAAAATATTCCAACCAAGAAAACTCTACCTGACAAAATTATCATTCAGGATTCAAGGAAAGATAGTTTTCCAGAAAAGCAAAAGCTGAAAGAATTCATCACCACAAAACCAGCCTTACAAAAAATGTTAGAAGAACTTTAAACTGAAAAGAAGGGGCACTAATTAGTAACAAGAAAACATATGAAAGAATAAATATCACTGCAAAGATAAATACATAATAAAGGTATTATATTAATCATTTGCTAAGCTAATATGAAGGAAAAAAGACAAAAATAGTAAAAATAACTATAATAATTGATTAAAGGATACGCAAGATAAAAAGATGTGAAATGTTATATCAAAAACAAAATGTGGGGTGGGAAAGAGTAAAGAGGTTGAGCTTTAGAATGGCATCAAATTTGTTATCAATTTAAAATAGGCTGTTATAAGTATAAGGTGTTATATGTAAGCCTCATGGTAACAACAAAGCAAAAATGTATAGTAAATACACAAAAGATAGAGAGAAAGAAATATAAATATACCACTGAAAAAGTAAATCAAACCATACATAAAGAAAGAGAGGAAGAGAAGAAGAAAGGAACAAAGAGGAACTTTCTTTGTATTCATTCTTGCCAGAATATTTTATTTTCAATACTCTCTGTCTTCTTTTGCTTGGGTGTGAGAGAGTTATTTGGCTGCATAGAGGGGGACTTAGGGAGGCTGTTTTCAGCTTCACTTACACCCTCACTTTTGGAGATTGATACCTCCAATTGCTTAGTCTTTGTGAGGTTCTATAGTGTGACTTGTTTTGCTTCTGGAATTTCATTTTTGTAAGATGTGATTACCTTTCATAGAGAGTTTTTGATAAAATAATAAGCAATTATTTATTAGACATTCAAATGTCAACTTATCACTGTTTATTGTTTTAAATATGCACCTTTATTTATTTGTTTATATACTAGCAACTTACTATGTGCATTATAATAGTAAGAGGCAAGAATAAATAACTGTCTTATAGAATACATTTTGAGGTTCTTACTGTCTAATGAAGCTATGTCCAAAGTAAACTTCTTTTAATATATTTGTTCCCAATTACAGGATTATTTATTTAAAGCAGTGTCTTCCTACAGTTAAAGCTTATTTCAATAGATGCTTTTTCGGAACCTTCTTTTTATTGAGAAGATATAAACATAAATTTAAGAAAGTAGAGGTTGGAACTGACAAAATTGTCACTCAGAGAGTAAAGCAGCTCAGGGATAAATAATTTTTCTCCTTTTTGTTTAGTTTCATGAATTTAAGAGAAAATACATAGTTGATATCCAGACAAAAGTTAAGTTAGTATAAAAAAAGTTAGTGTAAACAGGACTCCCAGAAACATGGGTAAGTCAGGTACTTGAGTCATTGAACAATTTTGTTTTTTAATCCACAGAGAATGATGCTGAATTTTATAGTTGATCATAATCTACTAATATTAACCTGGGGATTATACTTTTCTATTTCCAATTTGTTCCTTAAGTAGTGTCTAAATTTATACTAAGTGTATGATTTCATTACTCTGGGGATGGATTTGAGTATGTTATGAGTGAGTTGTTTTGGCTGCTGTAGGGTATGTGTTGCAGTTACTGCCACTGACCCTCGTCCCCCATCCCCGCAGCTGTAAAATTTCTTGCTTGTCTAGTGTAGCAGTCTCGGAGGTTTTAACATAAAAATTGGAAAAGCAAAAATATTCATTGGGCCCAATATCACCCTTGAATTTTGCTATTATAAAGATAAATATTAAAGAAAGTATACAATGGATAATTTTTTATATTAATTCTTTTACTTTCACTTTAAAGTTCTGCATTTTAAGTTATATTCAGCAGTTTTAAAATAAAATCTTGTGTTTAATTTTTATATTGCCACTTCACTACCATGCTATTAATATGAGTCATGATACCTTGAATTTATGAGAATGAACACCAAAACAGTTTTAATCTTTCCTTCCAGAACTACCTTTGTGTGAATTTGAAGTAACCTTACTTTCCCTTGAGCTTTTTGCTGTATCTATAATGAAGGCATGTGATATTCCTGGTTTAGATTTTTATTTTCCTAATAGCTCCTCCCAGGTTTATTCAGCATGATTCAGCATCGTGTAGGGTTCTCAAATACTTTGAACAGGAACCAAGAAAAGATAATGAAATAAGACTGTGGATTCCCAGGAAATGCAAAGATAAACATTAATCTGACACTAACTACCACCACCCAATATTTCATTCACCGGCAGTTACAAGGAAATTTGTTAAAAAAATCACTCTTCTTTAGAGTCCACAGTCGAAGACTGCACACCTTCGGTCTCTTAACCACCTTTCTTGACTTCAGTTTGTTGACGTTATTAAATCTGTAAAGTTGGAATGATAATAGTGGAGAACTAAATGAAATAATGTTTGTAAAGTGTTCACCAATGCCTGGCACACTGTAAGTGCTCAGTAATTGTTAGCTATGATAGTCTGTGATAAATTCTTTTGCTTATCTATTATCAAGTATCTAATCTTTGGGAGTGGGTTGGACTTTTTTTTGGAAACAACCAAATGTCATTTAAAGCAGTGTCCAGGTGATGTTGATCAAACACTTTAATTGTAGTAAAGCCACTCTGGGTCAAAAATCCAAGTGTAACAATGATGAAGAAGACAACTTTTCTTTTGCAGATGGAAAACTGTCTCCAAAAATAACAGAAGTATAGAACTTCTAAAATGAACTTCCTTAAAGTAGTGGACAACCTCAAGGATGCAAAGAATAAGATGTTACCTAGCATTAATTTAATCATGAAATACCTTTGAGCAGCTACTGTATGCCAGGCACTGTGGGAGAGACAGGCTTCAAACACTAACACCATTTTGCAAGCCACATGGTGCTATGATTGCCTGTGCTACAAGGAGATGAACTAGTCAGAGATGTCAGTGTGTGTGTGTGTGTGTGTGTGTGTGTGTGTGTGTGTGTGTGTGTTAGTTTGATTTGAGAGGAATACCATGACTGTAGGGACAAGAGTGAATGGCTGTGGTGGGAAGTGGTGAGATTGTGGGTTATAAGAATTATGAGGCTACAGTTGGGATTCCAGAGATATTTAGGCAGAAAAATGATTTGTTGAATTGGATGGGGGGAGAGAAAAGATATCAGGGAAGGCTCCTCCTCTCTGTCATCTGCAGCTGGCTCCTTTGACACCATTCCAGAGATGAATACAAGAAGACAACCAGCTTCTTGAAATCTGTAAAGAAGTAAGTAGAAGTGGTTGATTGTAAAAACACATTTTAATTAGATAGAAAGGCATAAATGCTAAATACAAGTATGAGTGATGTGCTGTGGGAACAATGAATTCTGAGTAAACTCTCAAAGAGGAGAGGCACTTCAACAAAAAATGAATTTTAAAAGATTTGGAAAGTTTGGAAGCTTTCTAAAAAGGAGAGATAGAGAGAGAAAGAGAAGAAAGAAAGCAAAAAAAGAAGGGAAGGAAGGGAGAAAGGATGGAAGAAAGAAAAAAAGGAAAGAAGAAAGGAAGAAAAAAATAAAAAGAGAAAGAAAGAGGAAGAAAGAAAGAAAAAAGAAAGAAAGACAGAGAAAGAAAGAAAAAGAAAAAGAGAGAAAGAAAGAAAAGAAAGAACCCTTCCCTCCCTTTAAAGGAAATTGCCACTGGAGGAAAGTATTTGAGAAGAGAATTCCTGATGGAGGGATAAGCATAAACAAGGACATTGAACCAAGAAAAGGCCCTGTATATTTGGGAAACTAAGTATTCCACTATGAATGGTTTGAACAATCTATAAAGAAAAATAAAAGGTTTATTGGTATGAAAATAATTTAATACATTAATATCAGTCTTATAAAATAGCATTTTGATTCATAAAAATCATAAGTTAAAGAAGAAGGGAAAAGTAGAGTGATTGCTTAATTCTTAGTCCTAAATTCTAATGAAATTAATTTTAAGGGGAGATAATAACATCTGTTTTTCAGACAATATAGTATATCATGAGGTGATGAAATCAGTGTAACCCATGTAACTCTACATAAGGAGGTAGTTGATTTCTTTTTTAATATGTACCAACTTTTAAAAGTATTTGTTTTGTTTGAAATTCCACAGTGAAGAATTCATTCCTTTGGTTCCCTTTAGAGATACATTTTTTCCCACAGAGTGGTAATTTCTTATTACTTATCAGTCATTTACATCATGTCAGCAAACTGTTTCTGTGAATGGCTGGATAGTAAATAGTTTAAACTTTGTGGGCCAAAAGGCAAAATCAAGGATAGTATGTAGGTACTTATATAATGAAAGAAAATAAATTTCCACAAATATTTATAGATGAAATTCAAAATAGTAATGGACACTGAAATTTGAATTTCTTTTACTTTCCACTTGTCATGAATATTATTCTTCCTTTAATTTTTTTCTTTTTTATAATCTTGTGTTCAGATATTTTGAAAATTTTTTAAAAATAATTTTTTATTTTTAGTTACAATTGACCTACAATTGTAAATTAGTTTCAGGTGTACAACATAGTGATCTCCATAGGCACAGGAGCTTGCTAGGGTAAACCCTGCTCAGTGGGATCAGCTCCTGCCAGCAGCTCATACTGCTGTGGTCATGGCCAATCTTCATAGCCAGTAAGCCTGAAGGTCAGTCCCATCCACTGATGTGTCAACAACAATCAAAGTTCAACACCAACAGGAGGGCACACACAACCCACACAAGGGATACACCTGGAGCATCCTGGCACCGGGAAGCCCTTTGTGGTGCTGGGGCACTTTACTGTTCAGGGGACCTCTGCGCCTGAGATTTCCCTCCCAATTCTTAACCACCACACGTAATTGTAGTGCCAGTCTGTTTTGCTTCTCCGTGCCTCCTATCAGTCTTGAGATGGCGTCTTCTTTATATCCTTACTTATAGGACTTTAGTTCATGTAGTCTTCGGATGGTTCTCTAGGTTGGTTATTGTATGTATTATTATGTAATTATTATATAATATCTTCTATATTAGTTGCAATTTTAATGAGATTGTGGGAGAAGGAAAGCATAACGTCCACCTACTCTGCTATCTTGACTGGAACCTTTCCTTGATTTTTTTAAACTATTTTGAAAAACTGTTTGAAAATGTAAAAATAGTCTCAGTTCATGGTCAAACAAAAACAAGTAGCTGGCCAGATTTGGTCTTTCGCCAACTCTTAATTTACATTATATTATGTGGCCATATTTTTCTCTTTTGAACAAGAGAGAACATGAGGATATTGGTTATTGTTATCTGAAAGTGTGTGTGACACAGTGGGGGCATTTTAGGTTTGTCTAGTCTTGGCTTTCTGTTTTCAGAAAAGCCTTATTAAGTAAAATATCTGAAAAAGTATTTCACCTTCATTTTTGAATTGTATGTAAAATAAAATGATTATGGAAACTCAGATATTTTTGAGAATATATCTGTGCTTCCACTCTAAAATTTAGACTTTAGTCTCACAAAACCGTAATCATTGTGTGGCACAGAGTTTATTTTATTTTATTTTTTGAAATATAAATTATATGATGATTACCAAAGTTTACAAGTCGATTTCAAGTGTTTGTCCAAATCCTTAAGTCACTTACTTATATATCAAATAAAACCTTTTTTACTTTATTAGTTATGCTAATTACTTCAGACATGATATTCATGGTATTAATATAGATAAAGTTTTAAGAAAGCAATGGTATTTGTGCCACTGTTGACTGTCTGAAAAATCAAAAAATTGCCATGATAAAAGTTAATGTAGAATTTTATCTTATGAAGGGGTGAGATTCCCAAATCAGCACTTCAATGGAAAATGATTAACAGCTGATATTACCCTAGAATATCTCGAAGGGAAAGGAGCAATATGAGATGACTACACAGTCTTCAAGCACACCCACAGGAGGTCAACTAAGCCCAAGAGGACTTGGCTTGTTAATGTTTAGGGACATATCTCTCTTTAAAACCAAAATTCCACTCCCCAGGGGAAATGCTTATCCTCTGATGCTGCACCAGGTACCGAGACTGACTGAGGCAGCACCCCAGTCAAGCTTGTCATCTCACGCACACACCAGAGTCTCAACTTAAATGGATTACTTCTTTCTCTTTCCTTATTCCCAGTATGTATAGTTGAATCTATGGGAGCTAAATATATATATGATTACATAGCAACTTACGAATGAAATGAGTTCTAAATGTAAACTTGTTTTTAGATCAGCCCTTCTATTTTATACTGTAACTTAGCGAGAGCTGTGATTTCCAGTGTCCCAGAGACTTCTGGGGTCCTTTGGAGTAGGGAGGGAAGGAATGAATAGGCAAGGAACTGGCCCTTGCAGCACTCTCCATCAGTTCTCACCTAACTGCAGCATTCTCATTGATCTGCTTTATATGCTTGACCTCCAGGATTCATTCTGGGCCTTTGCGTCATGAGGAAGCCTGATGAGTCTATTCTTGCTAAAAGACTATAATGATGCTTCAGTTTCTTGATCCTGAGGCTCCTTTAGTCTCTCCCCCACTAATTCTGTGAGTCTTGCCAGCCTTTCAATGCCTCCTACATTATAAGTCTGTTTCTTGTGCTCCCAAATGAGAACTTCGATTGAATCACGTGATAACTTGATAAGCTCCTTGCTTCTGCCCAGAGATTAACCTTCTTGTTTCAGAAATTAATGAAGTGAGAATATGTAAATTAAGGGTAAATAATGTACTACAGATTCCCACAACTTCTCACAGATCAGATGAATAGAGTGATTTCCCTTTTGAATTAGAATCTGGCTGACAGCAAAGCCCACTTAGAGAATCAAGTGAGCTCACACAACCACAGGGTTCATCACTTTTTGGATGTAGAGCTGGGTATTGAGAGTGAGAGAGCCAATGTGAAGATACTGTCCATCCTTTCCTGCTTATCTGCAGTAGATGGCATGTGTGTGCCTGCCCCAGGGAAGAGAAAAGACCTGAAAATCTACCCAAAGAAACTTTCTCCACGTGAATGCCTTTCATATCCACTGGAAACATTTAGTTGCTAACTTCTCTTATGGCCCATTTTAAGGGAGTGCTGCCTTCTATTCTAAATCTACCCTATCTGCCGCTCCTCACCCTAACTTCATGGTACAAATTTATGCCTCTTCTGTGACTTGTATTATTGTTATTTATGTACACAGCAATATGAATGTTTGTCTAGGCTGTGAATACTTAAGTTATCAGAATGGAGTCTCATTCATCTTTTTATTTTTAGTAGGATGGATCGAATGAATGCTGAATGTGTTTTATAAGACCATAAACAAGCTGGAGACAAGATTATTTATCTTTTGCCTTTTTATCCCTCACATCACCCCACATAATTCCTTGGACTTCGTAATCACTCTATAAATAAATATTTGTCAAATATTTGCTTACTCTTGGGGACCTGAATTTTATTATTGAAGTATTTGTTTATGTTATTAAATCATGTGTGAGATTAGATTTAAGAATATTCTTATGGATTCTTCTGAAAATTTATTATTTCCACTCCCAGATTTGTATGAGAAAAGTTGGGAGGAGCTGGAATTTAGTAAGGAGAAAAGATGACTGAGGGCTGATTGTAAATGCTCTTTTATGGATGATGTTCATCAGCCATTCTTCATCTTAACCGAGGAAGGTATATACAGTGCCTAAAATATAAACATAGGTTAGATGTTATTATTTATAGATTTGTGTTACTTGGGGGACTTACAGATTTTCCTTCATTAACTTTGTTTAATAATAGGACAAAGAGCCACAGTTTTGGTGTCTGTTTATAACACGTCCTGCTTCTAGTAAGCTCCTTAATTCTTTGTGATTCTGTGGTTTTCACAAATACTGTTGCAATGATGCATAGAATGTGTCATTCAAAGTTGCTAACATATGTAATTAAATATTGTATGCTGATATTTCATGTTGTATGGGATTATTACACGGGACAAAGAAGGCATATAATCACCCAGTATATATGCACATACTTTTTCTTTTGCCTAAAGATCTTACACAAAATACTTCACTTTTTAATGGGTTTTCTTAAACAACATATATCTTTTAAAAAGACTAAGACAAATTATGGAATAATAGGTAATAAGGTAGAAAACACATACCTAAATAATACATTGTTATATGATTTTCAGATCTTAGGTTCTCTGAGAAATGCTACAAAATATCTGAAGAGCCAGAATTTTACCTTTACAGCCTTTTTTAGCTATTTATTTCTTGTAAAAAATTCCTCCCAAACTTAGAAGTTTAAAACAATGAGAATTTATTATTTCACACAATTTCTGTGGGTCAGGAATCCAGTTGCAGCTTAGCTACATGATTCTGGCTTGAGATCTCTCATGAGTTCGTTGTCAAGATCTTATTGGAGGCTACCATTCATTTAAAGACTTGATTGGGGCTGGAGAATCTGCCTCAGTCACAACACTGGCAGTTTGGTACTGGCTGTTAACCGGAGACCTCAGTCCCTTGCCATGTGGACCTCTCCATAGGGCTGCTTGAATGTCTTTATGGCATGGCAGCTGGCTTCCCCCAAAGTGAGTGATCTAAGAGAAAGGAAGGTAGGAGTCACAGTATCTTTTATGGCATAGCTGAACCCTGTCATTTCCACCATATCTTACTGATTACGGAAGTCAGCCGTACTCACAGGAGAGGAGACTACTCAGGGGCCTTAGTACCGGGAGGCGGAAATCACTGGGGACCATCTCAGACATGGCTACTGGACCCTTTTTATAATAAGATCTGAAAATAGTACTACAAATGTTTTTGCTGAACATTAAGATAGGTTAGCTGTGTATTAACTTGTTTTATTTTAGTTAATATATATTTTGAATGATTTTATAATAGAAAACATTGAAGAAAATTAATTGAACTTACTGAGTTAAAGATAGCAAAGGCAATTTTTCAGATTTTGTGTCATTTGAGAAACTGTAACAAATATGTTTTCATCCTTCCTCAGTTTGCATCTTGTAAGTTTTAGTTTTAGAAATTCCTGTTGACTAAATAAACAAGAGATATAAACACTTTCAAATTTAATTGATGCAAGTACATAATTATTTTCATTTGTCTTATACAAGATATGAAATGAGAACTGCTGTTCTCCCTTCTCCTGTCCTGCATCAGCCCAAGAACACAGCTCTTCCCCAAATTTATTTCTCATTGACATAATTGGAACTGTGCATTTTCTGATATTTATATTCTTATCCTCGTCTCTTTATCTAAACTGAATTCCTATCGAACTTGGAGCCTATGCATAATGATTATGCTTGATTGAATACGTTGCTTTGTATTTTAAAAAACATTATTTCTTGTCTGTTATTTTTGTCTGTCTAACTAAATTGTAATCTTTTGGAGAAAAAGAATCTACCTTCTATTTCTCTTGGATTCCTAGACCTGAAGCACTGTAGCACAGTGTTGCTCACATAGCTCATCATAACTCACTAAATAAGTCTGTGCTTAATTCAAAGGAACATCATACTGATACAGCAGATACTATAACCAAGCATTAAGCATATCAATTCAAATTTATCTACAGGCTTCTCTAAGGAAAAACCAGGATTTTGTGTTGTTTTCCCTGGAATAAAAGCCAAGGAATAAAGGAGCTAGTGCACTGCCCGACCATAGGCTTGACCATGTTCTGGAAATATTTTTCTGATTACATCTGTTTAGATAGATGACCTGGATGAAACAAGCTTTTCATAAATGCTTCAATATTATTTTTCTAAAAGTACTATATAGTTTTATGGTATCCAGCACCCATTAGAAAAGTGATAAAAAGTGAAAATATACTTGAAACACAGTGGTTCTGGAAATACTTTGTTTGAACAGGCTTAAAGGATGGACTATATTCTTTTAGGATTTTGTAGAAAAGATACCGTACATATTTATAGTGTCTGTAGCAATTTTGATGTTTAAATTTATATGGAAGCCATTGAAGTTCTGGGTTTTTTTTTCAAACCATATTTTTCAGAACTGACAGTTTACCGAATACAGGGTTCAGCCACCCAGAACTATCATATAAAATGTTTAATTACAAAAAAAAGTCAAATGTGGTTAAGAATGTATACAAAGCAGTCCTGGCACATTCTTGTGCCTTTAAGCAGGATTCTACAGGCCAATGCCAGCAGGTTTTTGCCTGAGGGATACAAGGGAAAGTCAATGCAAATCAGGGCAATTTCTCAAGAAAAAGTAACCTGTATGGACAAGTATTTGTTTAGGGCCATAAAGATGTCTTTCCTTCCTTCCGAAACTTGAACTTCATAGTAAGTTATTTAAAGGCCGTGCACCTTGCATAAGTGCTGATGAAATCATAAAAAGGTATGTGTTTGGAACACTTTTTTTGGCCCCTGTCTTTTGGGGAGCCAGCGTCATTTGGGGAAAACCTGAATTGCATGAGGAAAGAGTAGGCGGAAGATGCCCTCCCCACCTCTTCTTTTAAAGATGATTGTAAAATACTAGGCCTGCCTAATGGGTCGGAGGAACACTGCTATTTCTGTTGGTCTGTCTGCTTGAAACAGTTTAGGGCAAAGACCAATGTACTCTGTTTTGAATACTACACAGCACACCTTGGGGTCAATAATAATAGTATGTACTATTATTATCTCCATCTTATAGAGATAAGATAAAGATACCGTACATATTTTCAGTGTCTGTGAAATTAGGGCTTTCTTCCTACTTTATTGGTCTTTCAAGTTCCTTCCAGTTCTGACGTTTTGGATTCTAAGTTGAATACCACAGGCAGAAACTGCTCTGTGAAACACTTTAAAAGATTTAATACTGTTCAATACTGTGCCAGCCCTTTGAAAGATGTGGAAATATAACACTCATAATAGTTTCTGACTCAAGGAGACAAGATAGAATTAATACATGTTAGGCAAAATACTAGTTTTATTTTTTAAAAAAATTTTCTTTGATTTTTGTTTTAGTTCCAAATCCAAGATTTACGATTTAAGGCAATTTTTATACCTCAGTAAAGTTTTTTAGTTTTCCTTACATTTCTTAAGGCACCGTTCCGGTAATTTATATTTTTTGTTTCTTTTGTGATTTTGTTTTTTTTTCTCATTTTCTAAATTTGTTTTTTTGTGAATCGATTTTCTGTCTAAATAACCTTATTTCTAATAGCTTTGCAATAGGTTCTTTTGAGGTTTCTAAGCATATAATCATAGCTTCTTAAAATCATAACATTTTGTTTAATTTATTTATTATATGTTTTATTTTTGTTTCGTATCTCGTATTTCCAGTACAATGTCAAATTGTGATGGTGACAACAGGCATACTTATTTTGCTTAATGTGAATAATAATAGCTATTATTATATGTAAGTTATTTTCCATTTTCATGTATTATCTCATTTTTTTCTCACAATAAACATGTGAGGTATTTACTATCATTATCTCCCTCTTATAGAGACATTAAGCAACTTGTTCAAGTCTGCCCTAAAGTGACTGAGTCAAGATTTGAATACAAGCAGTCTGACTGCAGAGCATGTGTGCTCAACCAACTTATTATATTGCCTTCTATGTGCTTTGCACTTGAGACTACCATGGAGATGATTATATAATTTTTCAAAATTTGACTTATAAATTAATGAATTTCCTAATATTAAATGAAGATTTTCCTGCCCAAATTGACCATCGGGAGCTCTGCCCTCCAAGCCATCATTTGCTTCTAGAATATGTCAAAATACCTTTTTTTTGGGTAAAAAGTTAGATATCTACTATATTTATAATTAAATATTTTACAGAATATGTTTAGGTGTGCTTTTATATTCAGTAATTTTTCCCCCTGGAACATGAAAATCTAACTCTTTAAATTTACCTATACTTTTTTTTTTTTAATCATATCTTTTCTGTCAAGCTACTGGCTTTTGCTTATATTTCATTAACTTTTGTCTTCAGAAACTTAGTTATCCTCATATTGTTTCTCTATTTCCTTTCTTTGATTTTATCACTCTCTTTTCATTGCTTCCCTGCCCCCCTTCCTTTGCCTTGGTCATTTTCCTCTATATTTTGGAATATATTAACATTTGTCCCCTACCTTCTCATTTAATTTTCTTCATTATCATATTTAAAACTCTGCTTTTAAATATACATTTAAATTTTTAATACTATTATTGCAGTTTTTCTTCATACCTTCCTATTTCATTCAGTTCGTTTCATTTTCATCTTGCTGGTTTTTTTTTTTTTTCCAACTCATTCTCTTTACTCTGCATGGATTTTGGTATGTTTTGATAGAATTCATATCTTCTTGCATATCTTTTGAGTACGTTACACAGTTTTTTAAATTTATTCCTTTGAAATTTCAAGGTGTTGTCTTTTCTTTTTTTCTGCAATGATTTTTATAGGCCTTAAGTTGTTCTTTTCACTTTATCATGAACTGTATGTGTTCTGTAAAGTCTAGATGTTTATGAACGAAATAGGTTTGTGGACACCTTTTACCCTGCACTTTTTTCCAGGTAGGTTGACTTGTCTAGTTCTGAAACTCATTTCCTGGTGTCAGTAAACTTTCACTATAGAATATCTATTTTGCTGTAGTGCCATCTTCTTCAGTTCCCATGGTATGGTTTTCTGAAATGTTGAGCAAATGAAAAGCATGAAAACCTTTTTGTCTGTATTGATTCCCTTATTTATTTTACTTTATATATTTTACTTATTTTCTTGGTGGTTACCTTTGGGATTACAATTAATATCCTAAATTATGACAATCTGATTCAGATTCATACCATCCTAATTTCAATAATATGCAAAAGTTTTTACTCCTGTAAAACTCTGTTCCCCCTCTTTTTGTGCTGCTATTGTCATACAAATTACATGTTTATATATTATGTCTCCAACCATACATATTTATAATTATTCTTTATGCATTTGTTTTTTAAATTATATAGGAGAAAAATTCATTTATATTGTTCCTTATATTTACCTATTTAGTTATTTTCACTTTTGTTCTTTATTTTACATGTGTATTTGAGTTATTGTCTAGTGTCCTTTCACTTTATCCTGGAGGACTCCCTGTAGTATTTCATGTAGGACAATTGTGCTAGTGACAAACTCAGTTTTGTTCATCTCAGAATGTCTTAATTCTTCCTTCATTTTTGAAGGATAGGTCTGCCGAATTTAGAATTCTTGGTTAATGTTTTTTTCTTGTAATACTGGATGTGTCATCTCACTGCCTTCTGGACTCCATTATTTCCAGTGAGAAGTCAGCTGTTAGTCTTATTGAGGATCCCTTATGTGTGAGAGTTGCTTTTCTCTTGCTGCTTTCAAGATTCCCTCTGTCTTTGTTTTCCAATAACTTGGCAGTTTGGTTATGGGCTGTCTAGCTTCTTGGATATGTAGCTTAATGTATTTCATCAACTTTGGGAAATTTTTTGTCATTATTTCTTCCAATATCCTTTCTATCCTCCCCTCTTCTCAGACTCTAATTTTGCTCAATGGTGTCCCACAGCTCTGTTCAATTTTCTTTATTATTTTTTTCTGTTTCAGATTGAATGATCTCAATTGACCTATCTTTAAATTCACTGATTCTTCTTCAAAGTCTGCTTAGATTTGATACTGAGCATGTCTACTGAATTTCTCATTTCAGTCAATGTACTTTTCAATTTCAGAATTTCTATTTAGTTCATTTTTAAAAATAATTTCTTTTTCTTTTTTGATATTACCTATTTGATGAGACATTATCGTCATACTTTCCTTCAATTGTTTAGACGTGGTTTTCTTTAGTTCTTTGAACATGTCTAAAATAAATGCCTTAAAATATTTGTTTGGTAGGTTTAACATCTGGGCTTCCTCAAAGATGATTTCAATTGATTATCATTTTTCCTGGGTTGAGCCATACTTTCTTGCTTGTTTGCATGTCTCTCATACACATATATTTTTTATTATAAACTGCACATTTAAAATAAATAATGTGATAGTTATGGAAATCAGATCCTCCTTTTTGCCCCAGATTTTGTTATTGCTGTCATTTGCTGTTTTCATTTTTTTTTTTATTATTGTCTTTTAAAAAAAATTGACTGACTTGCTTTAACTAATGTTGAAAAGTCTGTGTTCTTTGTTGTGCATGGCCACTTAAATTTCTGCTTGGTTAGCTAAGTGGTCAGGTAATTATTTAACACAGATTTCCTTGAATGCCTGGAACCAATGTCTCAGCTTTTGCTGAAGGATTCTTTTGTGCATTGGGACACACCTTCAATGCTCAGTTTACAGTTTACAACTGTGTTAGCCCTCATTTCCAGCTTGCTTAGAGCCTCAAGATCAACCAGAGGTGAAAACTGAGGTCTCCTACATCTTTTCTGAGCATTTGGCATACACATAAATGTAGTGTAAATACCTGACAATTAGCTTTTTTGATTGTAATGTAAGTGTCTGACAGTAAGCTCTTGATCGCCAAGGCATTCATTTTAAAGATATCTGTCTTGAATAAATACATTGCCAGCAGAAACTAGATAAAGAGCGAGGCTGTTCCACCCATGAATTTCTCCTTTCTGAAAAGCTCTGATTGACCTAGATAATTAACTATGTGACCGCTTGCTTTTCCTTTTCACAGTTTAATTCCTGCTCTTATTTACTTATAAAGAGTGAATCCATGGAACCCTGGACAGCCCACTCTCAACCCCAATAAAGGCAGAACCTCAAGTTCATGTCCTCTCTCTTTGTCTACCGCAACCTTGTTATGTGGACCTGGGCATGCCATGTACCATCTAGACTTGAAGTAATCTTGTTTTTTCAAAGTTCCCTAATGACTTGCTGAGGTACATCTGGCAACCAACCAAAGGGCTGCTCCAGCCACCACATTGGTTAGGGAAATGTCTGTGGGGTCTGCCACAAATACTGTCAGCCCCAGTGAGTGCCCACAGGTATTTCTAGCCTATAGCATCACTGTCAATAAGCTGAGATATTTTTGGCTATTCTGGTACCTTTTTAACCATATTTTTGAAATTTTATGTTGAACATATTTTTGAGATTCATTCATTTTGTTGTTTATGTTAGTAGCTCATTTTTGAGAATGGAATCTTAACTAATTAATGCTTGTGTGAAATTTTATTTGTTGAACATATTACGTATGCTTACTACTTCTACTTTGGTCTGATAGTTTTTCAGTTGATTTTCTTTTTTCCACCAAATGTATAGTCACATGATCTGTTAATAGTGACATTTTGGTCTTCTCTCTTATGTTATTTTTATCATTTCTTTTCTTGTTGCCTTGGGTCTGATGTGTTTAATGTTTTATTATTAAGTACAGTGTTTGGTGCAGAAATCTGTAAATATCTTTTGTGGAGTTTTCTTCTATTTCTAGTTAATTTTTACTCAGGAATAGGTGTCAAATTTTATTGACCTACCTCAACAGTTATTGAGATGATCATATTAAGTTCCGTGTTAATCTATTAGTCTCATAAACTAGCAATGAATTATCCATGCAGTTCTGGAAAAAATTTTCTTGGTCAAGATGTATTGTTTCAAAATATGCTGATTAATTTCATTTGAAATATTTTAATTGGGATTTTTGCATTTATGTTCACAAGTTCAGTAAACTATAAGTTTCTATATTAAGATATTTTTATTCATCTTTGACTTTCTTATATTATCCACATAAAATGTGTTGATAAATTTCTTTAAAGTTTATTTATTATGAAATATTTCAATTGTAGTACAAGTACTCATCACAGATTTTTCAAAATTTATTATTTTGTCATATTCACTTTAAATTGTTTAGATAAATAAAAAATTACAAGTAGAGTAGAAGTCCCCTTTGTACCTTCCAGTAATTCCCTCCCTCATCAGCTGTGAACAGTATTCTGAATTTGGTGTTCATTATTGTCATCTTTTAATATTTTAATGATATATTTTTAAATCAGAAAGGTCATAAAGAATATAATGTGAAATTTTCCATTCACATTAACTGTCTAGCTAGTATATTTATTAAACACAAAGTCCCTGGAGTCAGATATAGTCTTATTTGAAATTTCCATCTATAACAGTGAAATTTTCTATTTCTGTTTTCAGTTCTCTTAGCTTTTTTTTTTTAAGCCCTTTGAAGTTTATCATTAACATACACTTTAATGTCTCCTGAGGAACTTGACTCATTATTATGAAATAATCCTCTTACTTCTGCTAATATTTCTTGTTTTGAGGTCTACTTTGTCTGATATTATTATAGCCATTCCAGTTTTCTTATGATTAGTGTTTGCATGTTATATCTCCCTTCAGCTTTTTACTTTAACCTGTTTGTGTCTTTATACTTAAAGTAGGTTTCCTATAGTAATCATATAGTAGGATCATATTTTCTTTCTGCACTGTGACATTGTCTCTTAATTGAATTGTTTAGAATCATTTACATGTAGTTATTGATATGGTTGGGTTTAGATTTAATATCTTGTTCTTTGGTTTCTATTTATCACATTCATTCTTTGTTCCTTTTTTTCTCTTTACCTGTTGTCCTTTGATTAATTTTTTTAGCATTTCATGCTATTCCATATGATTAACTTGTTTACCACTTTGTTTTACTGTTTTAGTGAGTGCTGTGGGGTTTATGATATGTAACTTATCCCAGTAAATAATATACCATTTCACATATAGTATAAGAACTGCACAACAGTATAATTCTTTTTCCCTTCTTTCATCATTGTGCTGTCATTAATGCATACTTCACATCTATATGTGTTATAAATCTCATAATACATTATTTTTTTTATTTAGTCTATCATATTTTAAAGAAATCATTAAAAGAGGAATGTCTTTTTTTTTTTAATTTACCCATATTTTTATCATTCTATCACTTTTTTCCACTGTGAACATTCAAGTTTTAATCTGGTATCATTTTCCTTCTGCTTGAAGAATTTCCTTTAATATTTCTTGTAATGCAGGTTTGATGGTGAAGAACTTTTTTTTTACATAGATTTCCTTTATTAAAAAAGCTTTTAAAGCTTTTAAAGAGTTTTGAGTTTTGTAATATATCTGGAAAATTCACTTTTATGGAAATTCATTATCCAAAGACACTGGATAAAATGAGACTCCATTGCATGGAATAGATACTCAACCATTTGGGCTTCTTGTTCTCATCATTTTTAAAAAACATGTTATGGAGATGTATATACATAGACACACATAAATGCACCCATGAGATCAATGCATATATACGGCCAAAACAAACAAAAACAAATCGGAAAGATATACATTGACAAGTAATATCCCTATTCCTGTCCTTCAGTTTTCCAGTCTGTCCCCAGAGGCAACTACTGGGTTTTGTGTGTCCTTTCAAAGACAGCTGTGCATATACAAGGATTCTTACATATATGTACAATACCCCTTTTTTACTTTTTGTTTGTTGAAAAGATATTTCGCCTTTGGTTTTGCAAGATAATTTTGTTGGATATAGAATTCTATAAACAGTCATTTTCTTTCAGTGCAGGTACTCTAAAATACGTTGCCTTCTTGTCTTTGGCTTACATATTTCTGACAAGAAGCCTGCAGTATTAATTTATGGTAATAAGTCATTGGTAATTCTTTGTTTATTTGTACTTAATGTTTCTCTGGATGCTTCTAAGGTTTTTTTCTTTATTGCTGGTGTTCATCATCTTGATTATAATGGGCTTAGCACAATATTTTTTGTGTGTTTCTACTTGGAGTTGGTAGAGCTTCTTGTATTGAGAAGTTATAGTTGTCATCAAATTTGGAAATCTTTTGGCCATTTTTTCTGTACAAATATTTTCTGCTCCCCCACACCCACCTTTCTGGGACTCTAAATATATATTATAATATATATTATATTGAGTATTTATTCATTTTGTTTCAGTTTTTATATCTCTCTGTAATTCATTGTTTATGGCTTCTATTGCTATATCTTCTGTTAACTGATATTTACTTACTTCTGCAATGTCTTTCCTGCTATTAATGCCACTCGGTCAAATTTTTATTTCAGATAATGTATGTTTTATCCAGATGTTCCATTTGATTCTGTTGTGGTACCTTAAAGTTCCTCCTTATTATGTTTATCTCTTTGAACATTTATAATACTTATATTAGAAGTTTCAAGATCCTTATCTGCTAATTTCTATGTCTCTTTCTTATCTGGGTTTTTTTCCTACTGGTTTTTCTCCTGGTTGTATATTACATATTCATGCTTCTTCTATGATTGGTAACTTTTGTTTGGGTGATGAAAATTGTTCATTTTACAGTGTAGAGTACTGGATTTTGTTGTCTTCATTTAAAATAATGTTAAAGTTTATTCTGACAGGCAGTTAAGCGATTTGAAGATCACCTTGATCTTTTCAAGTATTATTTAAAATGTTGTTACTGTCCAGAGAAGCCTTACTCTAGAGCTGATTTATCACTATTGTTTATGTACGATCTTTCTGAGGTTTATGATGAATGTACTGTGTATTCAGCATGTCTGGTGGGAGAGCTAATGATTCCTAACCTTGTGTGAACTCTGGGAATTGTGGCTTACAGCTCTTTGGTAAATGTTTTTTTCCATGACAGATTTTCTTTGGCCTCATGGGTTTCACCACTGCATGAGAAGATTGGTATTCAGCCAAAGGCTCAAGGACCCTTTGAGAGTTTCTGCAGACTTCTGGAGCTCTTTCTCTATGCAACTCCCTCCTCTCCATATTGTACCTAACATATTCTCCCCAGTTTGTCTTCTTCTTACTCTAATTTCTGTCTCTTCAATTCAGGAAGATACCTGGGCTCTGTATGGTTTCCCCTTCATTATGTTATGGTCTGGAAACTGTGTAAGGCAGAAATCTGGGGTGATTTAGCTCTTAACCTTTTTGTACCCATTCTCTTAGTTATCATACTGTTGCATTGCCTGCTGTCCAGTCCTAAAAGAGTTCATATATTTTATTGTTTTACAGTTATTTATGACGAGAGGGTAGAGTGGAAGCCAGTGACATCAGTTCAATATTTTTAACGAAGCAAAGAAAAGATAGAAAAGCAGAGTTTTAAAGCTCAATGTTCATATCTTTCTGTTGCCATTATTAAAAGACTAGAGGAGAAAGGGGTCTTAAAAAGTCATGTAGTCTAATGACCATTTTAAATATGATAAAACTGAGGTGGAAGGAAGCAAAATAACTTGCCTGTTGATGACTGGTCTGTGACTTTACAGTTTAGGCAGAAGATGAGTCTCTTTATTCCTATCCATTGTTAGACACTGTGCTATTTTCTTACCACTTCAACTGAGCAGAGAATAATATAATAGCGATTAGCATTGGTAATGATAAAAACAACACTAACAGTTATGCCCATTAAGTTTTTAAGTATATCCATATTCTTTCTTGCTGTCTATTAGATTAAATTTTACTTTATATTTTATCTTTCTTGTGCAGCCATTTAATAGCAGTGTTTTACAGTATCAGATTTAATATTACCTAATTTTCTCATTAAATCTGATGATATATCTATAGAGATCAATAATGTAAAAAGCCATAAAATCAGAATAATAAACAAAATATTTTATTGTATTTTTTGTTTTGTATTTTTCATGTATAATATTGACTTGCTTATAGTTCTCTTTTATATAGTCTTCATTTACTGCATTATATTGACTAACAATTTACTGCATTGAATAATATGCCTCAATGCTTTTTAAAATTCATATTATTTTAATTGTTTCTTTTTCTCCTTTAAAGGATATTTCTTTAACAGGAAAAATGTACTGGCACAAAACATCTCTAGCGCAAACAGAGCAAGGATTACAGATAAGTATTGAGGAACCTCAAATGGTAAAGTTTTTAATAAAAATACTCCTCTTTCTATATTGAAGTAATAGTCTGCCTCTTGTTGCTTGAATGTTTATGTAAAGGGTTTTTTTTAAACTCCTCTGATTTGTTTTAGAGGTGTGTAAGCACATCTAATCCAGTACCACATCAGGAGTCCTGGCTACTTTGGCTCACTGTTGCGCCTATCGTAGGCCTTCTGAGCTAAGGCCTAAAACTCTTAGAAGGGGAAAATTTTAAAACAATTCTTCTGGTCTAGAGGCATTCACATTTAAAAAGTAGTTGGAGAATTAATCAAAAGTTATTAGCTTCTAAGGAAGCATCATATTATTATTTAGCTAGAAGAATTGTGAAAAGCATGATAAGGAAAAAATTTTGTAGAGAAATATGGACAGTTGGTGACAAATTTGTTTCAGAGATAAAACTTCTTTTTCATTTATCATTGGCAAAATACTTATGGGATTTAAAATAATCTGGAGCATATTTCCGTGAATGAGAAGTATCTCTCTGTGTATAGAAATCCACATCCTTGTAAAACTAATGATGGCATGATGATTAAATCCTTTACAAAGGATCTGTAAAAATATTAAATAGCAAGCTCCTTAGTTTCTGAAAATATGATTCCACATACATAAAAATTCATTTTTAGGATAAGATGTTTAGAAAGTGTATGGAATCTCTTCTTTTGCAAAAGCCATGAATCTTGTAACATTAGAGTTACCATAAATGGTTGAACCTACTGGAGGTTGAGATGCTTCTGTGTTGAGACCATGTTTTTTTCCTCTTTGTATTCTTCTCGCCTGCCTCAAGACCAAGCATGTATGGCACTAAATGTGGATAAGTCAATTTTGAAGCCTTAGCCACACATGCTATGAGCTTAAAACTGACATCTAGGCTTAAAACCACTGCTTCCAGGTAACATCATTTACAGATAGATGTCAAAAATTTTGACCTGTAAGTTTCTACAGGTATAGTAAACTGAAAATATAAGATTAGTTAGGTTTAGAAAAATAGAATAATAGTTACTTAATACCATTCACTACATATTTACATAAAATATAAGAAAAGATACCATTTTGAAGGAAACTATGAAAAAGGCTAGTTATCAGGTACCTGGCTTAGACATCATCTTGGTTATTTAAAGTAATTATTTAAATAAAAATATTGGTTTATTTGTAATTCTGTGAAAACGATACCCTCAGCTTTGACATTTATAACCAGTCACTGGATTTTTTTCTGGCCACTGGCTTTCTAAGACAAAGCTTACCACTTCTTTAGAGGGGAAACACCTTTTAACTTGATAACTGGCCATGATAAATATTAGGCTCTACTGTGGTATTTTTCATTCCAGACACATTTTTTTGGGTGCCTACTTTGTGCAAGAGAACAGAACTCTATCTGTCCACCCTACTTGTCCCTTAGACTTCTTAAAGCTTGCTGGGGTAAGATTTGCCTGGATAGCACTGGCCAACATGCTCCCATCCCAAGAGGGCCTGCTCTTTCTAAGTGATACCCGACATCCTCAGAACATGACAGCTTCAGTTGTAAACACCTCAGTTCCTCAGGCCAGAGGTCTCTTAGTTCTTTGGTGCAACTTATTATTATTTTTTAAAAGAACATTCTTAATGGCATATCTTCTCCTAAGTACCCGCTATTTTAAATATAATAGTTTTTGGATCGTCATGGAGAATGATTTCCTCACATACTTATAAAAAATCAAAGAATGTATTTATTCATTTCTTTTCCTATAATGTGGTAGGCATTGTTATAGTAATGGCTGTTATAGTAATGGCTGATACAAAGATAGAAAAGACAGTTCTTGTCCTTGATGAACTTATATGGAGGAGAACAATATATAAAGAGACAAAGTACAATACTGTTTAATGTACATTCTAAATAGAGACTAATATGTAGTAGAGAAAACATTGATATAATTTCATTTATTTATTTATGCACTTATTCACAAATTATAGCAGAGGGTCATCAATGTGCTGAGTGCTTGAGACATAAAGATAGGTGAGATACAATTTTTTAAAAGGAATTCACAATTAAAACTTTAAATTATTCAAACATTTTGGCCTTTAAACCCTTAAAGAATATTTTATAGATCCAAAGGAGTTTTGGTTTATGTAGATTGTATCAACCAATATTTATCATATTAGAAATTAAAATAGAAAATATAAAATATTTATTAATCCATTTAGTATGTTAATAAGCCAATTACATATTAATATAAAACATTTTTTAAGGAAAAATAGTGTCCAAAACAAAGCAATTTAGTGAGAAAAGTAGGATTGTCTTACATTTTTTTGCATATCTCTTTAATATCTGGTTTAATAAAGAACTAGATTCTCATATCTACTTTTGCATTAAATTAGTTGTATATATTCTTTTGGTTGAAGTATATTAAGTAAGTCTGGTCTCATACAAATTAGAAAGGGAGTCATATTTTAATAACCCTTTTACATAGTTATAGATACTCTTCTTTGTTAACATACTAAAACTCCACAATGGTAGTTTCTTAAAGATTAATTGTAGTGAAGAATCTGAAATGAATTAAATGAACTTATTGTATATCATTACATTAAAATGTATTTTGTCTTGTTCTTTCAATAGATTTTTAACCCCTGCATGATTTTGTAACCTCATGTGTTAATTAATTGAAAAGTGTTGGTTCACTGTTACACCCACCATTGCTTTTACATCATCGGTGTAAATGTTAATACAGTGAAAAAGGCAAATAAACCTTAATATTATTATGAAATAGTTGTGATGTTGTGGATCCCCTGAAAGAGTTTTGAAGACTGTCAGGAGTCTGTGGACTACATTTTGAGAACCACTAGCCTATTGGGTGGAAGAGAAAGAGTAAGAGAGTACAATTTGGAATCAGGTTGTCTAGGTTCAAACACAGCTCTGTTTCTTACTCTCAGTGTGACCTTGGGGAAGTTACTTAACTTTTCTTAGCCTCAGTTTCTTCATCCATAAAATGGGATTACAAATAGGTCCTACTGCATGGAGTTGTGGTGAAGATTAAAATTAAGTGAGATAATGCTTATATATTTATGATAATGTTTATGAAAATGAAAGCATAGTGTGATACATGCTAAAATAGAGGCAGGGCACAGACTTGTGATAAGATCAGGAGAGGCTTTGTGGAGAGGAAAAGGCTGGGCAGTCCTGAAGAGGATCAGTTGCAGCTGGAGGACTATCATTGCCCTCTCTTCATGTTTTTCTTTCTCCATTTTCTATTTTTGAGGATGGTACCTTCATCTATTCAGTCTCCCAAACCAGAACCCTGGGAGAGTTTGTTGAAAAAGCCAAGAGAAGAGAAATTCAAAAGATAGGGAGTGATTAATAGTACCCGAAGCTGTGGAACCTAAAATGAATGAGTTTGTCATAGGTAGACACTATAGGGCTCATAATACATATTACTCCAGTGTATCTATTCTGCCATTTAATAAAATGATTTTATTAACTTCCTTTAACCAATAAAGAAAACGAGGCTAAAAAGGTTAAATAACTTGACCAAGCTTATGTATATATTAATTGGCAGATCCAAGATTTGAATTAATTCCCATACGGTTACAGAGCTCTTATTTTTTCCACAAAACCATCCAGTAGCTTTATGAAAACATAAGCTTCAGATTCAAGTTTTGTTTTACAAACATAAATTTCTTGATTCAGCCATCCCTTCTTGCATATAAAAAAACACTTATAGTATTTGATACTGTCTGCCATCTTTACCCTTTATTTTAATTATTAATAAATGAATGTATCAAAGCACAAAGTGATACAATTGCATTTTCAAGTCATTCTATAGCATTCAGATTTCTATGTAAGTCAGACTGGTTTTATTATCTGCTAACTTGAGGTGGCAAAGTTTTAATTGTCAGTGTGCCATAATCCCAAATAATCTTGATTTAAATTGGGCAATATCTAAATATGGCAATAAAGATGATTTCCTTAAGACTCGGTGAGATACAGATTAAGTCAGACATTTTAAAGGAACACGGTACAAGTGTAAGAGTGATATTTTGTGAGAAATTTTCATTTGGGTTTGGGATGGAGCTGGGGTATCTGGGTGGTCTTCTTGTGGTCTCTGGGTCAGCTGTTCTCAGAGGACCTGAAGTCAGGATTCTGGAAGAGCATCTGGTTAGCAGGAATCCCATTTCTCAGCACTGAAGAACCAGAGGTTGAGGTTAACTGTTTCAATGGGCCTTGATTCTGTGATTGTGGGATGGATTCAGGGTCATATTGGAGTCTTGTTATTTCCTTAGAGTTGGTGCATAATAATTGTGGGGTAGCTATATTTTCTGGGACAAGAGCTAAGGAAAATAATTTGCCAGTTTTCATATTTTTCTTGTCAATGAGTTTCTCTTTGTAAATCTTCAAAAGAAACTTTCTACCTCTGCTTAATTTCAGTCATGCATTTTCATAATTATTTTGTCATCAGAGAGAAAACATTGTATCACTTAAAACTTTGGAAAGACCAGTTATAAAAGCATTCTGGTACATTTACGTTTTCCAACAGAATGTGTTAGAAGAACTTCCTGAAAATATAACAAGTATTTTCCAGATTGAACAAGAGAATATGTTAGAGTGGACACCCTCAGAAGCAGAAAATATGGTATTTACACCTCAAGAAACTTTGGAAATTCAGCCAGCAGATGAATCAAGTAAACTTTTGGAAGATGAAGAGCCCAAAAGTGATATGAAAGCAGCCAAACGGTTGTCTTTAAAGGTAAAACACTATTTATGTTGAAAACAGAGTTATGAGAGTTGAGGATGTGCAGGTATGAAGAAATGGCCCAGGCAAGGGTCTAGGAATGTAGCAGGAGTTCACCCTGAAAAAAGGGCCTCGGATGTGCAAATTATTCATTTGGGAAAATGGGACACCTGTTTTGTTTTTGTTTTTGTTTTTGTTTTTATTTGAAGGCTTTTAGTTTCAAACCTAATTGCAACTCTGGGAAGAAAAGATGGATTTTTGAGAGAAGGAACCCCAGGGCTTTCTGAAATTGACCGAGTCTTCCCTTTACCATCTTGAGGGAATAAGGAACTGTAGCCCAGGGACCAGGACTGGCGGTACTTTGCAGCGTTTATAACTTTGCCCCTTTTAGGTTTACCCTAACCCTTAAATGTTTTCCTGTTGTGGGAATGTTTTCCAGATTTATTTTATTTATGTATAATTTAAATAATTTTTATCATATTTGCATATTACCTTACCACTATTTACTTAGTACTGTTCTTTAATCTGAGTCACTTTTTGACGTACATAAATGAGTTTATTTAAAAATAGATACATTATCATTAGGATTTATAAAAAAGCCACTTTTCCCTGAACCATAGCATAGTATCCTGATTATCACCAGGGATCGATCCTCTCTCTGACTGATTCAAATGGATACCATTTTGTGGGTAAACAAACTTCCTGGTTATTCTCTTTTTTTTTGGGTTTCCCTCTCCCCACCAATGACCATGTTCCTGCTATGCTTCACCCAAGTCAACTGGCCATACCAGTTCTTCAACCTTTGCCTAAAACGCCCAACTCTGAAACCTTGGATTTATCTGTGATGTTCCCTTTCCCTTGCCTTTCACATATAATCAGTCTCCAAGGCCTAGATTCCTCCTAAACATTATTGCTTATGTTTTTCTTCTCTTTTCTAGTAGCTCCCATCCTACTCTGGGTTCTGATGACCTTATGTCTGGTTTAGTGCAGTTGCCTCCTGGATTTTCTTCATTTCTCAAGCCCTACTTTCTTAGTTTCATGTTGCATGACACTAGCATATCGATCTTCTCGGAATAATAAGTAATAAGAAAGATCCACAAGTAAGAGCTGGCCAGAGAAAATCCACCACTGCTGTCGGGAAAGGGACTATTCCTGTGATTAGTGACCGACTCCATCGGAAGGCATGCTGTCTTTCTAAAGCATGGGCTTAGGGGTATGGAGTGAAGCCTGTCAAAGTTAGTTCTGCTAACCACTCCAGGTGAATCCTGTGTTGAGCTAACACCTTCTAGGTGTGGAGAATTTAGCATCCATAAAGACTATGGCATCTTGATGAAAAAGTGTTAGTCTGGTGGGCACAGGTAATGTTTTTATGTTTTTCCACCAGAACACTGGGACTTTGGAAATAAAATGTGGGCATTAAAGGAAGTGGTTAACTACTAAATATGTCAAAGAATGAAATGGATTTTCTGGACAGTGATTTAACTTCCATGGCCTGTCAGGAGTTTAAATCTCTCATTAGAAAAGTTCTAAAATATTAACTTTTTTTGGCTTATTATGGCTGCTATTAAATATTATTAAGAAGTCA
The DNA here is from genome assembly GCA_028627145.1 of Eidolon dupreanum. Lineage (NCBI taxonomy): Eukaryota > Metazoa > Chordata > Mammalia > Chiroptera > Pteropodidae > Eidolon > Eidolon dupreanum. The sequence continues at coordinate 73,922,524 of CM053509.1, forward strand.
TGCATAATTATTTTTGGTAAAAACAGGTAGTCCTTTCCTAAGGTAACTAGAATTTCTTGAGTGTTGACTATGTGGCAATCACTTTGCTAAGTGTTTTATATAGATTGTCTTATTTTTTCTACTAACAACCCTATTATCATCCTCATTTTGTAGTTGAAAAAACTGAATCATAAAGAAGACAAATAACTTGCCCAAGTACAAACATCTAGTTAAATTGTAGAGGCAGGACTTGAACTGAGGTGGTCTAATTCTGGAACCTTCACTCCTTATTACTTTGCAATACTGCCCTTTCAAAAAAAATCATCAACTGGTGTCTGATAAGTACAAGAGCACTGACTCTCAGTGACGAAATGGCTAGGAATGGAGTGTCCGTCATGAAACCAGGAGGAATGATTTGACGTGAGAGACTTGGAGAATGGATTAAAGAGCTCTAAGCTGAAAACAAAATTGTTTCAAAGGGAGGAGAAGAGAATGTCCAATAAGAATTTATGGTTTATTGTTGTGGGATATTGTGGTGCACAGCAGAAATGCCATAAAAAAAAACATTGGAAGTATTCCTGTGACTCATCCCACCAAATCTTCACCAAGTATCTTGTATTTATTTCAGTTAACATCTCAAGATCAGTTATTATCCATGAACTTTACCCTGTTTGGACATCTGAGGTCATAAAGTTAGTCTCTAGCATCTCTGGTACAGGAATGAAGAACAATATAGTCCAGCAAGTCAGGCCAGATTAAGGGGACAAGAAAACCTTTTTTTCCCTCTTTTCCTTTGTCTTTCTTTCTTTTTTTTTCCTCTTTCTTTCTTTCTTTCTTTCTTTCTTTCTTTCTTTCTTTCTTTCTTTCTTTCTTTCTTTCAAGATCTTTGACATAGCTCAGAGCTAATAGAACTAGCATAGAGATGTGATAAGGAGCAATGCAGGGCTTCCACTGCTCACATACATGCCAGAAAGTCTTACTCAGCTAAAAAGTAGAGAATTTGATCATCTGTACTTTATTGACCATTTCTATTCTTACAAGCTGATTAGTATAATAAAGGTTATTAGGATATTAGGACTCTGGTCTACGTCATGACTAACCAAAAGAGAACTTAAATAACAAAGACTCTGTGAAGAAATGACTGATGCAAGAGGCCATGAGAGGATTGTTGAGCATTTTAGGAAGACAAATGGTCAAAAGTCTGTAAAAAAATATAAATATTATGTGTGTGTGTGTGTGTGGGTGTATCTTGAGATTCTAAATGGAAATAAGTTTAAGAGAGGTGGAATGCCCTAAATCTCCCCAAATTCTCACAAAAACAATTATGAGTGATCTGTTGCATTTATTGTATTTAGTTTTAAAAATATACAAAAGATGAAAGAAGAAATACATATCCATGAATAAACATAAAAGTGGCATGTGGCTATAACAATTATATTAAGAAGGCTAAGATTCAGAATGGGTTGAGGCCTGTGAATAATGCTAAGAACAAAAAAGGTGGAGTTTTTTTTTTCATGTTAGTTTTGGAGCAAAGAGAGAAAAAAGAAAGAATAACCTTGTCATTTTGGATGAATAGTGTGATGACAACATGTGACAGAGCTCCCTTAATTTGTTTGTGAGAAAAGGTTGAGGTTTTAAATAAACAGAAATATGACAAAGAGAAAAGGAAGCTGATAAACTTGTACTTTGCTTCTCTTAAATCTGACAAGAAGAATGATCTTTAGTTTAGAAAGAAGAGAAAAAAAATTGATAAAAGAAACTTGAAGCCCAAGATTGGTAAAAGATTTTGAGTTAATTTAGCTATCTGAGCCTGTTGGCTTAGCTCGATAAGTTTAAGCCTGTTGAGCCCTTGTCAGCAGCAGCTTTGAGGAGCTGCTACAGTGAGAGAGGTGCTAGACGCCTGGAGACTGGCATGGCAAATCTAAGTTTTATTTTTTTAAGGGTAAGGAAAATGGTTTCTGTAATGTATGATTACTCTTTGACAAAACTCTGGAATGGTTAAATTAATCATTAAAAGAATTGCGTTTGAACCCTTATAAGAGGAAGCAATAATCACTTGGAGCCATTGTGGCTTCCCTTAGGGACAAGCTCTGGAAGACCAACCTTATTTCTTTTCATAGAGTTACTAGACTGAACATCAGGAAAGTGTTAGACTTAGAGTTCAACACAAAAGTTTTACAGTGAAGAACCTGGTATACAAGAAAACTCAATAAACATTAGTTGTTATTGTCCTTTGGGTTGCAGTCACCCATTTATGAAAGCCTTCCAATGATAAGTTTTATAGACAAGACTGTGGTCAGGTGAACTGCGAGATAGATTTGTAATTAGTTATTCAAAGGATGCTTATGAACATCCCTAGCAGACTGCTATAGGGCTGTGCTCAGTTCAGCATATTTCCTAATAACTTGAATGAAGACATGGAAGATTTTCTGATTGGATTTGCAGCTAACATCCATAATGTGACTGGTATGATTTGGTTAGTGAGATCTTGGATGAAATTTTATTGGGATGAATGTATATATGGTTGTGCCCTTGGGTCTACAAACTAAATGGATAAATACCAGATGATACGACTTAGAGAAAATATAAAAAAAACATTAGGGTTTTAGGTTCTAATTTAGTGATGGGAAGACAAGTGCAATCATAGTTTGCATTGATTGACAAATATCATAGAAGAGGATTATTTCTTTTGGTTGATCTGCCCACATCAAATACTGTGTTCAAATATGGGTATCCAATCCCAGGAGAGACACTGACAAATCGCAGACTGGGAGAGAGCATTCAAGACGAGAAAGCACAATACTTCAAAATCATGTCATGTAAGGTGGAATTGAAGGAACTGGGGATGTTTAGCTGGGAGTTGGGGGAGCAGGCCCAGGAGAGTCATTTGTATTCAACTATTTGACTGTCAGATGGAAGAGAGCTAGATTGTGAGGTCTGAATTGAGACTAGAGGATGAAAATTTTTAGGATCTCTAATAAACAAAAATTCTAACTGGAAGAGTTTCAAAGAGAAAGACTGCCTTTGGATGTATTCAAATCCTCTGTTCGTGATCAGGTTTAAGCCAGCATAGATGACCATTTGGTAGAGAAACTGTAGAGAAAATTTAAACAGTAACTGGATGGTGATATGAACTGGTCTGTACTCTGAACTTTCCTTATTAATCATCACTTTCTTACCCAAGAAATTGCAATAGCTCTCTTCCTACTACTGAACTGAGGCCAAATCATCTACCTAATCTGTAAGAACATCCCTCTTCTTCACCTCCTTCTGTTTATTAAACCATGTCTCTCTGCTTTCCCCAAGGAAAGCCCCCCTACTTCTTTCTTAAATCTTGTCTCAAAAAAAAAAAAAAAAAAAAAAAGAAAAAAAAAAGGAGAGAAACCCATGGAGAAAATGCTTTAGATGAAGTATTACTATAAATTCTGCAAATTTCCTTGGAAATCTAGGAAAACAATATTTTGAATACCTGTAATGATTAAAAGGCAATTATTTAAGAGACAGACATGCATTTAATTTTTCCCAAGCAATAGAAATAGAAAACAGTACAAGAGAACAAATTGAAAAACTTTACTGAAAATAATTATATAAAGCATAAAAGGTACATGCCAAACTTTAAAAAATATTTTATTTTTCAGTTATAGTTAATATACAATATTATATTAGTTTAGGGGTATAACATAGTGATTAGATATTTATATAACTTATGAAATGATCACCCTGATAAATCTATTACCCATCTGACATCATGCACAATTATTACAATATTATTAACTATATTTTTTTACTGTATTTTACATCCCCATGACAATTTGTGACTACTAATTTGTACCTCTTAATCTCTTCCTCTTTCCACGCATCCCTCCTACTCCCCTCCCATCTGGCAACCATCAAAATATTCTCTATGAGTTTGTTTCTGTCTTGTTTGTTTGTTTTTTAGATTCCACATGAAAGTGAAATCATATGGTATTTGTCTTTCTCTGTCTGACTATTTCATTTAGCATAATACCCTCTAGGTCCATTCATGTTGTTGCAGATGGTAAGATTTCATTCTTTTTTATGGCTGAGTGATATTCCATTGTATGTATGTGCAACTTTTTCTTTATCCATTAATTTATTGATGGACTCTTAGGTTGTTTCCATATATTGGCTATTGTAAATAATGCCGCATTGAACATATGGATGGGTATGTCTTTTCAAATTAGTATTTTGGGTTTGTTTGGATAAATACCCAGAAGCAGAGTAGGTCCTTCTTTGTCTTTTGTTATAGTCTTTGTTTTAACGTCTATTTTGTCTGGTAGAAGTATTGTTTCCCCAGCTGTTTTTTGTTTGTTTCTATTTTCATGAAATATCTTTTTATATCCCTTTACTTTCAGTCTGTGTGTGTCTTTCTATTTGAAGTGAATCTCTTGTTTACTTATCCATTCAACCACCCCATGTCATTTGATTGGAGCATTTAATCCATTTACATTTAAAGTAATTGTTGATATATAGTTATTGCCATTTTATTATGCATATTTTTGATTTTTTTCTTTTTTTCTTTTTAAAGAAGTCCCTTTAACATTTCTTGTAATATTGGTTTGGTGGCAATGAACTCCTTTAGTTTTTTCTTGTCTGGGAAGCTCTTTATCTGTCCAATTCTAAATGATAGCTTTACTGGGTAGAGTAATCTTGGTTGTAGGAAAGTTTTCTGCCATTATTTATTCAAATAGGTTGTCAGTTCCTTGGTCTCACTCTTCCTCCTCTGGTATCCCTGCAATGTAAATGTTAGTATGCTTTATGTTGTCTGAGAGGTCCCTTAAACTATCATTACTTTTTTGAATATTTTTTTCTTTTTGCTGTTCTGATTGGGTGTTTTCTGCTACCTTTTCATCCAAATCTCTGCTCCATCTAATTTACTATTGATTCCTCTAATGTATTCTTTATTTCAGTTTTGTCTTCTTCATTTTGACTGGTTCTTTTTTATGTTTTCTTTCTCCATTTTAATGTTTCCTATCTGTTTGTTGAAGTTCTCACTGAGATCATTGAACATCCTTATAATCAGAATTTTGAACTCTATATCTGGTAGATTACTTGTCTCCATTTTGTTTAGTTATTTTTCTGGATTTTTGTTTTCTCTTTTCATGTGGGACATGTTTCTTTGTCTCCTCATTTTGGCTGTTTCTATGTACTAGGTTGGGCTGCTATATCTCTTGGCCTTGATGAGTGGCCTTATGTAGCAGGTGTCCTGTGGGGCCCAGTGGTACAGTTTTCCTGGTCACCTAAGCCGGGTGCTCTGGGTATGCCACTTGTGTGGGCTGTGTATACTTTCCTGTTGTAGTTGAGCCTTGATTATTGTTGGTATGTCATTGAGAGAGATTTACCTTCAGGCTGATTGGTTGTGAGGACTGGCTGTAACGGCAGTGGAGGTGCTGCTGTGCAAGGGCTGACCCTAAGGATCAGGGTTTGTTTTAGTGGGGCTCTGGTGCCTGCCGAGTCTTCCCTTTGGGTGTGCTGTTTGTGGAGGTGGTTGGATGATACTCTCATGCTGTATGAAAATGGCCCCTCAGTGTGTTGGTTCTGGGGCCTCTTGGGAGAGGCTCTTATGTGTAGGCCAGGGTCAGCTGCTGCCTGTGCCCTGCCTGGGGTCACTTGGTATGAGCTATCCCTAGCTGAGATATCCCTCCCAACTTTTAGCTGCCACAGGTGGGTATGGGACCAGCCCATTCCATGTCTCCACCTCTTTTACCAGTCTCTAGGTGGCCTCTTCTGTATGTCCTTCTTATAGGACTTCTGTTCAACTAGACTTGAGGTGATGCTCAATGATGATTGTTCTTTAGTTGTACTTTTGATGTGGTCATGGGAGGAGGTGAGCACAGTGTTTACCTACTCCACCATCTTGACTGGAACTCCCATGATAGACTTTAAGAGACTAAGGCTAAGTCCTCTTAAAAATACTAACCAAGAAGAGTAAATCTATGGAGTGAAAAATCTTACATTTCTTCTTTAGTAGTTTTTAGGCAATAAAAATATTATAAATAAGTATAATACTAATATTTTTATTGTTATGAAAGTATATATGTAAAAATTTGGGAAAGGATCTAGAGGAAAATATCAACTCACCTTTAGGATTTATATTTTGTTATAAAATAAACATAGAAATTAAGAGTTTAAATATAAAATAGACCACTAAATATGAGAGAGAAGATCTAATTCTCATGTTACGATTCTCCTTAACAGCACACTTTCACATTTTTTTAAAGGTGAGATCATCAGAATTGTTGCAAATCAAAGGAAAAGAAGTTAAACGAACAAGAAAAAGTAAATTAGGAACTCTACAGCAAAGAAAGCCTATGAAACCCCTGCAGGATCAAAAACTATGCAAAAAAAAGTAAATTAGGTTTACAAATTTACTGTCCGAAGAGAAGTTATTTAGTAGCATTGATACCTGAAAATGCATTTCTAAAGGGAAATTAAATATTTTAGAAATTCATATATGAGATCTAACTTAAAACTTCTCACAGAAGAGTTGATGGCAGATACTAGTTAAGATATGTATACTGTACTCTACTTTCTTTCTGTTCTTATTTTTGACCAAGGTACTTGATTTAATGACATTAACAATAGCTATAATAAAAATAACTCTTTATGAAACTAAAGATAATTAAATGTCAAAATGTTAGATTTTTTTTTTTGGTCACTGTAATGTCTAATTTAGATTAATTGCTTATTATACTGGTTAATTTTGTTACTATAAAATAAAATAAAAGGCAGCCCAACACAAAATGTGCTAATAGAATTGACTATTTATGTGGCCTTTTTATTCTCTACTATCGTTTCATGTTTCATCCCCTCCCCACCACCACATTTTTAATGAAATTTTTTATTATGCAGCGGTGTAACTGTAATTTTGAATAATAGTGTGTTAATGCAGTTTGGATGTATAGATTTATCTTTTGCCATTCATCTTGTTGAAACAGATTTTCTCCTTATTTCACCACTGGGTTTTTTATGGGTTGGTTAATTCTAGATTCTTCATTTAACTCTTTATGGGGAACTTAAAGAAGCTTTAATTATTAGCTTTTGTTGTTGCTTAGGGCACTGAAAGGTGTGCTGGACATGGAAGACAACCTTTTTATGACCAGCCTAAACTTTGTAAATGGATATTACTCACAATTTAGTAGCTGAGAGTAGACTCATGGGAAAAGAATTCCAAAGTTTATGAAAGAGTCAAATTGGCATTTAAGTGACCCTGTACATGCCATTGCTTATCTACATTGCTTTAAGCTCATTTAGTTAGCAAGATTATGTATTAAAACAAATAGTGACAGCAGACAACAAGTATTTTACCTTCAATAAATAGTTACTGTCAGATTATCAATGAAGCAGAAACTTCTTGATTTTTTTACCCCTAAAAAACCTTGCATTTAGTGCATTAAGTAAAGTAGCATGGCCACACACAGAGTCAGAGTCTTTTCTTTTTTATGTCTTAGTGTTTCAAAGAATGACAAATAGTCCTGTTTAAGGAGAGTATGCTATAAAAACACACAGCCTTTCTTGAGCATGCCAAAAATATTTGTACCCTTTCTGATATATATATAGTACTGTGTTAATTCATTAAAACTGAACTTAGAAATTTCCATTAGAGAGAAATAAGAATAAGATACAGGGGAATAAAAATTTGATATTTAAAAAATATATACGTTATAGAATTTTGAGAAAATGTTTCTGAATATTTTTTATTCTCTGCTCCTATTTCCTTAATTAATTTAACTAAACTTTTCTCACTTGTGAGTGGTCCCCAAATTAAATTTTTTTCTTGAGAATTGAGCCATCTTTTGAAAACATAGTGTTATTTAGCTCGATAACCAAGGGAGATTCACTTACAGATCTATGTTATTAGAGTATGTTGAGAACATAAGAATTCAGATTGGTTGTGATTCTTTTTTTAAAGAAAAAAAAGTAATCTTAGGTACATTCCACTAGCCAGGACCTGTCCCAAACAGAATGATGATGTAGATGAGCTTGACATCAGAGCTTACATTTTTCTCCCCTCTTTTTTTTCAGTCCTTTCTTAGGATTCCTTTCTCCTGGACACCCGTTTTTACTCCTTCAGTTTGGTCTTTTTGTCTCAGGCATTTCCAAACGTATTAGGTTTACCTCTCTTATCTTTCTCCACTCGAACATGCACAAATTTCATGTCATGTTCTTTTTGGGCCTTGTGCTATTTTAAAAATGACAGAAACCACTCTGTGTTAATGATTCAATAATGTACATATCGTGCCTAGCAATGGGTTAGGTGCTGTACAGTGAAAATTAATAACAATAGCAATAAAGATAGAACAAGCATTTCTTGAGATTTTCATAGACCTGGAACTATTATTGTTATCAATTCCTTGGAAAGGCAAAAGTTAGAGATTTTTATTCTCATTTTACAGAAGATCTTCAGACACATCAGTGATATATTTTGTGAGTGTTAGAACTAATATCCTGATCCAGGCCTGGCCAACTCTAAAGTCTATATTTCTTTGTACTATGTTACTATACAGGTGCATAGACCAGTTGGTGGACAGACCTGTATTACCCATTAGATAAAGAGTCAGAATGGGTGGCATAAGAAAAAGGCAATGTATGAAAAGAGGTATTTGTAAAAAAGAAAAAAAATTAAATTTCGCAGAGAAGTTAGTCTTGGCGATATTTTTTGAAGGATGTTTAGATGTGGACAAAAGGATAGGCAGCATTCTATCCATAACTGAAGGAAGTGACAGGTCTTGCTGGCCCTGTGAATTTTCCTGGAGATTGATAATAACAACTAACATCTGCTATGTGAGAGACACTATTTTAAATGCACTTACTCCTCTCTTTCTTAAAGTAATTTTATCCAGAATGTGCTAATGTTGTCATTCTCAATTTACTGAGGTATAAAGAAAGTAATTGACTGGCTTATGATCATGTGATAATTTAAAAAAGAATTTGAACAGAGGCAGTCTGACTTCACTACACTCAAAACTTTTAACCACTATGTTAGAAGTAGGGCCAGATGCTAGGAGCCTGGAAACTTAGAAAGAAGAAGTTAGATGAATGCAGCAATATCAAAGAATCATTGTGCTGGGTAAAGGAGTACTTAAAGATCAATGCGATAGAATTTTGCAGAGATTTTGGAAGTGGTAAAAAGACAGAGGGTGCAGTGCTCGATCCCACTGGCATTAAATCCTTGTTAATGCAGGTTGAGGTGATGAGGCCCTTGACTGTGTTGGAAATGATGGGGAGAAGGAGCACATTTAAGCAACTCTGTGCAGGGGAGAAGCTCAGGATTTCACTGGATATGCAGGTGAAAGAAATAGGAGCCACAGATAGCTCTAGTGTTTTGTATCTTGAAGAGGAAGGATCTAGGTGAGCTGGAGATGAGATTTAGGAGCTCTCAGCACAGAGGAAATAGCTGAAACATTGAAGCTGATTTTTCCGGAGTAGAAAGAGAAGTTCGACTTTGGAAGTTGTACCCAGTTTAGAAGATGGAGAAAGAAAATTGGTGACTAAATCAAATTTTGATGAATTTGAGAGTTAGATGTAGAGCTGGGATAGTGCTGGCTTAAAAAAGCTTGTGGAGAAGAAGCAGTTTCAAGGAGGATCATCAATATTATCAGCTGTGGCTTGGAGGTCATAGATAACACAATCTAAAGTTTATTTGAATTGGTTTGCTGAAAAGGTCATCATTTGGTTAAATTAAGAGTATAACTTTAGTTGGGAGGTGTGGATGGAGTAGTACTGGAAAAGACACTTGCTGCTCAGGGGTCATTAAGAGGCATTAATAGGCACAAAATTTGGCTTTTAGTCGGTAGCATTGTGTTTAGATCCTAGTAGCCACTCACTAATTTTGTGACTTATCCTAAATAAGCCTGCTTCAATATAAGGATAATAATACCTCCTATATAGTTTCATTGTGGGAGTTAGAGAGAATGTGTTTAAATTACCTAACCAGAGTCTGGATCATAGTAGGTACTCATGAAGTATTTGTTGATTGGATGGCAAGTGACACTGGGGATTAAGAAAGGATATCTTCATGCCCTCTTTGTTTCAGAAAGGCAGAAGAAGCAAGTTCTAGCACAGTGGGAAGGAAGATACCTCATTAACTTAGAGAGACAGTGTTTCACTGAGTTCACTGCTAGTTAATGGATGATGTACTTCATTGTTCTACTTCTTCAAGGACATTAGCATTTGAGCAGGGTAGTGAAGGAGTGATGCATGATGGCTAGATGTGTTTTCACTGAGTCCCAGAATTCAAAAGCGAAAAGGTTTTTTTGTGGGGAGGGGGACGATGATAATGAGCTTGCTTTTAGATCTGTTGATTCTAAGGTATGAGTAAGATTATACATACATCAATATATGTATATATATATATATGTATATATATGTTGAACTCTTCAGCAGGTGGCTGGATATATGACTTTGAAGTTCTGGTCAATAGTTTGCCATTGTGTTATTAAATTTGTTATAAATCCTTATTATAGTTTTAAATCTCATCTCTTACATTTAGACATCCTTTTTAGAGTCTGAACTAAACTGTCAATGTATTTTATATCAAAAGACCACGCAATGATAAAAGAAGCCCACTTTTTTTCTTTGTTGCAGAATCCCACAAGACGATGCCACTTGTAACCTTCATGATCTGTGTACCACTGTCCCAGCCCAGAAGCTACCCATTGACTTGTGCCTGGCTTCTCGAGTGTATCATACAGCCGACAAGAAAGGCCACAATACCCTACTTGGAATATTTGGAGATGCTTTCTTAGATGGTTACTTTACAGATGAAGATCAAAGAAATAGGTAAGAGCTCCACTGGTAATTTTGTTTTAAACTAATTTAAACTAGCAAGGAAATTCTACTTTCGAGGTTTAGATTTTGAAGACTTGATTTGATTCTGTTCTTAGACACTGGAGAGAGCAGTTTTTGTCCTTTTCCAGTTCTTCCCAGTATGTACACAGTCTAGGTCAATGTCTTAATTTCTTGCCAATATTAACATGAGCTATGCCTATCATAAGATAACTTTAGTCGTTTATGATTCTCAAAGAGTGTCGCATATATTGTTTCATTTGTTTTTCATTACAACTCTGGAGAACAGATGTGGAAATTGAGGGTCATAAAAATCAAGCAACTTTGCTAAGCTGATACAACTAAGAAAATCAGAGTTTTGGGACTTGAAGCTAGCCCTTTAGATTTCACACTCTTTGGGCATACTTGGTTCCAGGGATCAGATACAAAAGTCATTGTCTCTAGAGTTTCTTCCATTTTTCCTTGTGTCTCACTTTCCTTTGAATCTGAATATTCTTTTGTGAAGAATATGTAATTCATAACATCTTCAAAAGAGAAGAGAAAAGGGAAGGGATCCAACATTTATTTAGCAGTAATTATACTTCTACCACAGTGCTCTGTGCTTTGCATCATCTCTATTTAAATCTTCAACTGGAAGAGAGAAATCGTAATTTCTATTTTATTTATGAAGAAAATTTGGCTCCATAATATCAAGATACTTGCCTAAGTTCTTATCTTTGGTTAGTGATTAGAATCCAGATGTGTCTTAGTTTTTCTCAAAATTTTTTCATTACCACCCCCTTAAGGAGCCTTTCTAGACTTTTTTTTTCTAATCGCCCTTCCCCATTAATTCTGAATACCCTGGATATGCTGTACATCAGTTTTTGTATGGTACTATCTGTCCAACTGTCTATTATCTATCTATCTATCTATCTATCTATCTATCTATCTATCTATCTATCATCTATCTATCATCTATGTATCTATCTATCATCTATATCTATCATCTATCTATCATCTATCTATCTATCTATCTATCTAATCTATCATCTATCTATCTATCTATATATCTATCATCTATCTATCTATCTATCTATCTATCAATTATCTATCTATCTATCTATCTATCTATCTATCTATCTATCTAGCTATCTAGCTAGCTATCTAGCTAATCATCTATTTACCTAATCTATCTATTTATGCTCTCTATTTAAAAAGAGTAAGCTTTTATCACCCTCCCTGGCACAGGGCATCAATTTTCATCCCCTTGGGGGCCATATTACCTGCCCACTGAGAATGCCTTTTAAAATGTCTGGTAGGAATCCTAAAAAATCATCTGCTACATGTTGTAAGAATATTAAAAATATTAAATATTAAGTTAAATTTAAATACAAATATTTCAGTATTATATATATACTATTTTAGATCTGTAGACTAATGTTTTTGAAGATCACTTTTAATTACATTTCAAAAGTCCTTACTTGGTCATAACATACATTTCTACTTCAGTTTATTTCAGCATATTACATCATATATACATACACAAGTCTGCTATTTTCTAATTTTTTTTTTAGCGGTAAAGTGTTACTAATAACACAAAGTTATTAGTAACTTATCCACTCTTTTCATGGTATATTCTGAGCTCATTTCCTCAAACCTGACTTTTAGTAAAAACTGTAACACTTTACTGCCTTCTTTCATGTTTTAAAATCATCTGGTTTCTCTGTGTTTAGTAATCACAATGAGAAGGTCATTCTCATGTTTATTTTCTAATTAGACTAAAAGATTTTGTTTCTTATTTATAATTTTATACATGTAAGTCTTTTAGTTTTAATTTATCAAGTCAATGTTTACTCAATTAAAAAAAATTGTATGTGAAGAATTTTGGAAGTTTCAAAACTAGTCCAGTATCTCTGGCAGAAAATAGCAGTTTCATATGATATTCTTTGGATTGTCTATTAAAAGCTTAAAGCTGAGCATGGAAAATAAAGACATAAACATCATCTAGTAGTCATAAAACTACTCTTTTGAGTCATATCTATAAGCAATCTGCAGGCAAAGCATCATTTTGAGGAGTTACAGCTTCTATTAGTCATGGAAAGTGTTAAAAATATTGCTTTCTTTCTAATTCTAATTTTTTTTTTTTTATTCAAGTAGATCTCACTTTCTTTTTCCAAGAGAGTCAATAAATGTTCTATTTGATGATGGTAATTCTTGGCAATTTGTTCCTAAGTCCCAAATAAGAAGTTAATTTAAGTACTGAATACTTAATTCTCTGGCATCCATATCTTGAGGATTACCTTGCTAAACATAGCTTAACCTTTTCAAAATATATCTGTGTGATGAGCCTACAATTTTGGAGAAATGGATAAAATTTTTTTCTGTACTAATAAGTGTTCTCAAGTAGGATATTTGTAAACAGGAAATGAATATCATTTTACTTTCTTGCTTTTGGTTTTCTGTGCAATGAACAGTTAACAACAAAGCATAATAATACTTGCATTATATAGTTTTAATGCTTTCCAAGTTCTGCATATAGTAATTATTTGTGGCAAGCACTGCATAGTATTTAATGAAATACTATGGGTATATACTTAAGCTTATTTAAAATAGCAATGTATTGTTCAAACTTGTTTATTTTGCTAAACAGCAGTTTTTATGAGAACTATAAAATATTCTATATTATTTATATATTTGCTTTAAAAATTTCTGTATTGTAAAGAGAAATGTATAGACACTTTGTTAGTTTCTAATGATGGAATTTTAGATTTTGGGTTTTAAAATAAGGCAAATCATTAAAAGTGTTTGAACACCTAGATTAATGTTAGCAGTTTGGTGAACAGCCTTCTGAACACCTTTTGTATATGCATGTGTTTAAACCATGCATAGCATTCTATAGATGGATCTCTTTTACTTAAAGTCGTGTGTGAACATTTGAGTGATTTCATTTTATATTGCTCACTAACTTAACCAAGTTGCAATGTAAGAAAAGTCCTAGGTGTGGAATTATTTATTAAACTTAAACAAATTTTTTTTGATGCATATTGCTGGACTTCTTTCCAGAAAAGAAGTCCAACTTATACTCCTACCAATAATTTATGACTTCATTCATTTCTTTTCACCCTTGTCAAACTGCTAATTGTCAATCTTCCTGATTTTTCCTGATCTGATGAAAAAAAATCTTTTTATTTATTTATTTTTGTTCATTTCTAGTAAAGTTGAGCACATTTTAAAATGTTTTTTGGTTATTTTTCCCCTTTTGAGAGTTACCAATTCATGTTCTGTTGAGCTGTCATTCATCTCTTTCATATTGATTTATAAGTGATTTTTTTATATTGAAGATTTTAATTATTTGTCATACTTTATAGACTTTTTTTTACTTTGTTGTTTGCTTTGCAGTTTGTTTATGGTGTCTTATACTATAAAAGTTTTGATTTTTATGTAGTAAAAATTAGTGATCATTTTCCTATGTCTTTCAGTTTTGGTGTCATTCTTATAAAGAGCTTTTCTACACTTTAAATGTATTCTCTCATATTTTCTTCTAATAATTTTAGGGCTTTCTTTTAAAAAATTAAAGCTTTGATCCATTGGTAATTAATTTGATGAGAGGAATAAGCATTATTGTCTTTTCAAGTGACTAGCCAATTGTAAATTATCATTTATTCAATAAATTTATTTTTCCTCACTAGTTTGAAATGCCAACTTTGCATACCTTAAATTCCAACATCTTCCTGAGTCTATTTATGGACTTATGTTCTATTTCACTGACTTATTTAGGTAAAATTGCTGTGTATTTTTTCAATTCACCATTAATGGAGTTGACAAAAATGCTATCCTATAAAAATCGGTTGACCTTCTCAAGTCAGGTACCCTTATAGTCAGCTTTCTGATGGTATGCAGTGCTTAGGCTATAGATCAGCAGACTTAGGCCTCAACTTGGCTTCAGATTTCAAAGGAAATTCCTAGTCATGTTTAAAAGATGTGTGGACAGACTGTTAGTTCTATACATTAAAATAATAGCAACTATAATAATAATTGGAAAATTGAAGGTTAAATGTCAGAATTCAATGTGTGATTTCACTTATTATTTTGCTAAAAATAGCACAATATTTTAGCAAATATTCAAAAATATGCAAATAAGAAAAACAATTCTCAAAATCTTACCATCTAGAGATATATACTATTACATTCTTAAATATCATTTCAGGCTTTTCTGTATGCAAATAAATCATGTAGAACAAAACTGGGATAATGCTATGTATATAATATTTTGTAACCAGATTTTTAAAATTTATTATGTTGTAATTCCTTCCATCTCAAGAAATACGGATGTGAATAGTTACTTAAATTGATCAGTAAATTTGTGTGTGTGTGTGTATGTGTGTACTTATTATGTGGCAGGCATAGAGTTAGGCACTAGAGAAGCATCTACAAACAAGAAAAACATAATCCCTGCCCTCAGAGAACTTGGAGACTAGCAGAGGAGAGAGGTAGTGAATTAATTATTGTGCAGACCTGTAGAGCACTATGGAAGCCAGGAAGAAGAGTTTCTTATTATCTTGAGATGTTTGAGGAAATGATAACTTAAATTGAAACTTGAAGAATGAATAACAGATAGTTAGGAGGAAGGGAAAGGAGATTTTTTAGGTTCTTACTACTCCAAAGTATAGTCCATAGACTAGCAGCACTATAACCTGGGAACTTGCTAGAAATGCAGACAATTCTTATGCACATTGAAGTTTGAGAATCCTTGCTGTGGACAATTGAACTCATCTAAGAATTGGAAAAAAGTGCAGTATTAGAGAGCAGGAGGAGCAGTGATGAAGTTGAGGCTGGAGAGGAGGCAAGAGTCGGATTACATAGGAATTTATAGATGCCCTGTATGTGTACTTTAGGGCATGTGTGTGATGGCTTGGGAGAGGGATTCTTATTCTCAGTATAGTGGGAAACCACTGACTGGGATTTTTTTTGAGGAAGAATGACATAATTGAATTTGCTTTAAGATATCACAGTCCTCATTTTGACTTTCCAAAGGCATTTGGCACAGTTGCATTCACTCATCCTTACAACACTTTTATTCCTTGACCTGTGGGACCACATTCTCTCTTGGTTCTTTGCCTGTCCTTCTGGCTCTGCCTTCTCAAGGCTCCCTTGCTGGTGGCTCCTCATCTCATGACTTCAAAACACTAGAGTGCCCAGGGCTTATCCTTGGACCTCTTTCCTCCCCTACCTACACTCTCAAGGTGATCCTTAATCGAGGACCGTGGCTTTAAATACCACCTGTATGGTGATGACTGTTATTTACTAAGATAAATGCATAAGGATGTTCATTGTCCTATAATAACTAGAAACTGGAAACAACTTAAATGTTCATCAATGGAAAACTTTTTATGGTGCATCCAGTGATGGGATGCATTGCAGTCACGATAAAGAACAAGGTAAAGCTTTGTGTGCTGAAAGGAGGTAGAACTAAATATATAAACTTATGCATGATTATGTAAAACAATTTTGCATGAAAATAAATTCAAGAAACTGTTAATTGTGGTCCTGTTTTCATTGTACATTGTACACTAAATTCATAAAAAGTGAAACTGTACTTTGTCTTACTTTTTGCTTTTTTTATATGGTTTATATTTGCTCTTCCTTTTATGTTTAATCTTTCTTAGTCTAGTCCCTTATAGATTGCATAGACTTGAATATTTTTTAAGCCAACCAGAAATTTTTCTTATAACAGGTTGGATCACTCCATAGTTATTCATTGTAATATCAGATGTACTTGGTATTATTCTTGCCATCTTTTTTGTATTCACTCTCTTTTTTACTTCTTTGCTATTTCCTGTAATCTATCATATTTGTCAACATTTGTTTATGTGTTTTTGGTTGTTTGTATCATTATCTGATATCCAATGTTTTAAGATAGAAATATGAAGCCAGCTTGTTTTTATTTGTATGTAACTTGTTTCTCTTCTACTCCTCCTTGATGCTTATAGGATTTAAAATTTGCCTTAAATTAAAAAATTTTGCTACCTTATATTTGGAAGTGGATTGCTTTTTAATTAATATTACTTGGTACATGGAAAGCCCTTTTGAAATGCAGATACAGCTTTTTGGCTTAGGACTTTTTTTGTTTGTTTGTTTTATTTTGAGTAGTGTTTCCATTCTATTTATTTGGTGCATTTTTTCAGTATTAGCAACAAGCCACATATTGGGTCTTCTTTATCTATTCTCTACATTTCTCATCTCTTTGCTTATGTTCATCCCTCCAACTTTTGTTCCACATCAGTGGTTTCATTTTCCGAGTTATAAAATTTTAAAAATTCCTTCTAACTACCATTTTAATACTTCTATTGTATTTTCTTATTTTTTCTTAATTCTACCAACCTCTTAAGAAAATCTAAGTCTTTTGTCTTATCTGAACTTTTGTTATTTGTTTTGTGAAAGCATTTAAAAAATTTCCTTGATGAAACAAAGCAAACCTTTTCTAAAATATTTCTTAATTTCTTCAATAAATCTTTTTCAAAAGGATGTTTTTCACATGCTTTTTGAACGATATATTTCTTTTTTATGCTTTGCAGACTCTCTTCATAGAACTCATATTTGATTTTTCTGTGTACTCATCTTTGAGTGAAGTTAGGTCATTTCTGGCTGTCCAAAGTTAATATCAGATAGGTTTACCTGGCATTTCCTGACTGTTCATCTTGAAGACATTAGAATACTACTTTTAGATTTTCAGTAGAAGAACCAGAAGATGCACATTTATATTACTAATTTAGTCATTCAGAATCCTGAACTGTGTTGGGAGTGGGATGAGATAGGATTTGAAAATTTTGCCTCTACAACTTTTCTCTGTGATTGTTAAAACTAGGGTAGTAGAGGCTGACCTTTTACTATTGGTTTTTCTATAGAGTAAAGATTATTCTAGGCTTTTTTCTGTGTATGCACATATATATATACATACATCTCATAAAAATAACATTAAAGATGTTGTTTGGACAGTGTGTCCTTTTGAGGGTTTTTATTTTAAAATCAAAAGACAGGCACTTGAGTAATTACTTTGACTTACTGTCTCTACTACTTATAATTTACAGATCAAATATATAAAATGTGCTTCCATTTGAAAGATTTTATCTGAATCCTCCAAATAGGGTAGTGATATTTGAATAGGAAAACAGAAAATTATCTTTTAGAGAATGCATTGAGGTACATTTATTATATAATTTAGTATTAACAACAACTCTATGAAGTAGATAAATTCATTACATTTCCTAAGCGAAGAAGCTGTAGTTAAGAGATTAAGTATCTAGTCCATGTATACAGAGCTGGTAATATCTAGAACCTTGGTCTCACTGATTCCAAATGTGGTTTCCATGTTTTATGAACTTGTGAAGATGCTTTTTTTTTTCTTTTGTTTATTCTGAATACTCGTTCTCATCTTGTTTCCAAAACCAATCCTGGTATAAGCTAGGAAGAATCCGAGGAGCTCTAGTTGAATAATATGAGATAAGTGTATTTTACTTACCCTTCATATTTCATATTTGATCCATTGTGACCAATTTTGGGAGCAGAGTTTCTGCTTCTAAAAGGGTGAGTGTTCTACCTTGTATTGCTTGTTCTCTCTTTGGAACTGAAATCCTGTTTTTGAGTCCTAGGCCAGGGCTGGAGCCCTGATAACTGTGGGAGACTTCCCTGATGTTGATTATTTAATTACTGAAAGCTTCATAAAATACTGCCTGGTTTCGTATTCCTCATCACAGATGGCCTCTGCACTGGAATGTGACATTGTCCCATGCTAGATCTCTCTGATGCCACTTGTAGTGCATCTGTGGTTTGTCGTACTGCCTTTGGAATATTGTGCTCTTTCTTCTGCTCTACATTTTCTTCCAATGTGATTATCTGGAACTGACTTTCCCCCACCATCTCCCATTCCTTCACTGTCTGCCATTCCTCAATGGTCAGGTCTAATCCTTCCCTGCCGCTGCACCCCACCCTTTACTTGGTCTTGTTCTTTGCTGCATAATCCAGGAAATGACCCAAGATATTATGCCAAAAAACCTGAGAATTAATCCTTGTTTGAGGTCTAGCTAGTGATATGTGTCACAGAAGCACATATATCAGAGCCATAGATATCTTAGCCTTCCCTTAGTCTAACCTTTCATACTTATGGATGAGAAAACTGAAGCAAAATTTTACATTCCAAAGCACAGTTTTTGACAGAGTTAGAACTATAATCAATAATAACCTCGATTAGACTTCTGTTTTATTAATTTTTAAAAAATAACCCCTACCTAAGTTTTAAAAATAGATTGGAATGACAAAAAGTCATTTCAGTATGTACTATCAATGTTTGATAAGATATTAGATTAGTGTACTTTTGTTTTTATATGGAAATACCAAAAAAAAAAAAAAAAAAAGGAAATGATTTGGACATTAATATGATCTCCTAGCTGTCAATATGTGAAAGCTGGAATTTTTGTTTAAAGCAAAGCAATGTCATTCCACCAGATGTCACTGTTTGCATGTAGCAATGAATTTACAATGATTAAAAATAAATCCCCCTCCCTAATCATATTTTGTTAAAAAATTATATAGTTACACTCTTATTCTTCTTTAGATTTATTATTTTACTAAGACTATACTTCCTGAATTTTTAAAAAGTATTCAAAGTGTTCATCACTACTGCCAGAGATTTTAAAGACTATACTAAAGAAAATTATTTGTAGATTAGCTTCTTCAAGAAGGTGAACTCCTAAAAAGTCTTTTCTAGGTCTAGCAGTTTGCTTTGCAAACAACATTCTTGGTAAGCTACTGTTTTCTAAATTTTAGACTGTGATCAATAAATAGGATGTGAAATCAATTTAGTGGCTTGCTACAAGCACTTAAAAAATGGTGTCTAGACTAAAATACTCTATTGTATGTAAGTATTATTACTAGACGAAACTTTTGTACATGAGCACTCTTAAAATATCCCTGTATACATATTCTGCGAGTTACATAAATACCTTTCCCAAGTTTTATACCCCAAGGAACAAGATAAATTCACCAAGGAATGGATATTGAAGATGTGAAGGGGGAATGTCTCTATTAGAGTCACACCAAGGAGGAGAGAGGGTTGCTGGAGGGAGAACCCTTCTCCATGCTCACAGGATGGAGTTTATAGT
The DNA here is from genome assembly GCA_028627145.1 of Eidolon dupreanum. Classification (NCBI taxonomy): domain Eukaryota; kingdom Metazoa; phylum Chordata; class Mammalia; order Chiroptera; family Pteropodidae; genus Eidolon; species Eidolon dupreanum. Next base: position 73,942,449 of record CM053509.1, read on the forward strand.
CACTTTTATATAACTCATAGGATATGTGTGCAGAGCTTTTTAAAGAGTGCTCACAGCTTAGAAGAAATGTTTTCAAATTTTTCTTGACAGCCACTGACAATAAGAAATACCTTTTATATCTCTGGCCCCATGGGAAGGAGGTTTAACTCACTCTAGAGGGGTGGGTGTGTTTCCTTCATTCAGTCCCCTAAAAGATAATAACAATAATGATTCAACTATTTACTGAACATGTACTACATGCAAACTTGCATATTTATTATTTCTGAGCATTAGACCCTGAAAGACCCAATCACTGTTACCATATATAGATGAAGAAACTAAGACTTAGGAAGGAAAAGTGGCCTACCCCACATAGCACACCAAATGGCCAAACTGGGACTAAAATCCTGGTTTTTAACCTCATTCCAAAAGCTACTTCTTCCCAATACATCAGTAAGTTTTTTAGGCTTCCCCTGAGGATAAAGACCACCTGGAGTGTTTGACAAGTATATCAAGTCACATGCTGCAACTCAAACTCACTGAGAAGGAATCTGGGAAGCTAGAGATTTGACAAGCTCTCAGGATAGTCCTATGATCAGACTGTTTTAGGAGAGACTGCGGTATGTCAATGGTTCTCCAACTTCAGCATCAGAATCACCCATAGGACTGGTTAAAACACAGATGACTGGGCCCTACACCCAGAGATTATGATTTATTAGATGTGATGAGGCTCAAGATTTTGCATTGCTAGCAAGTTCCTATGTGATCCTAATGATGCTAGTTTAGGGAACACACTTTGAGAACCACTGCAGTACATCATCCTGATCCATGACTCTCAGTTTCCCATGACAGGGTCTAGGACTGGCTTTCACTTTGAGATTTTTCTCACTCAGCCAAAATTCAACAATACTTATTCAGTACCTACTACATTTGTAGCCATGGGAGATAGAAAATGAATAAGAATCAATGTCCTCCCCACCCCAACCAAGCTAGGATCTACTGTGAAAAAGATATGCAGAATGAAGTGTAGTATATTCTATAATAAAAGAGCAGATCAAATGTAGCAGGGAAACTAGGGAAGCAAATTTCAATTTTGGTTTTGCAGAGGGGCATTGTAAAGGCCTCATGGAGGAGTTGAGATCTGAAAGCATTGTTTTCATAGCCACACTGTATTGTAATTTGGTTTGCCTGTCTCCTCTATTGCCCCTGTAGTAATCTCGGCACCTAGGGCCTCTTTTCAAGAATGAATATAGATTGGGCCAGGTGTTAGGGGAGGGAAGTAGGACTGGCAGAGCAGATGGTGCCCAGATGGTGGAGGACCCTGAATGCCAGGTGCAGAGGTTTAATACTGTGTGTGTAGTCATTAAAGTATTTGGAAAGGGGGTGGCTGATGACAACTCTGGCAGGGGTATATAGCATGGATTAGAAGAGGGAGAGATTGGAGGTAAGGGACAGCAAAGATGATGTCTTTAGACTCAGATAAGAGAACATGCAACGGACAGGAGAGACACTGGAGGGAGACAGATCAAGACCAGTGATCACTGTTGGCAGAGAGGGAAGCCTGGAGTTGAAGAGATTTTCAGTCTGAACCACTGAAGTGGTGGTGCTTTCCAAAGGGGAGAACTCTAGAAAGGATCGGTAATTCTCTCTGGAAATAAAGAAGGAATCAGGGAAAATCTGGAGAAAAATTTCCAATTAAATGATTCATCTTTGTTATACAGGAATAGCTGCTAACCTTGGGTAGCCTTTCTCTAATGTTTCCTATTCATGTCTACCAGAGCTATGTACTCTAAAATGTCCAATAACTTCTTTTACTTTCTTTCCAACCAGAATTTCTACTTCTTTAGTGAACATTTGAAATGTGAAAAGAATAAGATTTGAATAACCCTTAACACTGTGTTTTTGGTTTAGGACCAGATAAAAATACACAGTAGCTTCTGAAGTCACCCCTCTCCTCCCTGATTTTAGAAATACTTTACTTATCTTGATAATATGTACTATCCTGGTTTATTTGTACTATCCTGGTTTATTCTTCTAGCCCCTAGACCTTTCTTTGTCTCTTTGTTTATTTGTTTCTTTGTTTCTTTCTTTGTTTCTTTGTTTCCTTGTTTCCTTGTTTCTTCTCTCTCTCTCTCTCTCTCTTTTATTCTTTCTTTTTTATTTTTTTTCTAGATATATCAGTCAAGATTTAGTAGCAAAAAAAACAAAAAAACAAAAAACAAAAAACAGATTTTTAGCTATTTTAAGCAAAAAGGGATTTAGTAATGGTAAGTCAATGCTTATAAAATTGATGGAAAAATTGGAAAAATGGACTCCCGAGCTTTCAGAGACGACTCACACGACATGCTCAGCTGGCTGCTGGGAGCTGCTCCTTCTGGCCAAGTCAGGAAGGTGGGAAGTCTGGAAGCCAGCACCGACAGCTAACCACTTCAGCAGTGATTTAGGGATCGAGTGAACTCTGTCACAGCTTTTGACTCTGGAGCCACACTATGTCTTGATATGCTCACTGGCAAAACAAAAAACAAAAACAAAAACAAAAACAAACCCACAAAAGAAGAAACTGGAATAGTACTACAGACTGCAGTGTTGCCATGACTGCTTGTCAACAAAAACATCAGAAACTTCTACCTTTCAAGTTTTATATGAGTGCATCTGATTAGTGGATCTTAAATTACAGCTAGGGCACTGGTGGCAGGAGGGTTTTACCTCCTTGTCTTCAACAGTTCAGGAAAGCACATGAATAGAATGGATTGGGTGTTGAGTGGCAGTTTACTATATTCACCATGCTAGGAGTTCAAATTTATCTTTTCTTCGAAAGGAAATATTTGACTAGGTGAGACAGGATGTTTTTTTCCATGGCTATACTTTGGCAAAAGCCTATCTTTTCCAGCCTAGCTTTTGGTGGACCTGTTTTGTTTTTGTTTTTGTTTTTGTTTTTGTTTTTGTTTTTTGTTTGTTTTTAAACAACTGGTATGACAGCATTTGAGGGTTTTGGTATATTATTAAGTAACTGAAGTCAGTTAGGTTTGTAAATGCTTAGTCTTCAGGTTTGATGGCCCATGAAGTGATTGTTCATATAATGGTATATCAAAAAAATTAGAGGGAACATTGACTCTAAATACTTCCATGTGAAATTGATATAGCTATAGTCTGTGTAAACCCACTTTGTACTTATTTTATATTTCTTTTACGGTAAGTGCTGCAACACAAAAATTAATGTATTTTCAAGCAGTCTGTTATCAGTCATTAATGACATACTTTTCCTTCTAATTTCGATTTAGCTCATCTCTTTGGCTTAATTAAGGCTTTTATTGATACGTTTTGTACCTCATAATTATCCTAATGTATATGTAGTTTGTTGCATAGAAGGGAAGAGGAAGAAACTGTTATGATGCCATAACAATTTTCTCTTCATCCTGGCAAGATATGAATAAAAAAAGACTTTAATGTGAGGAGGGAGTTCTGCTTAGGCCGACACTTTGCCTCAGTCTAAGAAATGGATGCATTTTTTAGGAGCTCGGAGGGGGGGAGCAGGTTAATGATCAGAAGGCAGAGAACTTTTTGCCTCTTTTGCAATCAGGTTTTCATAGGGTGAATTTATTATTCTAATGTAATAAAACGAAAATGTATTTAGAACCAAACCAAGATTATGTTTTAATTATCTCCCATTATGGATTATATGACTTCTGCACAATCTCTGAAATGAGCTCAAACATCTCTTGCTTTATCAATGACTTAAAAAACAAATTTATTATTTTTATCACACTGTAGAATATTGCAAGGAATTCCTGCCATAGATGACAAGCAAACATATGTTTCAGCACCAGAGATACCACCTGAATTGGCACAAGGAACTAGACAGCGTGCTCAGGAACCATATCTACAACTCTTGGGAGAGGAAGTAAGAAATTCCGTTAATATTAGTTTTCTCTACTTCATACGTTCTCAAACTTTTAAATTTCAGGGCCTTTTTTTATACTCTTAAAATTTATTGAGGACCTCAATAATTATTTATGTGGGTCATATCTATTGACATTTATAATGAAAATTAAAACTGAGAAAATGCTAAATGTTTATTTATTTATTAAAAAGAACAGTAATACAGTTGCATATATTAATATAAATAATGTATTTTTATGAAAAATAATTATATTTTTAAACAAAATATTTGATGAGAAAACTAGGATTTTACTTCTTTTGCAAATCTCTTTAATGTCTGGCTTAATAGAAGGGGGCTAGATTCTCGTGTTTGCTTCTGCATTCAATTTTGTGATAGGTTGTTTTAGTTGGAAAATTTTGGTCTTGCACAGATATATAGATGGAAAACAAAATATTATTTTAATAATTTTTAACATAATTGAAGATGTTCTCCACAGTTATGCCAAATAATATGCCAAAGCTTAATGAGTGGTGACTTCTTGAAAGTTAGTTGCAAGACATCCATTTCTGGGGAAGATGGGGCATAAGTACTTTTACATATTCCTATTCTTCTTGCTAAGTACAACTAAAAATACTGGATGTTCCAAACATAAAAGACTCCAAAAGGTGGAGAGAATGAAGCACACTACTTAGGAACTTTGGTGGTGAGTTAGTTTCTTAGGTTTTCTTTTTTGTGTCATATATCTTAGACTTGGAGCCGAAAAAGTTGGTAATCTAGAAACTAAAACAGGTCAAGAAAAAAAAGCCCCAACAGATGCCTGCTCTCTCTCTAGCCAAAGAGTCAGGGAAGACTCAGCCTAAAAAGACAGAATGTTTTTAGACAATAACCACTCCATTTCAGCCAAACACCACAGAAAAAACAATGGCCCTACCCCCACCTTCACCAGCAAAGGCCTAGTGGGAAATCTAGATTTTACTCTTGTCAGGATATAGCAAGGCACTCTAAACACCCCTGCCAGGGTGGTGTCAAAGAGGACTGAGTGTTGAGCTGGACTTTCACCTTAACAGAATAGTAATGAGGTTTCCCCTCCGTGTTGTCAGTTGAGACCACATGGGAATCCTGGACATCTATCCCTACCTCGTAGTAATGAGTCGCTCCTTTCCTTCCCCACTGCGCTGGTATCAGAGGAGCCCTAGCAGAATGTCAACTAAAGCAGAAGTTTTAAATAAGATCCAGAGCCTCATAGCATAACCCAAACTATCCAAATTTCAATAGAAAATCACTAATTATTCCAAGAACTAGGAAAATCTTAAACTGAATGTGAAAAGACAGTTAATAGATGCCAATACTGAGAGGACAGACATGTTAGAATTATCAGACAAAAATTTTATAGCCACCATCATTAAAGTGCTTCGATAAGCAATTATGAACTCATTTGAAACAAATGTAAAGAAATAGACTAAACGCAATTCCTATCACAATTCCAGTTGCATTTTTCATGGAAATAGAACAAACAACCCTAAATTTGATTTATATGAAACCATAAAAGAACCCTAAATAGCCAAAGCAATCTTGAGAAAGAAAAACAACACCATAGGCATCATGCTACCTTATTTCAAAATATATTACAAATCTTCAGTAATCAAAACAGTATGGTATTGGCCTAAAAAACATAGATCAATGGAACAGAATAAAGAGCCCAGAAACAAACCCACAAATATATGGTCAATTAACTTGTGACAAAGCAGCCAAGAATAATAGGGAAAGGATAGTCCCTTCAATAAATGGTGTTGAGAAAACTGGGCAGTCACTTGCAAAAGAATGAAACTGGACCACTATCTTACACCACACACAAAAGTTAACTCAAAATGGATTAAAAACTTGAGTGTAAGACCAGAATCTATAAAGCTCCTAGAAGAAACACAGGTGGTAATCTTCTTATTATCAGTCTTGGCAGTGATTTTTGGATTAGACACCAAAAGCAAAGGTAACAAAGCAAAAATATACAAGTAGGACTACATCACGCTGAAAAGCTTCTGCAGAGCAAAGGAAACCATCAACAAAAGGAGAAGGCGACCTACTGAATGGGAGAAAATATTTTCAAATCGTATATGTCCGATAATGGGCTAATATCCAAAATACATAAAGAACTCATACAACTCAATATCAAAAAAAAAAAAAGTACAATTAAAAAATGGGCAGGAGACCTGAACAGACTTTTTTCCAAAGAAGACACGCAGATGGCCAATAAGTCTATGGAAAGATGCTCAACATCACTAATCATCAGGGAAATGCAAATCAAAACCACAATGAGTTATCACCTCACATCTGTTAGAATGGCTATTATCAAAAAGTAAACAAATAACAAGTCTTGGTGAGGATGTGAAGAAAGGGAACCCTGTGCACTCTTGGTGAGAATGTAAATTGATGCAGCCACTATGGAAAATGATTTGAAGTTTCCTTAAAAAATTAAAAGTAGAACTACCACAGGATCCAGAAATTCCACTTCTGGGTATTTATCTGAAGAAAATGAAAACACTAACTTGAAAAGATGTCTGCATTCCCATGTTTATTTCGGCATTATTTACAATAGCCAAGATATGGAAATAACCTAAGTGTCCATTGACGAATGGATACAAAAATTGTAGTATGTATGTATGCACATATGTACATATGTATATGTATGTATATGTATACACACACGCACGCACGCACATAATTCAACCATAAAAAAGAATGAAATTTTGTCATTTGCGACAATGTACCTGGAGGATATTGTACTAAGTGAAATGTCATACAAGTACCATATGATCTCATTTATATGTGGAATGCAAACAAACAAACAAACAAACAAAAACCAAGCTCATGGATACAAAGAACAGATTGGTGGTTGCTAGAGACAGAGAGTGGGTAGCGGGTGAGATGGGTGAAGAGAGTCAAAAGATACAAACTTCTTTGCTGTCCCTTACCTCCAATCTCTCCCTCTTCTAATCCATATTATACCCATGGGGGTATAATATACTGTGTGGTGACTATGGTTAATAATACTGTATCGCATATTTGAAAATTACTAAGAGAGTAGATCTTAAAAGTTCTCATCACAAGAAAAAATTCTGTAACTATGTATGTTGAAGGATGTTAACTAGACTTATTGTCATAGTATTTAAGAATATATACAAACATTGAATCATTAGTTGTACACCTAAAACTAATATAATGTTATATGTCAAAAATACATCAATTAACAATAAGCAGAAAGGAAATAGAAAGTCTTAATAAAGAAATTGAAAATATAGGAAGAATCACTAAAATTTTAGAATTAAAAAATATAATAATTGAAATAAAAAGCTCAATGGATAGGCTCAAAAATAGAATAGAGGAGGCAGGAAAGGATCAGTGAACTTGAAAATAGAACAATAGAATTTATCCAGTCTGAACAACAAAGAGAAGTAGGCTGGAAAAAAAATTAGCAGATACTCAGAGACTTGTGGGAATTTAATAAGAGATCTAGTATTTGTGTTATCACAGTCTTGGAAGGAGAAGAAAAAGAAAGAGGGTGACTGAAAATATATAGGAAGAAATAATGGCTAAAAACTTCCCCAATTTGGCAAAAGACTTAAGCATATTCAGGAAGCTAAGCAAATCCTAAGCAAGAAAAATAAAGGAAACTGTACCAAGCCACATACTATTCAAACTTGTAAGAATAATGACAAAAGAAAGAACCTTGAGAGCAGCAAGAGAGGAACAATATGTTACATAGGATAAAAACAACTTGAATGACAGTGGATTTGTCATCAGAAACCATGGAGGCCAGAAGTAGAATGTTCAGTGGCAGAATATTTTTCAAGTGCTGAAAGAAAAGAACTACAAGCCCAGAGTCTGTATCTCAAAAAATATCCCAGGAATGATGGAGAATGAAGATATTTTCAGATGAAAGAAAAATAAGAGGATTTGTTGCCAGCAGACTTACCTTTAAAGAAAAACTAGAGAAAGTTCTCTAAACAGGAAGAAAATAGTTAAAAGAAATCTTGGGGTATCTAGAAGAAACAAAAACGTGTAAAGCAAAAATATGGGTAAATGCAACAGAGCTTCCTTTTCCTTTTGAGTTTTCTGAATTATGTTTGTCAGTTAAAGCAAAAATTTTTATATTTTTAAATATATATAGAGGAAATGTTTAAGACAATTATATTATAAATGGAGAAGGGTAAAGAGACCTAAAGGGAGGTAAGGGTTCTGTATATCACTTGAATTGGTAAAATGATGACATCAGTAGATCTTGATAAGTTATATTTCTATAATGTAATAGCTACAACAAAACTAAAAAGCTATATAAAAAGATACACTCAAAAAAAAAAAAAAGAAAACCATAGATAAGTAAAAGTAGAATTCTAAAAAATGTCCAAGTAACAGAGAGGTAGGCAAAAGAAAATAGAGAAATCAAAGAAATCGGAGAGAACAAACAGAAAACAAAAAATGAAATGGTAAACTAAATCTCTAATTTAAATGTAAATTGTCTAAATGCGCCAATTAAATGACAGAGATTGCAGTGTGGATTAAAAAACATGACCCAACTACATTGTATCTATAAGAAACTGACTTCAAATATAATGATATAGAGAGGATGAAAGTAAAAGGGTAAAAAAATATTATAGTAAAAACATTAATCAAAGAAAAGCATAAGTGACTATATTAATATCAGATAAAGTAGACTTCCAAGCAAATAAATTATCAGAGGCAAAGAGGGGAATTATATTACGATAAAGGTATCAACCCACTAGGAAGACATAGCAAAATATGCGAAGCAAAAAAATGAAACAAAGAATTAGCAATCCCACAATTAGAGTTGGAGACTTCCACACCCCTCTCTGAATAACTGATGGAACATTTAGATAGAAAACAGCAAGAATACAGAACTCAACAACTCCATCAACCAATAGGATCTAATTGAAATTTATAGAACACTACAGTCAACAAGAGCAGGATACACATTTTTTTTAAGTTCCCACAGAACATATAGCAAGATAAAGCAAATCTACGATACAATCAAACTAGAGATCACTAGCAAAGATAACAGAAAAATCTCAAAATGATTGTTTATTTTGATAGGTCAGTTGAACTGAACTAAAATGAAAATACAACATGTCAAAATTTGCGGAACACAGCTTGAGCAGTTTTGAGAGGGAAGTTTATAGCACTAAATGCTTACAATAGAAAAGACAATATATCAATTAGTAACAGAAGCTTCCACCTCAAAAATCAAGAAAAAGAAGAGCAAAATAAACTCAAAACAAGCAAAGGGAAGGGATAATAAAGAGTAGAAATAATGAAATTGGAAATAGAAAAATAAAGGAGAAAATTAATGAAACTAAATGCTAGTTCTTTGAAAAGATTAATAAAATTAATCTCTAGCAAGATTGACAAGGACAAAAAGAGAAAAGACAAAGTTACCAATATTAAAAATGAAACGGGAGCTATCATTACAGACCCTGCAGACATCAAAAGAATAATAAGGAAATACAATGAACAACTCTACACACATAAATTTGACGACTTAAATGAAATGGAACAATTCCTAAAAAACACAAACTACTACAACTTACTCAATATGAAATAGATAACTCTTAAGGAAATTAAATTCTTTATTTTAAACAACTCTCCTCTCTTCTGGAAAACAGTTTGGCAGATTTTTATTTTTTTTAACTGAACATGCAACTGCTACTCAACAATAAAAAGGAATGAACTATTGATACATGCAACTATTCAATGAATCTTCAGAGACATGTTGAAAAAAGTAAATTCTAAAAAAATTACTATATAATTTCATTATATAACATTCTTGCAAAGACAAAATTGTGTTTTTTGAAATGGAGAACAGATTATAGTTTTGAGGGCTTCAGGATAGGGGGCAGGCATGAGTGTTCTATAAAAGGACAACATGAGGAATCCTTATGGTGATGGAGATGTTCTGTGTCTTGATTGTATTGATGTCAATATTTTATTTGTGGTATTGTACTGTAGTTTTGTAAGATGTTACCTTTGAGATAAATTGGATAAAGAATAGATGGAATCTCTCTGTATTGTTTCTTAAATCTACATGTGAATCTATAATTATCTCAAAATAAAAAGTTTAGTAAAAAATTGCAGTCTTTGAACCAAAGGGAAAAAAAAAAGAAAAATTAAACTAAAAAAGAAAATATAAAATGAAAATTTATATAACTAAAAGAGAATATGTAAATGATAATTTGTACAGCTAAAAAGGTTTGTTGCAATTGAAATCTGAAACCACACCAATGACTTTTTCAAACCTCAATACATTAAAACGTATTGGTTTATTTTGTACTTTGAATGAATTCTTTACCACTCATGATTTTGTACTTTATGCATTAGTCATTTGGTAAATATCATTCATAAAGTTATGTAGATATTTGAATGTTGACACATTTTACTATATGTGTAAAAATATCTTATTTTTAAAATTTTTAGAAAAATCTTTTAGCATTAGGAACCTGGCAAACTCATGGTGCGGGACGCAAAATTCCAAAATTCTAATTCTAATGAGAGCTTAAATTTTTTCATCGGCACAAATACTCTCACTTGTCTTTTTTGAAATAACAGGTTTACTTTGTTCATTTTCAGGAAAACCTTGCCACATACCCAAGTCTGAATAACCACAGTTTGATGTTTGCCTTCTCAAATAAAAATGGTGGCTAGTTTAGTTCACAACTCTAAACAATAGCATACGTGCTTTTCCTCAAAACTGCCATCCTACTTCGCTATGGCTACAGAAACACTCTATGTGTACTTTTCATTTAGTCACACTGGGTATTAAAAAGATGTGTACTTAAAAAATTTGAGATTTAATTAAATTAACATTTTTTCTCCTGCTTCCTGGCGGGTATTTTTAAGGTGCTACTGCCTTGATTCATGCTAGGGTACCATCACTTTTACCCATTATAGTTTTTTACACCATCAGTGCAAATTTTAATACTGTTTTGCTTCTTAGTGTTATTAAAGAAATAGTTTCATGTGTGGGAAGGTCTTGAAAGGACCCTTAGGCAGGTCTTGAGGGTCTCCAGAGTTTCAGATGACTGTTTGAAAATTGTTGTTTATCCCTATGTTTCATTTGTGTGATGCTTAACTTACCCCTGAAACTAATTTGCATGTCTCTCTCCCTCAGTAAACAGAATATCTCACCTTGAGTCCTCAGTATGAACATGAGCTATTGTACTGGCTTGGAAACTACACAGTAACTAACCATAGGGGCTGTGCAGGTGCTGTTATACTAAATTAACTTAGGTTGCTTTATAGGTAGTAATTCAGTTTGCTGTGTAATCTCTACCCTCCTATCAAGTTCTAGCAGCCATGACCACTGATGTACCAACCATTTTCCTAGGTCTCTTCTTAAGAAGGTTGAACACTGCTGGGGAAACCAATTTACTGTAATAAATGTTTCTTCACTAGTTTAATTTGATGGATTCTCTCCTGAAGGTGCATCTGTGCTTTTCCTTGAGTAAAACCGCTGTTGTTTAGTGATAGCTTTGCCTCTCTTCCCCTTTTAGAGGCTTGTATCTCACTTACTTCTAGAGATATAATTTTATTCTGGATGCTTAAGCTGCTGGAAATCTCTCTACTACATGGAAGAAATTACTGTATTATATGTGTTATTATTTGAATATCTGGAATTTTCTTAAAATTTCTAGGTGGTCTTTGGAAGAAGAGTTGTCAGCTGACTTTGGAAGAGTTCTTTTATCTTTTAGCAAGGAATTCCTGGTTTTGGGGTCTGTACGGCAAAAGGTGATGCAGTGTGCCCAGCTAAACAGAGGACGAGTGAAACAGAAACTTAATTTTGAATTCCTATGTTGGAGAAATTAACATGGCAACTTCAAAATTGTTTTTTCTAAATATTCTGTTGATAGATGGAAAATGTAACACATGTATGGAATAGTTGAAGTATATTTGACTAGAAATAAAAGTAGTCTAGACTCAGTGTCACTTTATAATTGTGATTCTTTACCCATTTCGGTCTTCATATGTTATTCTAGAAAGTATATAACACCCATACCCCAGGAGATGTCACTGTTAAGGTTTTATAATTAATATCAGAGTAAAGCTTGCAAGTCGATGCTTTAAAATCATTTGAGCTCATTTTCCTGGTGAAAGAAATCTTTTTTGGGGAACATGCATAGTCTACTTAAATATTATTAAAAGTCAATGAAAATATGAAAGACAACATAATTACCCATGGTACCATGGACTCAAACAGGTATTATTTTAAAAATCTTACATTTTATTTAAGATTTTGTCATAAATGCCTGATTAATTTTACACCTCTATTTTTAAAATTATTTTTTCTTTTATCATTTGCTTTATTATTACAGGCATAACTCATTTTATTGTACTTCACAGATATTGCATTTTTTGTTTTGTTTTGTTTTACAAATTGAAGGTTTTTGGCAACTCTGTGTTGAGCAAGTCTGTTGGTGCCATTTTTCCAACAACATTGTGTGCTCATTTCGTGTCTCTGTGTCACATTTTGGTAATTCTTGCAACATTTCAACTGTTTTCATTATTATTGTGTTTTTTTATGGTGATCTGTGATCAGTGATCTTTGATGTTACTATTGTAATTATTTCGGCATGCCATGAACTGCACCCATATAAGACAATGAAGTTAATTGATAAATGTGGTGTGTTCTGACTGATCGTTCCCCATCTCTCCTCCAATCCTCAGGCTTCCCTATTCCTGAGACACAACAATATTGAAATTAGGTGAATTAATAACCCTACAATGGTCTCTAAGTGTTCAAGTGATAGGAAGAGTCAATCAATGTGGCAAATTTCCACTGTTATCTTATTTTAAGAAATTGCCACAGCCACCCCAACCTTTAGTAACCAGCACCCAGATTAGTCAGCAGCCATTACCATCAAGGCAAGACTCTCCTCCAGCAAAAGGATCATGACTTGCTAAAGCCTTAGATGACAGTTAGCATATTGTTTAAACAATAAAGTCTTCTCAAATTATATATATATATATATATATATATATATATATATATATATACACACACACACACATATATATACACACATATATATACACATATATATATTTTAGACACAGTGCTATTGCACACTTAATATACTACAGTATAGTGTAAACGTAATTTTTATATGCACCAAGGAACCAATTTATTGTAATATTTGCTTTATTGCTGTGGTCTGGAACCAAATCCACAGTATCTCTGAGGTATGCCTATATTATTTTATTGATAATAAACTTTATTTTTTAGAATTGTTTTAGACTTACAGAAAAATTACAAAGACAGTATGGAGGCTTCCCAGATACCACACTCCCTGTTTCTCCTATTATTAACGTAATAAAAGTAGGTTCACTAGTGGCCCCAAAAGTCCTAATAACTCACAGTACCTGTGCATGTGACTTTATTTGGAAACATGGTCTTTGTAGATGGAATTAAGAATCTTAGGATGAGATCATCCTGTATTTAGGGTGGGTCCTAAATCCAATAGGACTGCTATCATTAAAAGAGGAGAACACCGTGTGAATATACAGGTGCGTGGGGAAGAAGGCCATGTGATAGAGGCAGAGACTGGAATGATGCAGCTGCAAGCCAAGGGACACTGAGGTTTGCTGGCAACCACTAGAAGCTAAAAGGAGGCAAAGAAGGATTCTTCTCTAGAGTGTCTGAGGGAGCATAGATTGCCCCTGCCCCACCCCCTACCACATCTGATTTTGGACTTGTAGTCTCCAGAACAGTAAGAGAATACATTCCTATTGTTTTGGGCCGCCCTGTGGTAATTTGTTATGGCAACCCTTGGAAACTGACACATTACAGTAGTATAGTACATTTGTTAAAATCAATGAAACGATGTTTATACATTACTATTAACTAAGATCTATGCCTCATTCAGATTTCCTTAGCTTTTATATAATGTCCATTTTCTGTCCCAGGATCCCATCCAAGATAACAGTGACATTCAGTTGTCATGTCTCCTTAGGCTTCTCCTGGCTGTGACAGTTTCTGAGACTTTCTTGTTATTGAAGACCTTGACAAGTTTTGGGGAGTACAGTTCAGATATTTTGTAGAATGTCCTTCAATTTAGATTTGCCTCATGATTTTGGGAGGAAGACCCACTGAGGTAAAGTGCCATTTTCATCACGTCATAACAAGGATACATATTATCAACGTGAATTACCACAGTTGGTGTTAACTTTGATCTCCTGTCTAAGGCAGCATTTACCAGGCTTCTTTGTGAAGTTCCTCTTTTTTCCCCTTTTCCATAAGGTACTCTTTGGAAGGAAGTCGTTACGTGCGGCTTACGCTTAAGGAATGTGGAGTTATGCTCTGCCTCCTTAAGGGTAGAGTATATACAACGATTAATTTAAATTCATTGGGGAAGATTTGTTTGTTCTTTCCATTTATTTATTTATTCAGTTATTTATATCAGTATGACTTAGAGATATTTATGATATACCTTGAGATACATCCAACAGTGCCAAATTTGGCTCCTACCATCCTCTGTTTGCTTAATTGTTCAATTCCAGTATAGAAGTATACATGCATAGGAGTATCAGAATTATTAATCCATGTTCCTATGTGATACAACTTTATCAACTAAAGTACAGTGCTATGCACAGTTTCTTTTGCTTTTAATTTTATATACTCCACTCATTTCTGTTACTAAGGTCAGCAACTTTTCCCCCATCCCCTTCTGTGAAGTAGTTTCATACATTTGTAATATAGTTAGATTGTTTTGTTACATTCTGCAACCCATACTGGGATTCCTCTTAATCTTTTAAATGATTTTTTAAAATTAGCATATGTTAAGGTTTGCTCATTGTTCTGTAAAGTTCAATAGGTTTTGACGAATGCAAAATGTCATGTAGCCACAATTCCAGCATGTTACGGAATAGTTTTACCTCCCTAAAAATTCTCCTATGCCTGATTAGTTTTTATTTGGAAAAAGTTTAAAAAAACAAATAAATAAACACAGAAATCAAAGTAACACACACTTGAGAGTATGCTATCAGGAATTTATGTGTTAATATTTTGTTTTACTTGTTTCAGATTTTTAAAAATAAAATAAAATGTTAAAATAATTTAAGCTCTCTTATATTTCTTCCTAATTCCATTTCTTTTTTTCCTTACCCATGGGCAGTTACTGTTATAATTGTTGTCTTTCTAAGCTATGTTATACTTTACTGGATGTGTTTGTGACCCTAAGCAATAAATACTGTAGTTTTGTGTGTTCTCTATATATTTATATAAAAGCACTATTTTGTATGCATTTTTATAAAACTTGCTTATTTTACTGTCAATATTATGCTTCTAAAATCTACTTATGGTTTATAATTTTTGTATTTGAATGGTTTTATTAGTATTTAGTTATATGAATATACCACATTTTGTTTATCTATCAATGGACATTGAAATGGGGCTTTGATTTTTGCTATTTCATATACAGTATGAACATCCTTGTACATATCTCTTTATGCACACATGTAAGAATTTCCTTACTGTACAGCTAGAACTAAATTGCTGGATCATGTGGCATTCACATTTTCTATTTTCTAGAAATGACCAATTTGTCTCCACTGTGGTTCTATTAATTTCCCTACATCCTTGATAGCACTCGGAATTGCTGACTTTATATATTTGCTAATCTGATGGGTATGAAAAATTCTCCACAGACTTTCAGAGGCTGTGGAACATATCACTTCACTTCCTAGGCAACTAGATAAAATTTTGACAGGAGTTTGGATTTTTACCATAGGGATCATTTGTTAGTTTCTAATGGCTTTTGTTATTTTCAAAGGTGCCTGCTTATCCAGGATTTACGAAGTTGTTTTGGAATCTAACTTCACCCAAATTCTCTGTCCCAGTATCTGTTATGAAGGAAACTCTATATCCAAAATATGAGGTAACATAGTGAATGACTTTATTGTTGTTGTTTAATAATTAAATTGTATAATTGATTACATTAACATTTATTGGACCATTGTTATGTAAATTGTCAGATAACTATTGCCATGATTAAGAATAATTAGATAGCACTATAAAAATTATATATGTAATAAGTAATTTTCTATGTATGTATTATAAGTACATATACTTATAAGCCTATAACTATGTGTATATTTACATACATATACTTATACATTATATACATATTTCTAAAAAATATTGTACTTATCTATGTTACTTTAGCCAGTCCTTTTCTTTTTTAAAAAAATTTTTAAATCAATCAATCAATCAATTAATTAATTTATGGTGACATTGGTTAACGAAATCCAATGTTTCAGTTGTACACTTTAACAGTAAGGCATATATCCCATAGTTAGATTTCTTTCTGTCACCACATATTTGACCCCCTTTACCCCGTCTATCTTCACCCTCAAGTTTTCTTTTTGAAAGGATATTTTTATTTGACTGAGGTTCCAAGATACAAAACTACTTGGGTTGTATAAAAGATCTTCATAGTATTTTCATTTGCTTTTAAAAGTGCATTTTTAGTTAATTTAATGTTAAAAAGTTTATCACTACCACATACAATTATTAGTTTTTTCTTCTTCCTTTAAGAGTGTTTGCTTACTCTAGTTTCATATTATGTCTATTATTTTAAAAAGGAAAAAATCAAGAGAAGAAACCCAAAATCATCTGTTATTCTTTCCCTCCAGACAATTACTGCCCACTTTTTGGCCTTTTTCTTTCATTCTTAGAAATTCCTCCTCCTCCTTCTTTTGTTCTTTACCCCTTTTTCCTCTCCCTTCTCACTTTTTCCTCTTAAATTCAGCGATGAATGTCATCGTGCATAAATTTTTAATAGTGTTTATGATTATTTTGTTTGCTTAAAATTTTAGGCAGCTTACTAAAACACATATATCAGAAAAGGATAAAACGAAAAAGTTAAGGAAATCATGGGGAAAACATAACAAGAGTAATAACATAATAAAGTGAGAGATAAGATTAAATCAAAAGAAATTCTGTTCATATATGCTATTGCTTGAAATGGGATCATTCATTTACCTCTTAGCTTCTCTGCAACCAAGGCTGGGATGGAATCACATTTCTATTAGCCCTATTGTTACTACGTGTTTAGAATGTTAATATTGTTACATCTTTACATTTCTTGGATTACTTGATCATGGTGTATTATTCTTAAATAATATATAGATCAGGTAGATTCTGGTCTTCAATTTCTGTCACCCTTGCCCCAAGAAGTTGTATATCTGCAGCTCAGATTTGCAGCTGTTTTAGTAAACATCCTGAGAATAAAAGCATCTTTGAATACTGGACTTACCTTTACAGGTTCTTGCCTTTTTGTGGATTTTGGCTCAGTATCTCTTCATCATCTTGTTAGCCCTTTGATGCTTTGAAGAGCATATTTTCATATTATATGTAGCTTTCGTAGTTGTCTTCAGAAGAATAAACCTAGCCTGCCATAATTAGAAGCAGAAGTCATAATTGACTTCTAAGTTAGCAAACTGTTTTCATTTTCATCTGCATCCTAGCTTTTATTACATGCATACCAATTTCAGCAATATCCCTGGAGTGGAGAATTTTTACATTAGATATCATGTAAGCAATATTGTTATTGCCCTCTCAAGGCACATTAGTTTGGGCAATGTCTTGGAAGGTTCCAACATATAAACTGCATTTTCTTTTTAAAAAGCAGCCATTGATTGTTAGTAAGTTCTGCTGTTTTCATATCTGTAAAATATGGTACAGTAAGACTTCACTTACCATTGTGGATAGGTTCTGTGGCTTTAAGCAAAATGATATATAACAAAACCAATTTTATCCTAAACTAATTGACATTAAAATAGTTAAGTTTCTATGGCATCTCATCATTGTTATAAAATGTTACCTGCTGTACTAAGGTTTTTGTTTTTGTTATTGTTAAAAGCATTCTTTTAAATATGTAATATCTGCTAGTCCATCATATTTGAGTATTTTGTGTAAGTGCATGACAAATTAGTTCCAAAATTTCTTGTGTAGTTTGTCTTTGAAGAATAATGATGAAAGTGACCAAGTCCCGTTTTGCTATATCTAGTAATTTTTTTACCTTATATTTGCTCTAGATACTTTCTGAAAATACAGCAGAGGGGGATGAACAAAAATTCAATGCTGGTGATTTCTGAATTACCCATGGCCTTCTCCATATCTGTTCCATTCTCAGTGATAATTACATGATGCTTTTAATAGCTGATTGCCTATTGAGTAAATATTTTTTGAATTTGAAATTTTAGTTGTGTGAGACCTAAAAATTTTCAGCAAACTAAGCAGCAGAATGATTTAATTCATATGAATCCACCAGGCTGTCAAACTTAGGTCTTCTAGTTGTTTCTACATATCCAAGTCACTGATTACAAGATAGACAAGTAGCACATTTAATAATCATAATCATTGCAACAGTTTACCTTTACAACAGTAAACATACATATATAACTTAATCAATAGTTTATATTATAAAGCATTTAAAGATATTTTTATTTCAATTAACATTTAGAATGCTGTCTTGTATTTTACAGTGAATAGTCATATTGACAATCAATCCAAATGGTAAATTTTATTCATAATCCTGATGTTGATATGCTGAATAGATTAAATGCCAACCTGTGAGATCACAGGATCCTATGATTAGGGATGCTAGAAACAACAAAGAAGTATCCATTTGACTAAAGACCAATGCTAAAGACAAATTGAAGGTTTTGGCCAAATACTAAGGCTGCAGCTAGACTTTGATGCATCTTTGGTAAACATTTTCTATAATTCTGTCCTTTTCACATGTTTCTCTTTTGGTAATAATGTTGTACTACAAAGTAACAGTAATCATAGTTTTTTTTTTTAAATATTCCACTCTATAATTTAAAACTTATCTTTTTACCACAGAGTGTTCAAGCAAGCAGGATTTTAATTGAGAAATTTTCATCTGAAAGCAAAGAAAGCGTTGTTACTTTAAATCAGCATAGCAGAAGAGGTCTTAGGGTATGTATACTTTTTATTCTGAATTTTGGATTGGTTGCTTTATCTGCCTGCAGCTCAGATATTATTTCTGGTAATCTCAGAAATTGTTTCTTGGTGCTTCTTCAGTCCAGGAAATGCCTCAGAACATTCACTGTTGTCACTGCCACAGCCACTTTGGATTATAGTTATCTCTTTATGTCGTTCTCTTTTCTGAGGACACATTTCCTCTTTTTCAAATATGTTGTTTTTATGGCACTCAGAAGATGTTATCTACTAACCAATAGTGGGATATCTGCTGTGAGTTTTCCTAAGATTTCTAAAGTTTCTGGTTTTGTACTCATTTATCACTTCTTGCCTCGATCTTCAATGATCAAAAGAATATGTTTATAAATCTTTTGAACAAATGGGGGAATTGTCATGGCCATGAAACATGGTAAAAGTTAATTCTCTAAATGGTGATCAGACTCATGCTCTTGACTTTGTTATCACTGCAGTGAATCCAAGAATGCTAATTAAATAATAAACACAATTGGAGAGAAAAGAGATAGTGATTGAGAAAAGAAAGGTATAAAATTTATATAATTGGTTTATTAATAAGTGTCTTAAATATTATGGAGACAAATAAGAAACAGTTTTATTTTTCTTTCATTAGTCCCTTCAACTCTTTACTCCCCTTGATATCTTGGGATGCCGATTGCTACATAGTGGAGAGTCTTAGAGTCCTGGATAAATCAAATTCCTATTGTAGTCAGTTAACTGGGTTAAAAATGTGTGTATGCCTCTTCCCATACAGTCAAGTAATACTTTTTTTTTTTTTTGAGGATATAATGTTTCTATTTAATATAGATTAGTTTTTTTTTTTTTTTTTTTTTGCTATTTTCCTCATAGCACTTACTAAATATTTGCCCTTTTGTATGTTTGGTCTTTGTATTCCTTACTAGTTTGGGGTCATATCATTATTATTCCCTCTTTTATCTGTAACACCTATAGCAGTGACTATCATAGAAAAAACAATTGAACTAACTAATGACACTTTCTAGTTTGAAATGCCATTTATACTTTCTGGACCAGTGTAGTAGCACTACTTACATCTATCAGATAATTCCCATTTTAAGTAGCTGTTTCTTTCAATCCATCCTCCTTCCTGCCTCCTGCTATATTTTTAAAACACAGGTATGATTATATTACTCATCTCTCAACAAACTGAGTAACTCCACCTACCAAATAAAATCAGAGTGCTTAAATAAGTCTTATATCCTGGCCTCATTATATTTTCTATTCTAGCTTCCATTATATTTCTGCTTCTGTGTAACCTCCATGTACCCTGTACTCTGCCTGCACCAGAGCCCTTGGGGACCAAAATCCCAGCACTGTGACACTTCTCTGTTCTTGTTTAGGCTATTCTATTGGCCTGGTATGTTCCCAACCCCATCTCAGTCCATGGAAATATTGCTACCTTTCACAGGCAAATGCTGATGCTACCTCTTCAAGGTGGTTTACTCAGTTTCCTTCCCATTCAGAATTAACCTGTCCTTCTCTTCTATTCCTTTGCCCCTCATTCATGCCATCTCTACAATCATTGCCACCGCCACTTGGAATTATAGTTATTTCTTTATATCTGTTTTCACCATTATACTGGTTGAGGACATGGAACATGTCCAGTTTATTTTTTGTACTTTCTACTCTAATATAGTGTTACTTCTTAACTCTTTAATATAATAGCTCTCATAATAAGTGATGATATTTGTGTGGTCTTATGGATAAAAGGTTGAAGTTACTCATGATTAGAAGTGACTGTTCAGGGGCCAGTAGCTGCTCCAGGTCCCACTAGTACAGCCCTAGGGCTAAGAGGGTTGATGGCTTAGCATATCTATGGCACATTCATACACACCTGTGCCCCTTATACCAACTGGAAAGGTTTGCAGCATAGCACTTTGCACATAGCAGATACTAGGTAAGTGTTTGCTATATCCAGTTGTGTTGTAAAAAACAGGATAGTTTCCATTATTATATCTTTTCAAAATTAATGGACAGATTTTAAGTTCTGCATCTTTCTGTGAACTCAGTGACTTCAAAATCAGTAAGAACCTGTGCTTTAACTAATATTGCTGCATTTTGTTAATTTACCTGAACAGTTACCATTGGTCAACTGATATTTATTGGTCATATGATATTTTAGTTTACCACATAGTATCTAAAGTCAATGTATAATTATCATTTTATTATTTCAGCTTTTTTATCTAAAAAAATCTTCATCATTTGAAAATATTCAAAAAAGTTTCAGCACACAATCTCCACAATTAAAGGTATGATAATTTTCACTTTTTATTATTCAAAGGAAATGTTTATTTTACAAGTAATTATCACCACCTATATATTTTGTTTGTTTGTTTGCTTTCCTGAAATAGTGTAGTCAGTTGATTCATCCAGAGTAGATTGAAAGTTTGGATCTGAGTGTGTATTTGCTAGCCCATGTAAGATTGTGCTTGGTGGTAGCATTTTAAGATTTCAACAACTCTTGGAAGTGTCTCATAGTCATTATTTGACTTTACCTGGTACATTATAAATAATTTATACTATTGACCTACACTTGAATCAGGCTCACACTTTGAAAACATTTTCATGAACACTATTCCAGTTTGATCTTGAACTTTGTAATATCCTGATGGGAAGGAAGGTGAGACAGATACACGTTTTATACATGAAAAAGCAAAGGTTAGAAAGTGATAAATGGCAGAGCTAGTACTAAAACTCATACTTCTTACCAAATGAAATGTGCTTTCCTCTTCACCAAGAATCCATAGACATTTTTGAAACACTGGTTCTTACCATCAGTGGCATTGACATCTAGCTCCCAGTTTTTTTCTCCCCAAGATCTGACAGTAACTTCCTTGATTCTCCACATTAATTGCTTCTAACTTGCTTTTTTAAAAATTAAATTTATTGGGGTAAGTGAAATTATATAGGTTTCAAGTGTACAATTCAATCTGTATTTTTTGCATGTATATTCCATTGTGTGTTCATCACCCAAATTTAAATTTTTTCTGGCTAACTTGCTTTTTATCTGCCTAACGTTAGCCTACTTCCTATTTCATTTCAAACATTCACCTTTTCTATTAACTCTTCGATTCCTCTGTTTTGTAATCCTGTACACTGACACTATTCTTAAGATTTATTTTATTGACAAATAATTGACATATACCATTACATTAGTTTTAGGGGTACAACAAAATAATTCTATTTGTATATATTTTGAAATAATCACTACAATAAGCCATCATCACACATAGTTATACACTTTTTCTTATGATGAGACTCTTTAAGATCTATTCTTTTAGCAACTTTCAAATATCCAAGACAGTATTTTAACT
This sequence comes from Eidolon dupreanum, assembly GCA_028627145.1. Lineage (NCBI taxonomy): Eukaryota > Metazoa > Chordata > Mammalia > Chiroptera > Pteropodidae > Eidolon > Eidolon dupreanum. The sequence goes on from CM053509.1 coordinate 73,964,665, forward strand.
ATAGTCACCATGCTGTACATTACATCCTCAGAAATTATTTATTTTATAACTGGACATTTTTACCTTTTGGACTGCCATCATTCTTTTTATCTACACCCAACTTTCCAGCTCTGGCAACCAACCAATCTATTGTCTGTATCTATGAGTTTTTTTAAAAAATTATTATTATTACTATTATTATTACTATTATTATTATTTTTAGATTTCACATATAGGTGAGATCATACAGTATTTGTCTTTCTCTGTTGTACTGACTTATTTCACTTAGTGTCCTCAAGGTTCAGCCATATTGTTGCAAATGGCAGGATATCATATTGTTTTATGGCTGAATAGTATTCTAATATATATCTTTTTATATCTTGGCTTGTGAAGAATGCTACAAAGAACATGGGGGTGCAGATATCTCTTTGAGATCATGATTTCTTTCCTTTGTATATATACACAGAAGTGGAATTGCTGGATCACATGGTAATTCTATTCTTAATTTTTTGAGGAATGTCCATACTTTTCTATAATGGTTGTACCAGTTTACATTCCCATCAACAGTGCACAAGGTTTCCCTTTCCTTCACCACTTGATGTCGCTTGTCCTTTTGAGACTAGCCATTCTAACATGTGTAAGGTGATATCTTATTGTGGTTTTGATTTCCATTTCCTTGATAATTAGTGATGGTGATCATCTTTTCATGAACCTGTTGGCCATTTGTAAGTCTTTGTTGGAAAAAAATCTCTATTCGGTTCCTCTGCCCATTTTTTAATCAGAGTGTTTGGGTGCTTTTTCCTATTGAGTTGTAAGAGTTCCTTATATATTTTAGATATTAACCCCTTATCAGACTGATGGTTTGCAAATATTTTTCTCCATTCCATAGGTTGCCATTTCATTTTGCTGATCATTTATTTTGCAGTGGAGAAGCTTTTAGTTTAATATATTCTTACTTGCTTATTTTTGCTTTTGTTGCTTGTGCTTTTAGTATTATATCCAAAAAATCATCACTGAGATCAACATCAAGGAAATTTTCCTATATTTTCTTCTAGTAGTTTTACAGTTTTAGATCTAATGTTTGAGTCTTTAATTCAATTTGAGTTAATTTTTGTAAGTAGTGTAAGATAGAGGTCCAATTTCATTCATTTACATGTGAATATCCAGTTTTCCCAGCAAATTTCTTAAAGAGACTGGCCTTTTCACATTGAGTGTTCTTGGCTCTCTTATATAATATTAGTTGATTATATATATTATATATGTCTCAATTCTGTTCCATTGGTCTATGTGCTTGTTTTCATGACAATATCATGCTGTTTTTATTACTGTAGCTTTGTAATAAAGTTTGAAATAAGGAATTGTGATGCCTCCACCTTTGTTCTTATTTCTTAGGATTGCTTTGGCTATTTGGGGCCTTTTGTGGTTCTATACAAATTTTAGGGTTGTTTTTCTACTTCTGTGAAAAATGTTATTGGACTTTTGCTAGGGATTGTGTTGAATTAATAAATGGCTTTGGGGAGTACAGGCATTTAAAAATACTAATTTTTCTTATTCATGAACTTGAGATATCTTTCCATATATTTGTGTCTTCTTCAATTTCTTTCATCAAGGTATTGTAATTTTCAGTGTACAAATCCTTCATCTTCTTGGTTAAATTTATTCCTAAATATTTTATTCTTTTTGATGCTATTGTAAATGTGATTATTTTTCAGATGATTGTTAGTGTACAGATATGCAACTGATTTTTGTATGTTGATTTTGTAACCTGTAACTTTACTGATTTATCAATTAGTTCTAATAGTGTTTTGGTGGAGTCTTTACAGTTTTCTTATATAAGATTATAGCTTCTTCACAAGCAAACAATTTGACTTCTTTTTTGATTTGGATGTCTTTTTTTTTCCACTTTTTCTTTTCTAATTGCTCTAGTTGAATAAAAGTGGCAAAACCAAGCACTTCTGTCTTATTCCTGATCTTAGCGTGAAATCTTTCAATCTTACACTGTTGAATATGATATTAGCTGTGGGTTGGTCATATGTGGTCTTTTCTATGTTGAGTTTTGTTCCTTCCATACCAAATCTGTTGAGAGTTTTTATCATGAAAGGATGTTGAACTTTGTCAAATCCCTTTTCTGCATCAATTGAGATGATCATAAGATCTTTATCTTTTATTCTATAAATGTGATGTATCACATTTTTGATTTGTGTATGTTGAACCATTCTTGCATCTGAGGTATAAATACCACATGGTCATATTGTATGATCCTTTTAATGTGTTGTTGAATTCAGTTTGCTAATATTTTCTTTTCTTGATATATATATATATATATATATATATATATATATATATTAGTGTGTGTGTGTGTGCGCGTGCGTGTGTAGAAATACACACACATGTGCATACATACATAATGGAAAAATAAGGAAATCTTGCCTTTTGTAACAACATAGATGGACTTTGTGGCATTATGATAAATGACAGAGAAAGATAATTACTGTCTGTTCTCACTTATACGTGGAATCTAGAAAAGCTGAATTTAGAGAAACATAAAGTGAATGGCTGTTGCCAGGGGCTGGAAGGGAAAGTGGAGGCATGGGGTTTTGTTAGTCAAAGAGTACAAACTTCCAAGTATAAGATTTGTAAATTCTGGGGATCTAATGTATGGCATGGTGACTATAATTAACAATATTATTATTATATATTTGAAGGTTGTTAGGAGAGTAGATCTTAAATGTTATTTCCACATAAAAACAATGGTAATTACGTGAGGAGATAGAAGTGTTAACTAACCTTATTGTGGTAATCATTTCACAATAGTACATGTTTCATATTATGACATCGTATGCATTACACTTACATATTTATATGTCAATAATATCTCAGTAAACCTGGAAACAAAACTTAAACCCATTCTGGTAGCTCTGCTCTATAGTTATAGATTCTGTCAGTGATTTTTTACAGAGTGTTCAACGCAGCTGTATATGGCCACTCTGTGTAATTTATATCTAGACAGCAAGTGGGAATATGAGCATCTTATATTCTACATCTTTTCAGATATATGTTTTCCCAATATATACATATGTGTTTATATTTCTGGATATTTACATATACATACATACATACATACATACATACATATATTCCATTGTTTGTTTACTTCTCTATTTTCTATTCTAATTATGTATTGAGTTAATATATAGTTTCTTGAGATAGGGGAAGTATAGTTAGTCACATAGGATAAATATTGCTAATGTTTTTGGTACATCTCAAAGTATATAACTAGCTTATATGAAGTTATTATGTTTGGAATTTGAGCCTAAATTCACTATAATGAAAAACATCTCTAAAACAAATTATTATTTATTAGCAAAAAATTAAATGCAGTTAATTTATTGACAATAGTTCGATAGGCTGGAAATGCTATAACAAAGGATTGGAATTAATCTCTTTTTACTAGTAATGAGTGCTGTTAGAGTTTCAAGTACTAATAATGACTGCAAATTATTAATAATGATTAATATTATAATATTAATATTATTGTTAAATTAAATCGATTCTATAATATTAGAGAAATAAATATTAAGCTGGAATCCTATTACTTAAGCTTCTAAATAGTAAATTGAAAATTATCATAGAGGATATTTGAATACTATTGTTTAGAAAGTCAATGTTGTTAAAGTGCTTTTGAAAATAGATTCACAATTTTCTTTTACAAGATAAGGCATTTTAATAATTTTTGTCTATTGTACCCATTTTTTGCATTAAGAGCAAGAGTATGAACTTTATTTGGATATGTAAAAGCATTCTTTTTAAATTAAGAATATAGAAAATATAATTAATGCCTATCTACTTAAAATTTTTCAGTAGTGACCAGACTACATTAATAGTAATTGTAACTGAATTAATTTTAAATGTACAGCAACTAAATTGATTTTATATTTTTTCTGCCTCTTTGTTTCTTCTTCAATAAGAGAGTAAAATCTGCGGTTGAGTTGAGAAAGGAGAAGACCATAGCTCCATTAGAGATTAAAGATAACATGCAAAACAATATAAAAGAGGTGATGTTTCAAAAAGCAAAGGAATTGGAGCGTCATCAGATCGTTGAGCGAAGTGAAACTGAGGAACCCGTCATAAAAGAAAATATAGATACCATCTTAGATACCATTCAGGACAATTACAGTATGACAGATCTGTCTGTCTCTCTCGTTGAAGCATCTAAAAAAGCTGGCATTAGTTATATTGTTTATCCCAAGAAAAAGAGAATAAAATGGAAGAAAGGATGGAAACTTCGTAGAGTTACAATGGTGTTGGAAGAGTTATCCAAACCTCCGAAAATTCTTAAAAGGTCCTGTTTAGTCAGTAATTGTTATAGTTTAAGAAATGCATTGTGGTTTTGGCCTTAATTTTATAATTTCACCCATTGAAGTTGTTATTATTTTACTCAACACTGAAGATATGCTGAACTCTTAGCTAAAGGATAATCCCTTATTTTTTAATATACAGCTATTTAATAGCATAAATATGTGAATAGCTCAAACTATAATTTAAAGGTGGGACTGATTTAAGAACATGAAGTAAGACAGAGATCAACCCTGGTGGAGACTGCCATTCAAGTCAAGTCCCGAGTTCTCCGCGCACTACTTTTGCTTAAGCTTCCCCTGCAACAAATATAATAGCTGGAAGCTTTTTTGTTAGCTTATCTTTAGAAAACTTTAGGTAGGTTTTTCTAAGTTGACAAATGTTTTAGATCAGAATCAGAAGATTATACATTTTTGATGCATTTTCTCTTTTCAAAGTGTTATGAATCTTCACCACCTTAGAAAAGATAATATACAGCACCATTTTGGCCATGACCAAAGTGACTTCTACTTACACAAAGAATATAAGTGATGTAACACTGCTTCACTGAGATGTTTTCCTGCTTACTAACCATTTATCATTTTGATTATAAAGTTTAACCATTTGAACAGATTGATTTACTTTTTAATAACTGAATTGGAAATTTGTATAGACTGCCAACAGTTGTAACAGGAGCTGTAGGATGAGCCTTTTGGTGAAGGCAGTAAAATAAACTGGGATTATTGATATAAGATAGTACAACTTTCCTAACTTCTTTGAAAAATCTTTAATTTACCACAGAAATGTAGCTATGAAATAATTGTTATTTTAAAACAAGTTTATGGAGCAACTTTAAAAATAATTTATTTCTATAGTTTGAGATATTTGTTCACTGATCTTAACTTGGTTAAGATTATCCTTCTTTCCATTTTATATCAGACCTTTAAGCTTCTTTAATCACATTCATCCCCTTAAATGATAAGTCCTGACTTCTACCATCCAACTTCCAAACTTGACTATTCTTGAAAGTGAATCTTTGGTATCAGTCCTGGTTTACTTGGCCCATCTTGCTCTTTTACACCCCCAAGAAGGGCAGAATTTTTATCTACAAGCAGGAAGTGACATATTTTCCTTACTGCCACTTAGTCCCGCATGGTCAGGTATTACATTTAGTATACTGTCTCGATAGATGGCGGTATGGGATAGAATGAGGACAGTCCAGAAATTTCCACTTGACCTTTACTGCTATTATCTCCCTCAGGTTATAGCTTATGCAGTTTTAAATTGATTCATTCCCACTCTGCATTCTGGGAGTAGGGAAATTATCACAGGATGGGTCCATGTCTCATAAGATCTGCTATTAGGTGGTTTCAGGCCAAGATTCTTTCTACTACTCAACCTTCATAATTCCCTAATTAGGTTGATGGATTTCAGTGGCAACCACAGTGAGTATCTATCTGTGGATCAGCATAAGTTTAGAGCCAGTATCTAATAATCTGCAAAAGGTTTGTGTTTTCAATCTTTCTCAGATATTTGGAAGCTTTTGGGGAAAATTCAATAAATAAATTTAGGCCACATAATAAGATCTTTCCTCAGTGGGACCTGCTTGGCCTTCTTGTCAAGTGGGAGGTTTTGGATTGTGAGCTGGCTTATGTCTGAGAGCTGGGTAATCACTATAGCTAATTAGGCATATACCCAGAAGACCTAGAAGTTTTTCACCTATGTAAGTGAAAGAACACCTTAGAAGCCTGTCCATATACCTCATTTCTAAGGATCTATAGTCTTTTAGTTATTGCCACAGATCCTTGTGAGTTAAAATTCTGTGATTACCATTCTGCCCCTGTGGTTTATTTTGGTAATTGTGTCCACAAAATTCAGAAATCTGTATTTAACAAATCTCTGGCAACTCTGATGCACAACAGAGAAATAGTTTTCTTTGTGGCTGAGTTGATTTATTGATTATAAAAATAATTATGTTTCTGTAATTTAAAAATCACTCTTTTAAAAACTAGATCAATGTCTCATGGAATCCTTCCTGGACAGAAGAAACATTTGCTGAAAATTCCATTATATGAACGTCCACTTCAGTGTCCCAGCCTACCATCGTGTTTAGATTTTGACAAATTTGTCCAAAGTCGGGGAGGAATTCCAGAAAATACTGACCCTCAAACATGGGTTGTTGATCTATTCTCTAAGCATAAACCTCAGAAGACAACTGCAAGAGAGAAAGTTGTTAAAGTATTTGTTCCGAAAGACTTGTCTGGAGAAGTGAAAGAACCACCAAAACTAGAACTGAGTGATTCTTTGACGTCTAGTCTTCCTCCAGACGTCATTAAACATTATGAATCCGAAGTGAAGATCTTGACTGAAGAAATAAATCATAAAAAAATATATCCTGCATTTTTATACTGTAGACGTGGAGCTATTTATAGGAAACTGGGAAAGTTACAGAGTGCCATGAATGATCTACAGGAAGTAAGTTTTATTTAATCAAGATAACTATTTATAATTTATACTTGCATATAATTATATAATAGTTTTTACTAAAATTTTGAACAATGAATTTGTATTGTATATTTGTGATTGTAAAAATTATATTTATTGACATTTTCAAATAATAAATATTAAAAGCACTAGATTTTTTTTGTCAGATTGGGAGGTACTATTTTATACCATACACTTAACAAAACAATTGGGATCCCTAATGTTTGAAATTTGATAGGATATCTTCCTTTAATAAATCAACTTTAATTGAATTTATACATATATTTTCTAGGCTATATTTTTGGAACCATTGTTTCTCAATGCCTATTGGCACCGACATCTCATTTATCTTTTCCAAGACAAGATTAGTGAAGCTTTGGATGATTTGAATTATATAAATAAATATAATAAAAATAATGCAGGTGGGTTATCTGTGCAGACAATTATACTGATTATATCTTTACCTAAGCTTTGGTGATTTAGTGGTATTATAAAGATACATAAACCAGTAGACATAAGTCTCCAAACAGATTGTGACTTTCATAAGTTAAATTTATTGTAATATTGTAAATTTAAGACTTGTATGATCCTGTATTATTTTCACAATACTCATCATGGTTTGAAATGTTAATGTCCTTGGTATATATTACAATAAATTGATTGCTTACTGTTCATCCCACAAAAAGAATACGAACTTAAAAATTTTAGTTTTAGAGTGATTCACAAATCTTTTCTTGACCATAGATCTCTGAATTAAGAATTTTAGTGTTCCTAAGACTTCTTGGCTGGATGAAATCTATATGTTTGCCCTTATGGAACATAATTTAATCAACTTGAACTTTTAGAGAATGAGAAAATGTCATACTCATCTTTGTATCCCCAGCATCCACAACATAACCCTAAAATGTAGCATGAGCTTTATAAACGTTTTCTGATCTATGCCGATCTCTGTTAAAAGTTCATATAATTTTGTGCCATTAAAATCTAACTTTTCACTATAAACATTAAAAGATTATGAAATATTTCAGACATACAAAAAGGTAACAGTTAATTTTTGTTACTATAAATTGAAGTTGAAAATGCTTTCAAGCATAAATGAATATTATCCAGACTCGGAGAACAAATTTTGCACTGTTGAAATTAAAACAACAACAACAACAACAACAACAACAACAACAACAAACCCTTACCTTAAATGGTAGAGAAACATTATTCTAAGACTACTGTTTTGGGGAGAGAGGGATTAATCTTTAAAAGTTTTCATAGTTCATAAAAGGATCATAACACTAAATTTTACCTTTTTAATTAATTTTAGAGGCATATTTGTCAAAGGCAGAAATTTTCCGGAGAAAAAACGACATTACTTTGGCTATTCTAAACTATACACAGGCAATTAAATGCAAGCCCATGGATGCTGATATGTATTTCAGGAGGGGTGAGATGTATGAAATAACGAACAAAGTACTGGCCATTGATGACTTTTCCAAAGTAAGCTGTATCACATATAATGCTCCCATTTATATGTTTTAGATTATGGTCTCAATCTAATACTATAGCAGTTGTTGAAATTCTTTCACATATGTTGTATATTCAAAAATAATTTATTATAGGTTAGGACCTATAGCATTCATTACTAGAATTGATATTACCACTATGTCAACTTTTAAAAAATAATTTATTTCTCAATTACATTTGACATATAATATTGTATGAGTCTCAGGTGTACAACATGGTGATTAGATATCTGTATAACTTATGAAGTGACCACCCCGCTAAGTTTACTACCCATGTGACACTACACATGGTTATTTCAAATACTGTATTTCCTATGCTGCACTTAAACTTCCATGACTGTTTTTATAATTGGCAATTTGTGTATCTTAACTCTTTCTTCTTTTTTACCAATTCTTCCCAAGCCACCTCTCATCTGGCAACCATCAGTTTATTTTCTGTATCTATGAGTTTGTTTCTGTTTTGTTTGTTTTGTTTTGTGTGTGTGTGTGTGTGTGTGTGTGTGTTTAGATTCTACATGTAAGTGAAATCATATGGTATTTGTTTTTCTCTGTCTGACTTATTTTACTTAGCATAATACTCTCTAGATCCATCCATGTTGTCACAAATGAAAGATTTCACTCTTTTTTTTTATGGCTGAGTCAAAAATTTTTAAATTAGAATTAGTGAATGGATTTACATCACAGAGTTGGCTGAGGGAGCATTTGAGACAGCTCTGAGGAGGGCTTGACTTTTCCAGCTTTCTCCTCTTGAAACATAAAACAGTAGTTTTATGCTTTGAAAATTGTTTCTTCCCTTCAAACAAGAGAGAAAATCAAATCATTCTCTACTTAACTCTTGAGACATAGCTGATTCTCTTCTGCAGCAAATCCATCTCATCTCAAAGAAGCTCTGCTCATGGGCTTGTTCATTCATTCACTCAGAAATATTTATTGACTAAGGTACTCTATAATGTAGTAAATACATCTTAATGAATAAAAGGAACATATTTCCTGCTTACATGGAGCCTATTGTTTATAGGACAGATATTAAAGAAAGAAATACATAAATATGTAATTACAAATTACGATGACTTCTATGAAGGAAATAAGAATGATGAGGATGGGTAATTTATATTTGGTTGGGAGATATCAGGGAATTCCCTTAAGGAAGTGGCCTTTTAGCTGAATTATACTTTGAGGCTAGAGTCAGGCAAAATATTCCCCTGATTTCAGCAGAATTGTAACCTTGATCTGACTTTTAACTCTAAATTCTTAGTTCATAGTACCATTGAGAATTTAGAAATTACTTAAATAAGTTATCTTTCCACTTTCCCAGCTGCTCTGTTTCTTAATCCACGATGTTAGCCACATACATGACAATATTTTACTTCAAGAGAATATAGTAAGTCTTGGTAATTTCTGGTGTAGGAAAAAATCATTTCAATATTTTCTTTTGAAGATATTGAAATTATTTGACTATCTATTCTGTTCGTTTCCTCCATCTGGCATCAATAGTTTAAAAATTGACTAATTTAATTGACTGATTGTTTAAATTGGCTAATTTTAAATTGACTAATAGTTTAAAAATTGACCAATTGACTGAACCAAGTTGAGGTCAAATGAACTTCAAAATTTTTAGGGTTTTTTTTCCTGTTTTAAAAATACTTGGAAATCTTTGTGCTTCAGTTCCCCTCACCCCCTACTATCAGTAGATGAGGAGCTTTACAACTGAGTAGACAATGATTTAGTCTGTTCACTCTATTGCTTTGTATGCCAATGTGAAATGAATGAACCATGCCAATGTCAATTCATTTGTCTCCACAGTTTTAGGGAGTAGATTAATCCGTATCTGCTTTGATTGAATCAGCCTTGATGTGGTCAATATGTGTTATCTTTAGGGATATAATTGGGATAAAATTGATAGATCAAATATAACTCTATTCTAGTTGAACAAGTCACTTATGAAATTTTACCAGTGAAAATTTCAGTGGGCAAAATCCTTGGCTGCTTGTCTATGCTGTTTTTTTTTTCTCTCTCTGTTATAAAACCTCCCTTTTCTAGAATTTGATGATGAATGGATTTCCTAAAGACATGGTCTTCAAATGCAAATTTCAGTTTTGCATCTTAAATTAGTTTGCTTAGAAAAATCTGAAGTTAAAAACAGGCTTGTAATTCATTTAATTTGCTATGGATTTATATATCTTTTTAAAAAATTATGTGATATGTTTTTGTGTCTCCTTTCCACCCTTCCCCCCATGCAGTGTATTTTTTATGATCCCCAAAGAATAGATGCATTATTGAAACGTGGACTGTTTTACTATGAAAATGAAAACTGGAATGCAGCCATACAGGATTTCACAGCTTTGTTAAATGTAGATCCCCAAAATTCTCAAGCAAGGTGAGAATTATTTTATATGCGATGTTTGAAATTATACTATTTTTTACAAGTACTTTCTCAGGAAAGAAAATTGCTTAAAATACCAGACAGCTCTTTAAAAACAGTGAATCGATTTTCCATGCTACCAATGAATAGAAATCTTTATCTATAGTTTAACAATGGTGGTTAATTTAATAGGCATAAAATGACAATTTAGACAATTTAGAGTTTCATTAGTATTTTCTTGTTTTTTTTTTTTTTTTTGTCTTTTTAAAAATTTGTTAGCGTTCTCTAAATACTACTTACATTATCAACTTTTAAAGTTTGGCCTACATTTTTGTTCTTTGAATTATTTTTTTTTTCCCTTTTTTGTGTCCTTTGTATTTACTGAGTACTGAGTATAGAGAACTGCTTATATAGATTTCTGTAATATTGTAACTTTGACATTAACCTTTGTTTTCCCAACTTTATTGTGCATGAGGCAGTTCTCATTTTGTTGCTTTTCTTTTAATCTAAGTTTTGGTTTGAAGAGTTTTTAAAAATGTGTATAGTCATATCTGTTCATCTTTTCACTCATGATTTTTAAAAAATTAATTGATTAATTAATTAATTAACTTATTTATTTTTAATGATGAAATTGGTTAATGAAATCCAAAGTTTCAGCTATACACTTTAACAGTAAGGCATATATATGTTTACACTGTGCATTCATCTCCCGTAGTTAGATTCCTTTCTGTCACCACATATTTGACTTCCTTTACCTCATCTATCTCCCCCTCCCCTCTTTCCTCTCCCTGTTAACCTCTGGTACCACTAGTCTGTTGTCCATGTCTATGATTCTCTGTTTGTTTGTCCTGTTCATTTGTTGCTTTTAGGTTTATACCCCACATAAAAGTGATATGTGATTTTCAACATTTTCTGTCTGGATTATTTCGCTTAGCATGATTACCTCAAGGTCCATTCATGTTGTCGCAAATGGCAGTATTTCATCTCTTCTTATAGCTGAGTAATATTCCATTGTATATATCTACCACAATTTCTTTAGGCAATCATCAATCATAGGCCACTCTGGTTTCTTCCATGTCCTGGCCACTGTGAATAATGCTGCTATGAACATCGGTGTGCAATTATCTTTTTAGATATGGGTTTTCAAGTCTTTTGGGTAAATACTCCATAGAGAGATTGCCGGATCATATGGTAGATCAATTCTTAGTTTTTCGAGAAACCTCCATACTGTTTTCTCACCAGCAGTGTATGAGGGTTCCTTTTTCTCTGCATCCTCTCTAATATTTGTTATTACTTGTCTTGTTGATTATAGCTATTCTAACAGGTGTGAAATGATATCTCACTGTGGTTTTGATTTACATTTCCCTAATAGCTAAAGATGTTGAGCATCTTTTCAAATATTTGTTGGCCATTTGTATGTCTTTTAGGGAGAAATGTCTGTTCAGGTCCTCTGCCCGTGTTTTTGATTGGAATATTTGTTCTTTTGTTGTTATTGAGTCACATGAGTTCTTTGTATATTTTGGATATTAGGCCTTTATCAGAGGCATTGCTTGCAAATATATTTTTCCATTCAAGTGGTTGTCTCTTTACCTTGTTGACAGAAGTTTTTTAGTTTTATGAAGTCCCATTCATTTATTTTTGCTCTTACTTCCCTTGTCTTTGAGGTCAAATTCATAAAATCCTCTTTAAGCCCAATGTCCTTGAGTTTAGTTCCTATGTTTTCTTCTGTACATTTTATTGTTTCAAGTCTTATATTTAGGTCCTTAATCTATTTTGAGTTGATTTTGGTGTGTGGTGACAGAAAACAGTGTAGTTTCATTGTTCTGCAGGTGGCTTTCCAGTTTTCCCAGCACCATTTCTTGAAGAGGCTTTCCTTTCTCCACTGTATGTTTTTGGCTTCTTTGTTGAAAATTATTTGCCCATATAAATATGAGTTTACTTCTGGACTCTCAATTCTGTTCCACTGGTTGGTGTATCTGTTTTGCTGCCAATACCATGCCATTTTTATTAATGTCACTTTGTAGTATAATTTGAAGTCGGGCAGTGTGATGCCTCTAGCGTCGTTCTTTTTTCTCAGAATGGCTTTGGCAATTTGGAGTCTTTGTGCTTCCATATAAATCTGATGATTTTTTGTTCTATTTCTTTAAAAAATGCCAATGAGATTTTAATGGGGATTGCATTAAATCTGTATAATGCTTTAGGTAATATGGTCATTTTAACTATGTTGATTCTTCCAATCCAAGAACACAGAATATCTTTCATTTCTTTGTATCTTCTTCGATTTCTTTTAATAGGGTCTTATAGTTTTCATTATATAGGTCCTTCATTTGTTTATTCCTAGGTATTTTATTCTTTTTGTTGTAATTGCAAAAGGAATTATTTTTTCCACTTCTTTTTCTGATGCCTCATTATTAGAGTATAGGAATCTATGGATTTTTGAACGTTGATTTTGTATCCAGAGACTTTACTGTATTTGTTTATTGTTTCTAGTAGTGTTCTTGTGAACTCTTTAGGGTTTTCTATATAGAGAATCATGTCATCCACAAATAGCGACAGTTTGACTTCTTCATTTCCTATTTGAATGCCTTGTATACCTTTCTCTTGTCTGATTGCACTCGCTAGGACTTCCAATGTTATATTGAATAATAATGGCAATAGTGGACAGTCTTGCTTTGTTCCTGATCTTAGACTAGGGAAGGTTTTTAGTTTTTCACCATTAAGTACAATGTTGGCTGAGGGGTTTTCCTATATGGCCTTTATTATGTTAAGGTATTTTCTTTCTCTACTGATTTTGTTAAGTGTTTTGAGCATAAATGGATGTTGTATCTTGTCGAAGGCTTTTTCTGCATCTATTGATATGGTCATATGATTCTTATTTTTTAATTTATTTATGTGGTGTATCACAATAATTGATTTGCGTATGTTGAACAATCCCTGTGCCTCTGAGATGAAGCCCACTTGATCATGGTGTATAATCTTTTTAATATGTTGTTGTGTTCGGTTTGCTATCATCTTATTTAGGATTTTTGCATCTGTGTTCATAAGAGATATTGGTCTGTAGTTTTCTTTTTTTGTGTTATCTTTACCAGGGTTTGGTATGAGAGTAATATTGGCTTTATAAAATGTGCTGGGAAGTATTGCCTCCTCTTTGATTTTTTGGAAGAGTTTGAGGAGAATAGGTATTAAATCTTTGAATGTTTGGTAGAATTCACTGGTGTAGCAATCTGGTCCTGGACTTTTACTTTTCGGTAGTTTTTTGATGATTATTTTAAGTTCCATACTGCTGATTAGTCTATTTAGATTTTCCAGTTCTTATTGATTCAGTCTAGGAAGATTGTATTTTTCTAAGTACTGGTCCATTTCTTCTAGGTTATTAAATTTGATGTTATATACTTTTTCATAGTATTCTTGTACAATCGTATGTATTTCTGCGATATCAGTTGTAATTCCCCCTTTCATTCCTGATTTTGTTTATTTGTGTCCTTTCTCTTTTTACTTTAGTGAGTCTAGCCAGGGGTTTGTCAATTTTATTAAACTTCTCGAACAACCAGCTCTTTGTTGCATTTTTTTCTTTCTTTTTTTTGTTTTCAGTTTCATTTATTTCTCCTTTAATTTTGATTATTTCTTTCCTTCTGCTGATTTTAGGCTTCATTTGTTCTTCCTTTTCTAGGTTTTTAAGATGAAGTGTTAGGTTTTTTATTTGGGCTCATTCTTGTTTTTGGAGATAGGCCTGTAATGATATGAACTTTCCTCTTTTGATCGCTTTTGCCATGTCTCAAAAGTTTTGATATTTTATGTTATCATTATCATTCATTTCTTTGTATTTCTTGATCTCTCTTTTTATTTCTTCTCTGACTCAGTTATTCTTCAGTAGCATATTGTTTAATCCCCTTATATGTGTGGTTCTTCCTGATTTTTTTCTGCAGTTGATGTCTAGTTTCAAAGCATTATGATCAGAGAATATGGTTGGTATGATTTCAACCCTCTTATATTTGTTGAGGCTCTCTCTGTGTCCTGGTATGTGGTCAATTCTTGAGATTGTTCCATGGGCACTAGAGAAGAATATATAGGCAGCTATTTTAGGATGGAAGGCTCTGTAAATGTCAATGATGTACATTTTGGTCTAATGTGTCATTTAAGGATGTTATTTCCTTATTGATTTTTTGTTTAGATGATCTGTCTATATCCAACAGTGGGGTATGTAGGTCCCCTACTACGATAGTGTTTTGTTCTGTTTCTCCCTTTAGTTCTGTTAGTAATTGCTTTACATATTTCGGGGCTCCCTAATTGGGAACATAGATATTAATAAGTGTTATGTCTTCTTGGTGCATGATTCCCTTTATCATTATGAAGTGTCCTTCAGTGTTTTTCTTTACCTTTTTTATTTTGAAGTCTATTTCATCTGATATTAGTACCACTATTCCTGCTTTGCTCTGAATGCCATTTGCTTGAAATGTCATTTTCCACCCTTTTACTTTGTGTCTATATTTATCTTTAGAGCTGCGATGTGTCTGAGATGGAGCTGAGAAGGCAGAATATGGTTGTTGTTTTTTTTATCCATTCTGCAACTCTGTGCCTTTTTATTGGTGAATTCAGTCCATTTACATTATTGAAATGTAAGGTCTTCTTATAGCCATTTTATCTTTTGCTTTCTGGTAGCTCGGTGTTTCCATTTCTTCCTTGTCCTTGCGTCTCTGTTTTCTTTATTTTGGTTGGCTTTTGTGGGTTTTCCCTCTAGTCCTTCTTGTTTTATCTTATATACTTCAGTTCTGAATCTTTGGCATGTGGTTACCATTATGAATATGTAATGATAGTTATATATATGCCATCGTCCTTTTCTTATGTGTGTGACTTATCTCCATTACCCTTTGCGAATTGGGATCTTTGAATCCTTCCCTTTTCAGTCATTGTTGTCTCAATTTGTTCATTACTATCCTGATATAGCAAATCTTTTCTTATTTTTAAGCTTATAATGCCCCATTCTTAATAAGGGTTGCACTCCTCTGCTTCTATCAGCCTGCTAGACATCTTTCTCCTTATTATGTGTTTTTTTTTTGTTTTTTGTTTTTTGTTTTTTGTCATTTTGTTTTAAGTGAGCTGACCCCTTTCAGTATTTCCTGTAGTTCAGGCCTCGTAGAAGAGAATTCCCTCAATTTTTGTATGTTTCACTTAATTTGAATGATTCCACTTTCTGGCTTGTAAGGTTTGTGCTGAGAAGTCTGAGGATAATCTAATGGGTTTTCCTTTATAGGTTACCATCTTATTTTCCCTGGCTGCCCTGAGAATTGTCTTTGTCATTGATTTTTTTGTAATTTTAATGTAATATTTCTTGGTGGAGGCCTTTTTGGGTTGAGATAATTGGGTATTCTGTTGACTTCTTGTGTAGCAAACTGTAGCTCATTCCTTAGATTTGGGAAATTCTTGTCAACTGTTTGTCTGAAAATGCTTTCTAATCTCTGCTTCTTTTTCTTGCCTTCGATAATGCCCATTATTCCTGTGGTTCCTCTCCTGATGGTACCAGGTAGGTCTTGTATTTCTCTTTCATTATTTTCCATTCTTTGGTTTCTTTCTTCTTCCTTCTGATGCATTTCTAGATTTCTGTCTTTGATATCACTGATCTTTTCCTCCCTCTGGTTGGTTCTATTTCCCAAGCTTGCTATTTCATTTTTCAACTCCTGACGTGTGTTTTTAACCTCCAGTAGTTCTATTTCGTTCTTTTTGAGAGCTTCGATCTCCTTGCTAAAGAACTCATTCTGCTCATCTAGTTGTTTTT
The DNA here is from genome assembly GCA_028627145.1 of Eidolon dupreanum. Taxonomy (NCBI): domain Eukaryota; kingdom Metazoa; phylum Chordata; class Mammalia; order Chiroptera; family Pteropodidae; genus Eidolon; species Eidolon dupreanum. The sequence goes on from CM053509.1 coordinate 73,981,112, forward strand.
TCAATTCTTGTAATTATTGATATGAATCGTTTTAGATCTCACTGAGCTTTTTCAGAATTATCCTGAATTATCTGTCATTTAAGTTGCGTATTTCTATGTCTGTAAGAGTATTTTCTGGAGATATTTCTCTTTCTTTCTGAGATGTCTTGTAATCTTGGTTGTTTGTGGTGTTTAATGGACTATTTCTCCACGTGGGTATTGAGGGAAGTGCATTCAACATTTTTTCCTGAAATAAGATTTATTATGTAAAGGTCTTTCTTTAGCTTGTTGCAAAGGTTTTTTTTTTTTTTTTTGGTTTCTTGCTTTGTATAAAGCCTTAGTAATGCCTTTTTTCCTTATAGATGTTTAATTATGCTCGCTACCCTCTGTCTCAGTCTCTGTCAGTGTCAGTAACAGTTTCAGTAGTGTTTGCTCAGATTCCTGTGGGGCTCTGTGGTGTTTGGTCTCAGAGGATATGGGGGGAGGGGCATTCTGGGGTGAGGATGGGGCTGCAGCTCAGCCTCGGTTTTGCAACCATGGATGGTAAAAATCAACTGCTGTTTCTCTGCCATCCCCGCTTCTCTGCCTTCTGCCCTGATGACTGGGCCCTGCCACCAGCCGCATGGAGCTCATAGCTTTCCCAGGCAGGGCTGTTAGGGAAGTTGCCGCACTTTCTCCCCCTCCTTCCTTTTACAGGGAACTCTGGTTGCAAGGGGCAGCTTCTTTATTTCTTCCAGTGGACCTTCCGACACCTGGGGTTCTGAGCTGTGGTAATTTTCATATGCAGATCTCATGCTCAGACATGCTGGTATACAGTTTGTGTGTTTTTTGTTTAGTTTTAGATATTCAGCTTATTGTTGTTTCAAGGGGAGAGATCCGTGGACGTCTCCCACTTTGCCATGTTTTTCCAAACTCTCCCGATTTTTGTTTAATGCTAAATTTTTTAATAGTAAAATAAAAGCATGCATCCAGAAAAGTGTACAGAATACAAATGTACAACTTAATGGCTGATCGCAATGTAAATACTTGTGTTAGCATCATCAGGTCAAGAAATGACTCTTCCACCACTCTAGAAACCCCCTGTGTCTTTGCCTCCCCTAAAGGGCACTACTATCCTTACTTTATTTTAATCACTTCCTGGTAGTTATTTATAATTTTATCACACAAGTATGTGTCCCTAAACATTCTTAGTTTAGTTTTGCCTGCTTTTTTGAACTTTATATAAGTAGAATCATATGGTAATATACTTCTACATGTAGCTTCTTTTGCTGAATATTATGTACTATTGCATAGGTCTCTAGTTTACTTGTTTAAGTTTTTTATTGTATTTAATTGCATGAATATATTACAGTTTTCTTATTCATCAACTGTCAATGAACATTTGAGTGTTTCTAGTTTTTGATGATTATAAATATTATTTTCTTCAACAATCTTGTACATGTGCACGCGTACACATGCTTTGGCTATTGCTTTGTGATTCCATGCAAATCTGATGATTTTTGTTCTATTTCTTTAAAAAATGCCATTAGGATTTTGATAGGGATTGCATTTAATCTGTATATTGTTCTGGTTGATATGGATATTTTGAACTATGTCGATTCTTCCAATCCATAAACATGGACTATCTTTCCATTTATGTATGTGTGTCTTTTTCAATTTCTTTTAATAATGTCTTATAGTTTCCAATGTATAGGTCCTTCATATTCTGTTAAGTTTATTCCTAGGCATTTTATCTTTTTTACTGCACTTACAAAAGGAATTTTGTTTTTGATTTCTCTTTCTGAAATTTCATTATTAGTTTATAGGAATGCAATGGATTTTTGTATATTAATTTCATATCCTACAACTTTACTGTTTATTGTTTTTAATAGTTTTTTTTGGTGGAGTCTTTAGAGTTTTCTATATAGAGAATCATGTCATTTGCAAAAAGTGACCATTCGACTTTTTCATTCTCAATTTGGATGCCTTTTGTTTCTTTGTCTTGCCTAATTGTTTTGGCTAGGACTTCCAATACTGTATTGAATAACAGTAATAAGAAAGTTCATCCTGTCTTGTTCATGATCTTAGAGGAAAAGCTTTTAATTTTTCTCTATTAAGTAGGATATTAGCTGAGGATTTGTCATATATAGCCTTTATTATATTGAGGTACTGTCCTTTTATACTCATTTTATTAAGTGTTTTAATCATAAATGGATGCTGTATCTTGTCAAATACTTTTCTGTATCTATAAATATGGTCATATGATTTTTATTCCTTTTTTATGTGCTGTGTCACATTGATCAATTTATATATGTTGAATCATTCTTGTGCCACTGGAATGAACCCCACTCTCAATCATGATGTATACTTTTTTTTATTGTATCGTTATATACAATTTGCTAGTATTTTGTTTATGCTTTTTGCATCCGTCTTCATCAGATATTGATCAGCAGTTTTGTGTGTGTGTGTGTGTGTGTGTGTGTGTGTGTGTGTGTGTGTTATCCTTAACAGGTTTTGGTATCAGGGTAATGTTGGCTTCATAAAGTGAGTTAGGAATTATTGCCTCTTTTCATTTTTTTTGGAAGAGTTTGAGAAGGATAGGCATCAAATTATCTTTGAATGTTTGGTAGACTTCACTAATGAAGCCATCTGGACTTGCACTTTAGGGAGGTTTTTGATGATTGTTAAAATTTCCTTCCTGTTGATAGCTCTATTTAGATTTTTCAGTTCTTCATGATTCAGTTTAGCAGGGTTGTATGGTTCTAAGAACTTGTTCATTTCTTCTAGGTTACTGAATTTGGTGGCATATACTCTTTCATAGCATTCTTTATAATCCTTTGTATTCCTGTGGTGGCCGTTGTAATTTCTCTTTTATTTTTGATTTTGTTTATTTGTGTCTTTTCTATTTTTTCCTTAGCGAATTTAGCCAGAGGTTTGTCAATTTTATTAATATTTTCAAAGAACCAGCTCTTTGTTGCATTGATTTTTTTCTGTTGTCACTTTGTTCTCTATTCCATTTAATTCTGCTCTAATTTTTATTATTTCATTCCTTCTGCTGACTTTGTGCATTATTTGTTCTTTTTCTAGTTCTTTAAGAGGTAATGTTAGATTGTTTATTCTAAATTTTTCTGTTTCTTGAGATAGGCCTGTAATGATATGAACCTTCTTTTTATTATCACTTTTACTATAACTCAAAAGTTTTGATATGTGGTATTGTCGTTTTCATTTATTTCTATTTATCTTTTGATCTCTCCTTTTATTTCTTCTTTGACCTAGTCATTTTTAAGTAGCATGTTGTTTAATCTCCACATATTTGTGGTTTTTCCCGCTTTCTTTTTCAGTTGATTTCCAATTTCAAATATGTGACCAGAGAATATGATCAATTTGATTTCAATCTTCTTAAATTTGTTGAGGCTAGTTTTGTGTCCTAACATATGGTCTATCCTTGAGAATGTTCCATGTGCACTAGAGAAGAATGTATAATCTGGTGTTCTGGGATGAAAAGTGCTATAAATATCAATTATGTCCATTTGGTCTAATGTGTCATTTAAGGCCAATATTTCTTTATTGATTTTTGTTTAGATCTATTCATACCTGTCAATGGAGTATTTAGGTCCCCTACTATAAATGCGTTTTCATCAGTTTCTCCCTTTAGTTCAGTTAGTAGTTGCTTTATATATTTTGGTGCTCCCTGATTGAGAGCATATTTATTGATGTGTTATGTCTTTTGATGTACTATCCCCTTTATCATTATGAAATGTCCACCTTTGTCTCGTGTTACCTTTTTTATTTTGAAGTTTATTTAATCAGTTATAAGGATGGCTACACTTGCTTTTCTCTGAATGCCATTTGCCAAAACAGAGAGTATTGTTTTCCATCCTTTTACTTTGAGTCTGTTTGTCCTCATAGCTAATTGTGTCTCTTGAAGACAACATCTGGTTGGGTTTGATTTTATAATCCAACCTGCTACTTTGTGCCTTTTTATTGGTGAGTTCAGTTCATTTCCATTTAGGGTGATTATTGATGTATGAGGATTTCCTATAGCCATTTTATCTTTTGTTTTCTAATAGCTCAGTGTCTCCACTGTTTCTTTTTCTTTGTGCTTCTGTTATTTTAGTTTGGTGATATTCTACATTTTTTCTCCTCTGGTTCTCCTTTTTTTTATGTTATATGTTTCAGTTCTGGATTTGTGAGTGAGTGAGTGTGTGTGTGTGTGTGTGTGTGTGTGTTTGTGTGTGGTTATCATTAAATTTAAGCAAAGGAAAATTTCATATTAGTCTTTTCTCTTCCGCATACATCTTAACTCCATTCTCATTTGCACCTTCAGACCTTTCCCTTTTTATGTTTTTGTTGTCACAAGCTATCCCTATTTATGCTGTGAGTTCATTTTTGAGTTGTAGTAGCTAATGTCTTTCTCTTTTCTGAAAAATGTTTTTACCTCATTTAACCTTTATGTTATATTTACACATAAGTACCCTACTCTAAATAAAGATTGCAATTTTCTACTTCTGTCTGTCTGTTAGTCATCTTACTCCTAACTTTGTATCCTTTTGTCTTTTTGTTTCAGGTAGAATAACCCCCTTCAGTATTTCCTGTAATGTGGGTCTTATGGTAAAAAATTTCCTCAGCTTCTGTATGTCTGAAAAGATTTTTATTTCTCCTTCATATCTAAAGGATAACTTTGCTGGATATATTATTCTCAGCTGGTAATTTCTCTTTCAATAGTTTAAATATTTGATTCCATTCCTCCTAGCTTGTAGAGTTTCTCCTCTGTCTGGTCAGCTCTATTTTTTAAGCTCACTATTTCATTCTTTATCTTGAATTCTTCACCTCCAGAATTTCTATTAAGTTCTTTTTAAAAGTTTCAATCTCTTTGATAAAGTATTTCTTTCATTCATGGATTTTATTTCTGAATTAATTAAACTACCTATTTGAGTTTTCTTGAATATCATTGGCTTTTTCACTATCTTGAATTCTCTGTCCTTTAAGTCTCATATCTCCATGTCTTTAAGTGTATATTCTGGAGATCTTTCTGAGCTGTCTTGTTAACTTGGCTGTTTATGGTATTTGATGGATTATTTCTCCACCTAAGCATGGATAGTAATGAACTCTGCTTTTTTTTTTTTTCCTGAAGAATGGTACCTGTTTAGTAGGTTGATAAGAAGAGGTCTTTCTTTTGTTGTCCAATAGTTGGCCCTGGAGTGCAAGTGTTTTATTTTCTCTTACACTGCTCCAGATTCTTAGATCTCTGCTGGGCAGTGAAAGATGCCTTGTATGCCCTAGGAAGGTAGGCCTCTCCTCTGTGACCAGGTCACCTCAGTCTCAGGAGGGCACTGCCCCCATGGGAGAATGTGATGGATAATGGGATTCTGAATCAGTGTTATCCTGGTGCTGCCCCTGCAGCCAGACATAGTACTGTGCTGCCTGAGGTGCCCCAGGTGTCCCTGCTGGGGTCAGCTTATATGGGTGGGGGCAGGGTGGACTGGGAGAGGCCACTGGTGTGTTTGGCTTTGTTCTCCCTATAATGGTGGCTGCCTCACCTCTGTGTCTCCAACTTTGTCACTGAAATAAACTGTGGTGTGCATTTGCTACTTAGGAACTGTCTCTCCAGTTCTCAGGACTGTAGATGTCCTTTGTAACTTGACATTTACTGCTACGGTTTCTTATAGGACCCACTGCTAGCTCTAGGAAGGTACAGGAAGGTGAGCTATGGGAGGATAGGAGGAGGCAGCCATGCTCTGTGGCATTGTATTCTGCCTGATAATGATGACTGCCAGAACACAGCTGTAGCACTTCTGCATTCCGTCTATGCCCTGATAATTAGGTTCAATCTTAGTATGTGCTGATCACTCAGGCAAGAATGTTCAGGGCTACAGAGAGTGCACCTGTAGCCTGATTCCTTCTCTATCCCAAGACCTGCAATGAGCTCCGGACTGCATCCATGGCATTTGTCTCTGCTTTTTTCCCTTCCCTCCTCCTCTGTTTGCTCTAATTCACCCATCTTCAGATATTTCAATACGTAGATCTCTCAGACATATTTGTGTGTTGAGAAAGGAATCATTTGTTAAATGATAGCTCTTCAACTTGTTGGAACTTCAAGGGGAGAAATTAAGGGGACCTCTCACACTGCCATGCTTTTTGGAATTGTCTTATTAATTTCTCTTTTTTTTAGTTTGTTATTAGTGTATAAAAATGCACCAATTTTCTGAATATTAATTTGGTATCCTGCTACTTTACTGAATTTCTTTATCAGTCCTAATTTTTTTTTTGTGGAATCTTTAGGGTTCGCTTTACCACATTTTTACTCCTTCCTTTCCAATTTGGATGTCTTTTATTTCTTTTTCTTATTTGATTGCTGTGACTTGGACTTCCAATACTATGTTGAATAAAAGCGCTGAAAGTAGACATTCTTGCCTTGTTCCTGATCTTAAGGAAAATACTTTTAGCTTTTCACTATTGAATATGATATTAGCTGTGGGTTTGTCATCTATGGCCTTTATTATATTGAAGTATATGCCCTCTATTCCCACTCTGCATCATAAATGGATGCTGGATTTTGTCAAATGCATTTTCTACATGTGTTGATATGATCATATGACTTTTATCCTTTATTTTGTTAATATGGTGTATCATGCTAATTAACTTGCAGATATTGAACCAACCTTACATCCTAGAAATAAATCTCACTTGATCATGATGAATGATCTTTTTAATGTCTCACTGAATTTGGTTTGCTAATTTGTTGTGGGTTTTTGCATTTGCGTTCATTAGGATGTTGGCTTGTTATTTTCTTTTTTTGTAAGTTCTTTGTCTGGTTTTGGAATTAGGGTAATGCTGGCCTTGTAAAATGGGTTTGGGAGGCTTCCCTCCTCTTGAATTTTTTGGAACAGTTTGAGGATAGGTGTTAATTCTTTGACTGCTTGGTAAAATTCACCTGCAAAGCCATCTAGTCTAGGACTTTTGTTTTTTTGGGGAGTTTTTTGATTACTGATTCTATTTTGTTGGTAGTAATCAGTCAGTTCAGATTTTCGGTTTCTTCTTGATTCAGTCTTGGAAGGAATTTCTAGGAATTTACCCATTTCTTCCAGTTGTCCATTTTGTTGGCATATTTAATATTTTCTTATAATTTTTTTGTATTTCTGTGGAGTCAGTTATCACTTCTCTTTCATTTCTGATTTTATTTAGGTCTTCTCTCTTTTTTTCTTGATAAGTCAGGTTAAAGGTTTGTCAATTTTTTTATTTTTTCAAAGAAGCAGTTTTTGGTTTCATTGATCTTTTGTATTATTTTTCAGTCTCTATTTTGTTTATTTCTGCTCTGATCTTTATTATATTTCCTTCCTTGTACTCACTTTGGGCTATTTTGCTGTTCTTTTTCTAGTTTCTTTAAGTGTAAGGTTAGATTGTTTATTAGAGATTTTTCTTATTTTGGGGGGTAGAACTGTATGCTATAAATTTCCCTCATAGGATTGCTTTTGCTGTGTCCCATAGATTTTGAGTTATGTTTTCATTTTCATTTGTCTCAAGGTATCTTTTGATTTCTTATTTGATTTCATTGCTAACCCATTCATTGCTGAGTAGCATGTTATTTAGCCTCCATGTATTTGAATGTTATTCAGTTTTTTTCCTGTAATTGATTTCTAGTTTTATACCATTGTGTTCAGAGAAGATGGTTGATATCATTTCAGTCTTCTCAAATTTATCGATACTTGTTTTGTGGCCTAACGTGTGGTCTATTCTGGAAAAAGTTCCATGTGCACATGAGAAGAATGTATACTTTGCTGCTTTGGGGCGAAATGCTCTGAAAATATCTATTAAATCCATCGGTCTAGTGTGTCATTTAAGGCTGTTACTTCCTTGTTGATTTTCCATCTGGTAGATTTGTGCATTGGTGTCAATGGAGCATTGAAGTCTTCTACTATGATTGTGTTACTGTAGATCTCTCTCTTTATGTTGGTCAATATTTGCTTTATATATTTAAATGCTCTTATGTTTGGTCCATAAATGTTTAACAGGGTTATATCTTCTTATTGGATTGATCCCTTTATCATTGTGTAATGTCCCTCTTTGTCTCTCATTATAGTCATTGTTTTAAAGTCTATTTTATCTGATGTAAGTATTACTACCTTAGCTTTTTTTTTTGTTTCCATTTGCATTAAATATTTTTTTTCTATCCCTTTACTTTCAGTCTATGTGTGTCTTTTGATCTAAAACGGGTCTCTTTCGTAGACACCATATGTATGGGTCTTTTTTTTCTTATCCATTCAGCTACCCTATTTCTTTTGATTGGATTATTTACTCCATTTAATTTAAAAGTGATTATTGATAAGTACATAGTTATTACCATTTTATTATTTTTATTTATGTTTTTTCTCTCTTCTTAAAGAAGTTCTTTTAACATTTCTTGTAATATAGATTTGATGATGATGAATTATTTTAGCTTTTTCTTATCTGAGAAGCTCTTTCTCCAATTTTAAATGATAGTCTTGCTGGGTAGAGTAGTATTGGTCATAGTTCCTTGCTTTTTATCATTTTAAATATTTCATGCCAATCTCTTCTGGTTTGCAATGTTTGTGTTAGAAATCAACTGACAGTTTTATGAAAGCTCCCTCTTATGTAACTAGCTGCTTTTCTTTTCCTGCTTTTAGGATTCCTATTTTATCTTTAATATTTGGCATTTTAATTACGATGGTCTTCACATGTGCCTCTTTGAGTTCACCTTGTTTGGAACTCTCTGTGCTTCCTAGGCTTCTATGTCTGTTTCGCCAGATTAGGGAAGTTTTCTGTCATTATTTCTTCAAATAAATTTTCAATTCCTTGCTCCCTTTCTTTTCCTTCTGGTACCCCTATGATGTGAGTATTGTTACACTCAATAATATCCTAGAGGATCTTCAAACTATTCTTATTTTTTTTCATTTTTTTCTTTTTACTGTTTTAATTGAGTGTTTTTCTGCTATTTTATCTTCTAAATCAGCTGCTATGTAAGGGTGAGGGGTGTTGGGGGGAAGGTTGATGACATACAGAGGGATTTGTCCCAGTGGGCTCTGGTGCCTGCTGAGATCACCCCTTGGGTGTGCCACTTGTGGGGCTAATCAGGTGGTACTCTGAAGGAGTCTCCTGTCTGTGTTGGTTTGGGGGCTCCTTGAGAGGGAGGAGGTCAATCCAAGGTCAGCTGCTGCCTATGACCAATCTGGGGCTACCTGGTAGGAGCTACAAAGTGGTCTACAGTTGGTTGCTACCTGTGCTGGACCTTGAGGTAGGTAAGGGAAGCTAAATTGTGAATGGAGGCTGGCTGCTACCAGTACTAGGGCCTGGGGCAACCCATTAAAAGGCCCAGAGCACCCTGAGGCCTGCTGCCGCCAGCCAGCTAGCTTCCTATAAGGCTCAGCTGCTAAAAGAGCCTTGGGCATTAGGGGGAGGTCTCAGGGAGCCATCAGGGTGGGGCAAGTAGTGTTCACCACTCAGCGAAGTCTCAGAGCACAATGAGGTCAGTTGCTGCTCATCTGGGGCCCATGAACCTGAGAGAGTTATCCAAAAAAGAGTACAGCTTGGTCTGGGGCTGGCTGCCCACTGTTGAAAGTAACTCCCTTAATATAAACTTCTTGAGCATCTTTTATCTTCCCCCTGGTTTTATTTTAACTTCTTCAGAATAGGTAACCTACTAGCTTATGTCTCCTATTTTTTCCTTAATTATTTATTTAATTTCTAAAAGCTGATTTGATTTTATATTATTAAGTGATTGAATATGAGATTTTGAGGAATTGATATAGTTGTGATAGTTTTGAGTGATAATTTAATAATAATGATAGTTTCAAAATCAGAGTAGGTAGTTAATGGAGATAGAATCAAATTCATACAACTGATGTAATAGCTTTTATCTATATAGAGCAGCCTCCCCATTTATTTGGGAGCATCTTCAGTATAACAGAGATATACCAAAATGACTTTACCCACCAAGACCCATTTTGTTCAAAATGGATTATTTGGTTTTCCTAGAGAGTAAGCTTGTATAAATTAGAGCCTAATATTTTAGGTATTCAATAAAAAATAAAAAATCTCATATATATTTTATTGATAAATATAAGAAATATATTAAAATTAGTAAGCATATAATTAATGTGGAGCATATTATTAATAGGATATAATTATATGTACAATGAAGTATAATCAATTTATTTATAAAAAGTTTATATACTTTTTGCTATTAACATTATGACCAAACTTTTTTTGGAAATAATCACAAATTATTAAATACAAAATTAATTGTATAGGTTTGCCAAAAAAAGAAAATGTATATTTTGCAATACATGTTGAAATGAATTTTTTTTCCTTTTCTAGGACATATAGAGGAAGAGCATATTTTAAACGTTGCTTTTATAAGCTAGCAACTCAAGATTTTTCTGTTGCAATTCACTTAGATCCTAATAACTGGTTAGCATTTTATTATAGAGGCTGCTTATTCAGAAAGAGTAACCCTTTAAGAGCGCTACAGGATTATAGTGTTTCAGGTACTTTGGTTTCAATTAAACTGAGGTTCAGTGGCTAACTTTTGTAGAGTGAAATGCTAATGCAAGAAAACTAATGTAATATGTATATTATTTATAATTACATATATATTAATATTTTGTATATATATTTATATATCCTTATCAGCTATAATAGTTTAGTGAAAAATGTTTCAATTATGCCCTTTTAACATATGTGAGTATATGTGTATTTACATGTGTATGTAACTATGACGAAGGGAGAATATCACATCAAAGAATATCATATCTTTCTACATATTTAGTTCTGAAGATATTTCTGGAAATTCAAATTTATTTCTTAGTCAGCTTGCTAAAATGGCAGTGAATTTTCCTGGTGGTCTGTGTCCTGCTCTAGAAGCTCAGCCCATGGATTAGTCAAATTCATAGTCTTTTAACCCTTAAACTAAAAACGAGCTTGGAGAATCTTCAATAAGAGGATGCCAACAGCCAAAAGTGGCCATTTCCACCTACAGCATTATCAATGCATTCTTGTTATATGAATATGGTCAGCACAATTTTAGAAATAGAATAAGTGCTCAGTAAACAGTCCTCAGCTGAATAAACTAGCCCATCCTGACTGGCAAATTCCAGCTAGAACCCAGCACTCCAGACTTTGCTATATTCACCTAGGTGCAAAGTGGTGGAATACCATCAGCTTCAATTAAGCAGTATCTAGAGATTAAGAGACAACTAGACTCTTATAAAGAGAATACAGAGCTCCTCCAGGCAGGTGCTCTAAAATGATTGTTCCTTGATGTCTCTAAGTTCATTTGCATAGTCAAGTTACTTATCTTAACTTCAAATTCTCCTTGCTTTGGAGTAGTCTCTTTGAGCTGCACATCCTTCCTGGATTATGTATGTAAACCGTACCACTGCCATGTGCCCCAGTCTGAGTGTGTACTAATTACTGTCCTTTGGCCACTAGCAATTCCTTCCTGTCTTCCATTGGGGACATCAAGGGCAGTGGCACCCTTTTGACTCCAACCCACTGAAATGAATCAAAAGTCAAACTCTAGATTCTAGGCCCATCTTTCCCATTTACTAGCATCACAATCATGATTAATGTATCTAGCACCTTTAAACCTTAATTTCTTCATCTATAGAGTGAGCAGGCTATCTTTTATTACCACTAGGATTTCTTCCAGCTCTAATGAGTTTGTGAACCACAATGTGATAGCCACATTATAACTTATAAACAAATACAATTTATGTGAATACTATTTTTTACTCTTCCAATAAGTATACTCATTGTAGATATGTATTATTTTATATAATGTTAAAAAGTAATTAGTAGGAAGGGTAGAGACTAAAATATAACTCAGATATGTTTGTTCTGAAGCTGAATAATAGATATAATTTTATTTTTAAGCTCTCATAAATGATGGCTATGAGAATCTTGCTTGTTTTCTACATCGGGGCATACTCTATACAGATCTAAAACTTTGGATGCTGGCAATCTGTGACTTCGAAACTGTTATTTCTCTAGAAAGGTGTGTTTTTCTTTTCATTCTTATTAATTTCACTTTTATATAAAATTAATAAACAAAATGAAAGAAAAAGCTTTCCCTCTCACAATTAATAACTTTGTAAAAATGAGACAATTATAAAGTGATGCTAAAATTAGAATGTTGTTTCTAACAATAAGGTTATTTCTAAAATAAGACTTGTTGTCAACATATGTTTGCCTCAGATGCTTTTGCAAATTTTAGAGATTGAGTGGGTATGAGAGGATTTACATCCATGGATACCAAAATCGAGAAGTTATTAAGAGGAGCTTTGAGATGCCCAGGTTAGAGATTTTTGAAGTTAACTTCATAGAACACTGTCATCAAGCTTTATGATAATGACAAAATATTCTGCTTGATATATTGTTGCTATGCACAACACACACCTCAATAGAAGGAAACTTCTGTTTAGAACTTCTGACTTCATTTTGCTTAGTAAAGCAAAAGAAAAAAGCCAATAACATTTAGAACATTAAGTTCAGGAAGAAACAGACTGAAAGTTATACACATTAATCAGAAAGCTAAGCTGTCAAACATGAAATTTAATTAAATAATTCTCCCTCCCCCTCTTTCTTCCCAATGAAGCATTTATTAAAATGGAAGGTGTCAGAAAGAGTAACATATCATACCAATCCATGCCAAATAGCAGATTGTTTACTTAATTTATCAATAAAATAAACTTCGAACTTGTCTCAGGAAAGTCATGGAAAATGGCTCCATAGTGATTTTCTTTTGGATATTTTTGAGCCAGAAATGGAAAGAAAAGAGTTTTAGTTGCAAAAAGCCAAAATGTGGGTGGTAGGAACTTTAGTGTCTTTTAGGTAAAGAGTCAGGGCTTCTATGAAGTTGAGCTGTTTCATCATTTTGAAATAGAGGCATTGCTAAGTGAAATAAGCCAGCCAGAAAAAGTTGAGAATAACATATCACTTATATATGGTATATAAACCTAAAAGCAACAAATGAACAGGAAAAACAAATAGAGACTTATGGTCATGGACAAGAGACTAGTGGTTACCAGAGGTAGTGAAGAGGAGAGAAGGGGGAGGTAGATAGGCTAAAAGGGGTCAAACATGTGGTGACAGAAAGAAATCTAACTGTGGAAGGTGAATACACAGTATAATGTATATATGCCTTCCTGTTAAAACGTATAGCTGAAACTTACTAGATTTTGTTAACTGTCACCACAATAAACAAACAAACAAATAAATAAATAAATTTTAAAAAAATTTTTATAAAAAGAAAATACAAGCCACATTTAATTTTTAGGAAAGGAGTATATTCACAAAATAAAAATTTTAAAGGCAACAGGAGTTTTAACTTCTGAAAACCTGGGGAACACTATGTTATACAACATGAGTATATACATATATATACACACACACATATATATATATATATATATATACACATACATATATATGTGTGTATATATATATATATACACACACATATATATATATATTTTTTGCAATTCGAGATTGCCTAGAGGGTTACTTCCATTTAAAACAAGTGGAAAATCTCATACTTTGTATTTAATATACCTAATCAAAGTGTTTAATTGGATGCCCCCAAAAAGAGGTAGTTTTGAAATTCATAGAAAACATTAACTAAAATTAAGAAGGCTGTAAAGTTTTTAATAGACTATTTTTTAAAGACAGCTTTAATAAAAATCTCACCAGTAATTTGTATATGAAGGAATACAAATATGTCTTTAGTTGCTGTCAAGGACAGGAAGTAAGCAGTAGACTAGCACTAAGTAGGAAACTGTTCTATCTTTGTGATTAGAAATAAACACGGTGGTGATGATGGTAGGGGGGAATGTCAAAAAAATATGATGAACAAATTGTATTGACTTATCATTCTGAAGCAGACACCTGTATAAAAGACAAAAAGAAATATCAGCTTGTCTACCTTTAAAAATATTATAAACAACCTAACTTAACTTTCATCTATTTGTTAAATAACAAATAAATGGAATTAACAAAACCTTTAATATCTGAATGTGTTCAAGAGGTGTTTTTAAAAATTATTTTCTTTTAAAATAAAAAGAGAAAAGGAAGATTACTTTTGAAGTAAAAAAAGAAATAGAGGCATTGAACAAGGTAATTTCTAGGCCATTTCTATATTGAAAATTGTTCGATTTTAAGAGAAAAAAACATTTATTTGATATAGAAAAGAAGATGGGTTAATATCTATGTGAAGAGGATTTTCACCCATAAGCCTTAAAACTATTACTGTCTCTCACTGTTACTCATGGAGAATATAATACAGCCCGAGGCAGAAACTTTTGACTTGAGGAAAACTATGCTTGTAATTCAAGGTGAATCAAGGTTAAGTCAAGGAAGAGTAAAGTATTGCTAAGAGTCTAGAAGACTTCAGGAATTCTCTTCCTAGCACAGACACTACAAATGTTGATTTCTTTCTAAGGATTTTATAAAAGTATTTCTAATTTTAAACAGAGTGTAATTAACTAATTTACTTCTTTAGTAAGACATAAAAGCCCTGGTATATATTGATGTATATATTTCATTAGATTCATTCATAATTGGAGAACATTTGGAATAATTAAAATGTCTAACAAGATTTCATATTCTTATTTTTTTAGAACTGTTACTTTTGCCTATATAAACATTGGCCTCATATACTTGCTGCACTTGGATAACTACATTGAAGCCACTTGGCATTTTTCTGAGGCTATTAGACTTGATCCTTTATATATTCAAAGCTATATTTGTCGAGCAGAAATTTATCATAAGGTATTTAAGGTTTAAGAACTTTGACTTTTAAAAAAAGTTTTAATTTTATGGATATTAGTTTAATATAATTTAAAATATATTAATGTATTATTTTTCAGCTAATTACAGAAGCTAATGCATTTATAAGCAATAAATATTAAGTAGCTATAGTTAACTATAATTGCCTCTACTGAGGTATGAATTTTTGTCTTTCATTTTCTTTTTAAAAAATAATATGTTTTTCCCTTATTACAAAAGCAACATATATTAATTTCATGTAGTTATGCAAATAAAAATGAATTTAAAACTATCCATAATTTCATTCTCTAGAGATAACTGCTATTAACATTTTGGAGTCTATCAGTTTGTGTGTGTGTGTGTGTGTGTGTGTGTGTGTTTATTAGTAAGTGGGTGGGTTTGTAGAATGGAATTCACATAGAATTCACACTCATTCATATGTTCTTTTAAATTGTTTTTAAATTTGCAAGTTACTTAAATTTAACCATGTAATATATCCTAGTGTAACAAACTCAATCAATATAATAAACAGTAAAAGTCTTCCTTTGCCCCAAACAAATCTGACTTTCCAGAGATAAAAACTGTTAACTGTTATATCTTTCAACATAGATATCCCTTTCCACTACTCCACCACTAATAGCCCTGCCTAAGACACTATCATTTCTCATCAGGATTATTGTAGTAGCCTCCTGGTCTACTTGCTTCTGTTCTTTATTCCATTTTAATGGATTTTCAACACAGCAGCCTTAGTGATTTTATTAAAACCTGTCAGATTATTTTACTTCTTTACCCAAATAGCTTCAATAGCTTCCCTTTGCTCTCAGAATAAAAGCCAAATTCTGCAAAAGCTAAAGGCCTACAAGAGCCCACGTAAATTAGCTCCTCATTGCCTTTCTGTCCTTGTCTCCTATTAGTCACACTGGTTTTAGTCAGGCTAGACAAGTTATGGATGGGAAACAACAACAACAACAACAACAACAACAACAACAAAATAAAACAACCTCCTGCCAGCAACACAAACAATCAAAAAACAAAGACCTCTCCCCCCAAAAAAACAACAACAAAAAACCAAAAAACACAAAACCCACTTCAAAATCACGGTATTAAAATATAAAAGGCTTTTTTTTTTTTCCTTCATTCATCCTGCCTCAACACTGAGAGATGCCTAGGAGCTCTGTTCTCCAATGTCTGCAACTCAGGACCTAATGTCCCATTCAAAGCCCTTACCTTCCTGATGATGGAGATAGAAGACCCTGGGTAGATTTAGTGTTGTCCTCAGGGAAAGTTTGCTCTTGACTCCTGTTGGAGAAGGGATGGACTTTCTTGTGGAGTGTGGTCTTTTTGCTTCACTCCATATTGTTGGAGCTGAGAGCTCCAGGGGGAAGTTGGAATTTCCTTTGAGTGCACTTAGAAACCAAAGTACCAGCACAATAATAGGGTATAAGGACATATATTCAAAAACTCATTGTTCTGAGGAGGCAAAAATTTCTACACAGTAGTGGTTGAATAAATTGGATTGTATTCACATCTAGAGTATTATATAGTCAATAAAAAGAATAATTAGAACTGTATGGGAATACTGGGAGGGATTTTCTTGAGATATTGTTGAATAAGAAAAGCAAGAATCAGAAAAGAGTGTAAAGTGTGTACAATATGGTCCCATGTAAATAAAACAATTACAAATCAAACCCAGTGTGTATATGTAGAATACATTTGCCTGTGGTATGGGTTCAGCCTCCAGGATAAATCTAATCTAAGGCTGTCTGGAGAAGTCCAACCTCAGGACAGCTTGTAAAGATCAGAGAGTGAGCCTCCATCTTTCCCAGTCAGGGTTTCTTCAATGCATAAATATTCATGATTGGAACAGGTGCAACAATGCAGACATATGACTAGATGATTTAATAATTATGCCAACCTGAGCAGGGTCAGCTTGGGAAGCAGCTGGCCTAAAGTTTCACAGAAATTCTCAAATTTATTTAAACACATCTCAAACTTGTTTCTTTTGGGTTCCCTCTTTCGACTCCATCTGTTATTTCCTTCAAACAGTTTGTACCACATCAGTAGCTACTGCCTATTTCCATGCACAATTAGTTTTGTACATTCTCCTCTTTGCATCACCATATCAGCATGTAAGAGAAGTCGTTCATTGTCCCAAGTTTATTTTGCTGGAGTCTGTGTAGTCTTTCTCTTGATATTTCCAACAATAGTAAGTTTTTGTCTCCAAATTTATACAAATTCAAATTATGCTTTTGTGATCAATATTAAGGAAAGAATCAGTGTTTGCTTTTAATTATATATTGATTTTAAGCAGACTTTTTTTCATCATTGTTATATTTTGTTTCATCATTCTTATATTTTAGTAATTCATTTACTTATTAAAGTATAACCCTGTTTTTTCTTCCTTATTTTTAAATGGAATTGACTTTTTTTTCTCCTCCTCTTTAATTCTCCCCCTTCCTTACTTCACCCCTGACCTATGGATGTTGCCATTTCCCCTTAAGAACTGGATCTCTGAAGGCGGGGTGTCTCCTCCCACATGCTCCCGTGTGTACCCGAGCGCACCCAGAGCCTAGTGAACCTGGGGTTCCAGTGCACCTGGGGTATGGTCTGTGGCTCCACCTGGGGCATGAACCCAGGACCTTCTGTGTGTAAAGCAGACATGCTAACTACTATACTATGGAGCCACCCCAGACTTTTACTTTTTAATTTTACCCTCCTCTGCATGCTAGTTTATTAACATGAGTAAAATTTGGTGGAAAAGGTGTTATGGTTGAGAGAAAAACTGAAAGACTAAACAAAAAGGGAAAACAAATTAGAATGTATGATATGTAAAATTATATACATAGGTATGTTAAAATTCTTTGAAATTAAAGATAAACGGTTTTTAAAAAACAAAAGACTGCATCACAAACTTTTTAAAAATATTTTTACTTCTTTGTTCCCATTTGCTAGTGTATCATGACATGTTTCTGCAAAATTTCTGTACTGAAGGATGGGAGGGAATAAACATCAGAAAAAGCAATCAGTGTTGTTATGAACTAAGTTTCTGTTTATCACTCAACAGTTGCATGAATTGAAAAAGGCAGTAAGAGAGTTATCTTATGCTATCCACCTTCAGCCAGATGGAATCCAATTATATATAATGAGGTACGGGCTTAGAAATAGAATTCTTCTTGGGATAGCTTAGCAACTGAGCTAGCCACTGGGATCTTTAGAAGGATCTCTCTTGATCCTTCTAGCCTCCTTGTTTTACATTTAGTAGTTCAGCAATGGCCATCTTCCAACCAGCAAGTCAGATATAGTTATTGTTTTTGTTAGCTTCAAGATAATGTATAATATAAGACAACTAGATCTTTTTCTTTGATTTATCCTTGCTTCAAAACACAACTGTTTAGTGTATAAGTTCTCTGAGGCCTCTCTACAATATTGGTTCTTTTGTTACCACACAGCTCATGAAAGTAAGGTAACATATTTTGATCAGTTGTTTGATTGTGTTTACAGACCAATGTACCAAATGTAAACCTCAGCTAATTTATTAGGAAAAAAATAGTGACACATTGAATTGTATTTCAAATGCGGTAGAGCTTGCTCTAGACACCCATTACAAGTTATGAGTTATCACCACCAAAAATAGGTTATAATCCCTGACCTATGGAATGGGTTTATAATAGATGTGTGAAAATGGATGAGAACAGTGCTCTCTTATATGTGAAAATGGATGCAAATTTTGCTTTCTTCTAAGGGCTTGCTTTGTTTTGTAAACTCTTGAACCACATTTTAACAATTTATGTAAATACTCCCCTACTTTTTTGTCCCTTGAACTGTGTTTATTTTTTAATCATTTCTCAGCATTGAAGTATAACATTTTAAATACAGATAACTGCAAAAAACTTTGAATGTTTTTCTTTTAGCTTCACATTTCCTAAATTGTGTTCATGCCGTGTCTCCAAGCTAACTGGTTCATTTAGACTACATAAAATGTTTATAATTTTCAAATTGTTTTTATCATACATAAGTAAGTATAAATAAATGTAATTATAAAATTTTAAGTAACCGGTTTTAAGGAATTGTATTGTATAAAAATTATTTTTAACTGCTTAGAATTAAAAAGGTATTATTTCTTCTAGAGGACAATATCTTCTTAAGATGAAATGTTATGATCTTGCAAAGTTCACTATTTATC
Source organism: Eidolon dupreanum (assembly GCA_028627145.1). Classification (NCBI taxonomy): domain Eukaryota; kingdom Metazoa; phylum Chordata; class Mammalia; order Chiroptera; family Pteropodidae; genus Eidolon; species Eidolon dupreanum. The sequence continues at coordinate 74,000,034 of CM053509.1, forward strand.
AAGTAGCAGAAATGAACAAAGGTAAATATAATTAAAGCAAATTTATAATTGTCTTAATTTAAAAAGAAACACTTCTTTAAAATGTTTATATTATTTGCAATAGCTATGTATAGATAGCTTGAAGGATTCACTTGAAAGTCAAAGTTAGGTTTTGAAACTTTAAAACTTCGATTTTGCTTGTACATAATCAATTAGTAAAATGCTTCATAACATAGTGAATTTTGAGAGAGGTTATTATAGGAAATACCAGTCTTACACTTTTTTGTTTATTTATAATTGGAATGTCTTATATTTTGTTGATAGTAAGTAAATTTTCGTATCATATCCATTTGTTAATTCATAATAAAAGATAGATCATTGACTTGCTTGACTTCCTTAAAATAATAACATATGTTCCAAATCTTAGATCCTTGACAAAGGTATTGATAAACTTTCCTTTCCTTTTAGGTCACATCGAGTTGAGTCCTATACAGCAAGCACTCATTTATTCATTTTGTGAAAACCATGACAAGGCCATTCAGGTCTTGGATGGGATCATTTTGAATAGGCCCGAGATCACCACGTACACCCTATTAGCAAAAGCCCTAATGAAGGCCAAGAGAAGCAAGGTACACAGTCTCGAGTAATGTTTACTGAATCTATTAATGGAATTTTTATATTTTGCTTAGAATGACTGCTTGCATATTTTTTACAAAACTAAATAATGCCACTTATTTATCAATTTTTCTGTTAATTAACATTTGGGTTGCTTCTTTTATTTATTTTTTTTCTCTTAAGAGAAGGGCTGCTATAAATATTCCTTTTCATGTCTTCTGTTAACATGTGGCGTAATTTTCCAGTATTTTCCAGAATTTCCTAGGAGTAGAATTGTTGGCACATAGAGAAAGTGAATGTTTAACTTTCAAGAAAATGATACATTGTTCCATAGGGTTGTACCAGTTTATTCTCTCACCTGCAGTCTATGAGTATGCCTGTTGATCTGCATCCTCCACAATAATTGGTGGTGTCAGACTTTATTTTTGTTAATTTGGTAGATAAAAAAACAATTTCTCATTGTGGTCTTAAGACACATTTCTCAGTTTGAGCACTGGTTTGGTATCTTTTTATGTTTATTAGCCACTCATATTTCCTGTTTTTCAATTTCTTATACACATTTTTGTTTGTCTTGTTCTTATCGATTTTAGGCATTTAAAAACTAAATTCTCTTTATTAATCCTTGGTTGGTTGTATGTGTGATATATATCTTGTAATTTGTGGCTATCTTTTAATTTTCTTTATGTTGCATTTTGGTGAACAAAGGCTTTTAATTTTAATGTGGTCGAATAGATCTACTTTTTGTTTTGTCAGCATGGCTTAAACAAAGTGTTTAAGAAATCCTTCTCTACTCCAAGATCATAAAGATATTTCCCATATTTTCTTCTAAAAGTTTGAGTTTTGCTTTTTCTATCAAGGCCTTATTCTACCTTAAATTGATTTTTTTGAGCGTGAGATAGCAATAAAATTTCAATTTTTCCTATATGGATACTCCAATGTTCCAGTATCATTTATTGAAATGTTCTCCTTAACTCAAAGATCTGAAGTGCTAAATCTATTATAAGTTTTCATGTACATGTAGATCTGATTTTGGGCCCTCTATTCTGTTCCTTTGGTCAATTTGTCTATCCTTGGCCCAAGTATTATTGCTTTATTGCAATTCTTGATATTTGGTAAAACAAGTTCCCACATTACATTCTCTAGGAAATTCCTGTTTGTTCTTGGACCTTTACTCCTCCAAATTCATTTTCATTTTCTTTTCTTTCTTTTTTTTTTTGCAGGGGGAGGGGATCATTAATAGAAATGAAAATAAGTATTTGCTTTATTGACATACTAGCTTAGACTTGTGTTTTTATAAGCCAGTCTAAGATAGCACTGTGGTTAGACTATAGGTTACTTTTCTGAGCCATCATTTTACAACTTATTAAGCAAATAAGGGATCAAATATCACCTGATGCGACATTTTTATACACATACTTCTAATAAGTCCCATTTGGAACAGCTGAAAATATTTTAAAAAGCTTTGCAGATGAGCTCATAAACACAAATTTCACCATTTAAGTTATGTCAGATGGAAGGAACTCAAAGGGGCAGTTGCCCAATCAGAGCCCATTATTTATAAATCATTGGCTTGCCACCACTGACCCCTTAAAGCTCCACCTTGACTCAGTTATTGAAAACCTATATGTACTGAAGTGAAAGGATTAATTTCCATCCCTCAATTTCTCAGTCCTAAGTTAAAAAAAGCCAACCCTAGCTAAGGAATACTTACCAAAATCAGATAGAAGAACTCAAGACTGCATAGTTATTAATCAGAATTGTTCTACTACAATCAGGGTTGCATATAATTGCATCAGTTGGTTCTGTATCCAGTCTAAAATTGACCAGGACAAAGTTTAGAAGAGCTGTTAAGAAACTACAGAAGTTGTAAATTTCAAAAGCGTAAGGAAAAAAAATAATGAAATTCAAGAATTCCTTCCTTTACATTTCAAAGAAAAAGACTTTCTGTAAAAATATATATAATTTTTATAAATACATTTATAAGTCCCCAATATACATTTTCAATTCAATCTGTCAAGATCCATAAAAACCCTGTTGGAATTTTGATTGAATTTTACTGAGTCACTAGATTATTTTAGGGAGAATTGACACCTTTATAGTATTGAATTCCTTTTAGGAATACTCTTATATTTACTTTAATCTCCCCTTATGTCCCTGTTGCTCTGCTAGAAAACTCGGGTCACCGTTGATTGTTCTCTTCTACCCAATCAATAGTGATGGTCCTTTAGTTCTACTTTCTAAATATCTCTCAAATCCATTTCCTTTCTTCCTTTTTCTATTTATGTGGTCATTATCCTAGTCTAGAACATATTTTTATTTTGCTTGAATTATAGCAATAGTGTTGCACTCTTCCAAGCATTTATCTACACAGCAGCCACAGGACAATTTTCAGAATGTAAGTATGCCTTACCTTCAAGTCCCCAGAGGAGACTTTTTAGAGCATTGAAAAAGCAAGGAGTGGTGGACATCAGCTAGAGGAGGAAGCAGGAAGAAGTGAAGATATGTTTGTTTAAATTTAAATGGGATGGAAGATTTTAGGGACTCAAGGAGCCAGTGAAGATGCAGAGATCCAAAGTAGGAAGGAAATAACAGGTTGTCCTCAGGTAGGGCATAAGGAGATGGGATCAAGGACACAGCTTGAGGAGTTAGCTCTGACAAGGAGAAGAATGGAACTCATTTAAAGACAGGTGAGAAAAAGATGGAAATGGAGGAAGATATAAATATATAAAAAGTTAAAAGAGAGAAGTCGAGGTGATGTTTTCTATGGCATGGTCATGTACTGAGAGTGAGGATGGAAGGATGGATGTTGAGGTGGTAAACATATAGAGTAAACGCTAATGTGGGGGTACGAAGGACACATATCTAAGTTAAATCTCGTTTCTTTAGCATTGTAATATAATTAATAAAATGGGCTAAAGAGTCACAAATATTTTTGTTTCTATATAGAAATATACATCAGTTAGGTAATTATGAAAAGTCATTTGTATCTGGAAAATTGAATTTTTTTCATTAATGAGTTTCAACTACTTTGATTAAATAGTTTAAATGGATGACTTTTGATGTTTATTTTCTGGTGTCAATGGAACTCCATTAAGAGCGCAGCAGGACAAAACATTGATTAAATCCATAACCAAAATAAAAGATATTATCACTGGAGATTTTTTATTATAAAATAGCTGCCCAGTATTTCCTTTAGGAAAATTACTAGGAAATTGGTCATAAACTAGTCTATAAATTTAAGTCTGATTTACAGCTACAAGAAAATAACCTTTAGAATTTAGAAAATGTAGTTCCAAAAGTTCATGAATGTAAGCCTGCTTAAGTACCTCCGGTAGGATAGATACCTGGGTGGGACCTCCTGTGATCAGATGTTCTCCCCATGGCCTCCTCAAGGTGCACTGACAAGATCTGCATGCCTCTGCCAGGACTGTGAGTCTTCATGTGAACCGAAAGTAGGGTTGTGTGTGCTCAGGACTCCTTTTAATGTTTAAAGCTGTGTGTTAAGTAAATATTAGAAACATTCTCACTGCTTTCCTGCTTTCCCCCTCCATCTCTCTCTCTCTCTCTCTCTCTCTCTCTCTCTCTCTCTCTCTCTCTCTCCCTCTCTTTTCTTTTTTATCATTATAGGAAGCTGTGAGAATGTTTAAAAAGGCGTTGGATGTCTTTTCTCATTCCGATAAAGGACCTAATGCCGTAGCAGCTTCAGCTGACTGTCTGTATAACTTGGGTCTTTGTTACATGGATGAAGGCAACTTACAGATGGTATTTTCTGTATTTAGGAAACATAAGTTATCTGTTATTTTAGAAATTACTTGCATTCTGTTCTGTTTCTGAAGGTTACCTACACAGTGAGTGACTAGACTAAAGATTCTCATAAAGCTTGGCTTATTATAGGCAGGATGTACTCTGTAATACCTACTTCATTGTTTTATTTATTCAAAACACTTGATTTGATGCCTATTTGTCAATGATATTCTAAAGACTAATGTATATTTCCCACCAAAACAATAAATCTAACTGTAAGAAATTATTACAGAAAAATAATTTCATCATGTTAATAAAATTTATTTATTAAATTTAAGTACTTTAAATTGAGTGCTTCAGTGTAATGGAGATTAAATAGAAAATGATTAGGACACCGATTTCTCTTATTAACAATTGAATAATTAATATTAAATTGAAACAGGTTATTAAGGTGGTCAGATTCATTGAAAATCATTGAAATTCACTGAAAAGTTGATTCAATATTCATATATTTATCCAGTATTTGGCTATTTTACACAAGTCTTCACTTCAAAATTGTCAGTAACATGATTAATATGTAAAATAATTGATATTTTCCAATAGCTAATGTTGGATATTCCACAACTCTATTTTTAAACACTCACACACATACACACACACATGCACGCACATCATTCTAGTCCTTATATTCATAGAGATAGACAGTGTCTGAAATGTGCATCTCTATAACCTTGAAAAAGAGTTGCACTTGATTAGCTGTACCATTAAGAAATTCTAAAGAATATAAGATTAATTGCAAATCTTTTCCATGTTTTTAGCCATCCCTCTTGGAAAACCAAAACCTAGCTTTGCTTTACAATGTTGGAAAAAATTTTAGAGTTCCATTGTTGTGAAATTTCATACCTGTATATCTGCTGTAGTTCTTGGGCTGTCATGGAAAGCAAATGTACTGGCTATGATTTCTTCGAAGTGCACATTTCTATGAAGAATAATGATTAAAATTACACCTGCAAAAATATTGTAATGTAACGACAGGGGTTATGTAGACATTAATCTAGGAGTAAGGGGACCTGTAAATTATAATAATAACCTGACTCACTCCACAAGTTTCACTGAGAAAAACATATTTGAAATGACCAAAAAAAAAAGAGTGAAAACTTTCAATAATAGTTACATACAGGAATTTATTAACATTTTAAATGAATATATTCTACTCATTTGCTTCTTAATCACATACTCTTCTAGGCTTTTGATTGCTTTACGAAAGCTGTGAAAGCAAATCCTGATTTTGCAGAAGGTTTTTATCAACGTGGGCTTTGCAAAGTAAAACTCCACAAGGATAGCTCAATCTTGGATTTTAATCGTGCAATTACCCTTGATCCAAAATATTATGAGGTATTTAAATGAACAATTTCAGTGATTTAGAGTGTGCTAGGTTTGCTAAAACTATTAAATTCTTTATATGTCACTGTTATTAGTTAGCAACAACCGATTACTTATATCTACTTTTCAGCTAATTATATTTTGACAATGTGTATATCTGTATTTCCCCTTGAACTAAAAATATTATTTCCAACATGGATATTATATATGTAAAAGTGTTTTGTGAATTGTGAAATATAAATATTGTTAATATTTTAAGGTATCTATTAATAATTATAATTTTATATATTGTATTAATTTTATTTCTTGTTTTGCTATCATATTTACTTCTGCCTTTTAAGAGACTATAGAGAAAATATAAAATTCAATAGGTGAAGTTTGATTGGAATCTGATTTTAAAGTTTATGAGTCTACAGCCATGCCACCCTGAACACACCCGATCTCATCTGATCTCAAAAGCTAAGCAGGGTTTGGCCTGGTTAGTACTTGGATGGGAGACCACCTAGGAAGACCGGGTACTGTAGCTATAAAATAAATAAATAAATAAAAGTTTCTGAACTATGAATATGGACTAAATATTAGATAACTTTAGGGAAATACTATTAATTTTCTTAAACATATTATGGTAGTATGATTATACAGGGGAACGTCTTCTCCATAGGAAATGCATACTGAAAGACTTAGGGTGAGTTGTTATGATGTCTGAAACTTATTTTCTGAAACAGTTCAGAAAAAAATAGATACAATTAATATTACAAAACATTTTGTTAATAATTATTTAATAATTTAATAATTATTAAACTTTTCTTTCAGTTATTCTGTATGTTTGAATTTTTTCTAATAAAAGAGTAAGAAAAAACTATACTTGATACCATCTCTGGGTGGCATAGATTTGTTCAAACTACCATATATTTTGGTAGAATTAATGCTTTTATGAAAACATCCATTCTCTCTTTCCTCTTCTCTTTCTCTGAAAAGGCATATTTAAGCCGAGTAGCCTTCTATGGTTTGAAAGGCAGATACTCCAAAGCAATCTTGAATTGTAATGAGGCCATCAAAATTTATCCTCAGAGTGTGCGAGCTTATATTTACAGAGGAGTTCTGAAATACTACAACAAGGTAGGGTGATTTCCTGTCTTGTTTACTGAAATTTTGGGTTAGGTGGATGCTTGGATGTGAAGCAGGGAATCACTTCCTTTTACTTTCTCTGTGAGAGAAGAATCACTGTGGTGTTAAAGACAGTACATCAAAAGGGATCTTAATTCATAAAGGAAAAGACTAAAATTAGCTATTATTCCACCATCAAATGAGAACTCCTGAGTGCATATTGATGTATTTGCATTGTCTTTTTTTCCTAATAATATATATATTTTCCAAAATTGGGATTGTGCTATTTATGTAATTGGTATTGTGCCCTGCTTGTCATACTTAACCTTTGAAGATCCCATTTTTAATGACTGAATAATATTCTATCATAGTTTATTTTTTTACAACTTGATTGCTGGAAATTTGGGTTGTTTTACATTTTTTATTATTTTACTATTTCAAATAATACAGTTATACACATTGAGAATAAAATCATTGCTTGAGTTTATGATTGATTCCTAAATGGAAATTATTGGGTCAAAGTGGGTGTGTGTGGCAGCATTGATATCTGATACCTCATGGAATATTTTGTTTCTCTCTACTTTTCTTTTCTCATTTTCTTTTGTAGCTATTTCATATGAAATATTTTGCAAATAATACCTTAAGGTACAGGTAAGACCTTGTATTATGTGTTAATTCCATGAAAATTACTATCTATAGAAATGGATGATCTAAGGTATCAGAGGAGCATCAAAGAGGAAGCAAAAGAGAACGTGGATAGAAAACATGACAATTATGTGATATGACAGTATGACAGAAGCAAGCAAGCTCTAGTGAATGTTTGCTGGAGGAATATGGCTTGCCTCTCTTTTACTAATAACAAGTATAATTTTTTTCCTTGCTGTATAGCATCTTTGGAACTAAGATAATCATCTAAATTAAAGTTCTTTATATATTTAATTTTATTTGCAAGTAGCAGGAACAATAATAAAAATTCCTACCAAGATATCTTCTTAATTAACTCTGTGAAAGATTAGCTTGATTGTCTTAATATCACAGATGCTACACAGAGTGTTCCAAAAACTGTGATAGATGGAATCAAGAATTTATTTTATAATTAAATTTCAGTCCATTATGATTAATCCTCTTACCTAATTATTTTTTCCTTTTTAGACTTATAAGCTAGCCATTACAGATTTAACTACAGCTATCAACATGGACAAAAACAGCTATGTAGCATTTTATAACAGAGCATTATGTTACACCAAGATAGGTGAACTTCGAATGGTAAGATGACCATTTTAGTAAACAAAATGTTAAAGCATTTGTAAACACATTTAAAGCACGTGTAAAGTTTTTTCTTATTTCTGTTGTAATTTTGAAAAATAATTTCTGTGGAAATACACACACAACTTGGGAAATGGAAGAACCATTTCAAAGAGTATTTAATTTCTTTGTGCTCACCAAATTTTCTTTTACAATCTCTATAATGTCAAATAAAAAATAATTTTACAATGCTTACATAAGCATATAAAGGCATACATAAGTTAAAATACATTACATAATTCTCATTAGAGTAAATGTTTTTACTGATATACTCATGTGCAGAATTGTAAAGCAGTGATCATTAGCAATATTGTTGTTTCAAAATCTCAGCATTAGCGAGAACAATTTGTTGAGGTATTTTTTCGTACAGTGCTCAGACCACAGGGAGTTTTGAGTGATGGTTTCCAGCTCTGGGGACCAACAAGCAATGACCAGTATTGTTTGTGCTTTTTCAAGGCCTACCCGATGGCTGCAGCAAACCTCTTTCTCTATTTTTCCTTTCCAGCTTCTACCTGTGCAAGCCTTCTTTTATATTTTCTAAACCCTCTCTTATGCCCTCCTTGTTGGTTTGGTTCTTTTCCAATTAAGATTCTTCACTGGGGAACAGCTGGTCTGTGGTATTCTTTGTGTTCTGTTACATCCTCTTGCTTCTTTTACTCTATTATTCACCTGTCTCTCCCTCCTTGTTTCTATCCACTTCCATAGCCAATGAAGCATTCCTCTAAAAGAGTACATCACATTCCCACTGTTCTGTGTGGACGTTGCCGTCCCACCGCCCCAACCCCACCTCAGCTCCTTGAAATGTGGGCAGTTAAATCTGTTTAAAACATATAGAGATTTAGAAATTTATCTGATGTGGAAATGAAGAAGTTGAGAAATATTGTTTCTACCCCAAAAGATGTAGAATTCCTGGTAACCGGAAGGTCAGGTTTCCTCCAGAAATGTTGACAAATGAATAACTAATTTTTAACAAAGGAGTTAAAATTGTTAAGATTCTAGGAGCTAATTAAAGGGTCATTTATCAGAGTAACCTGCACAGAAGGTGACTTTAATGACTCCCTCCCCACCCCTACTCCTGCCTTTTCTTGGTAACTGAAAAACAATGGGCTGGGTGATGGCAGGGAACTCTCATTTTTTTATCTCTGATATTTAACAGAGTCCAGTGCTCTATGAATAAGGAAAATGAAAAACCACTTAAATAGAGATCTAACTAGAATAAATATATTGGCGATTTTAGAGCTGCCATGTACCTAACTCATTTAATCCAGTCACTCATTTTACGGAAGAAATGGAAGTAGGGAGAGTTTGGGAACACATCCAGGTCACACAGGGAGCAGAGACCTGAACTGGTATTCACAGGTTTGTTTGCTTCTGGTTAATAGTCTTTAGATGGCTTTGTAAAAATATCTGACCTCCAGCTGTGGACCGGATGCCATTTAACGGTGTCACCTCCTCCCTTTTTGTCTTCCTCCACCTGTTCCCCAGCATTCCTGTCATCACTGCACTGAGAAAATCCAGTGTCTTTCTGCAGAAAATTCATTCAGACATTCTCCCAAGATATGGTTTTACAAAAATTAAGAAAAGGTGAATTTTGGCTCTTACCACACTATGTTAATAAAAATAGTAACAGTTACCACTTACTTAGGGGTTATTGTGTGACAGGCACTGTCATATATCATCAACATATCAACATATCATCAAAATGATGAATTTTTGTAACATGATGAATTATTAATATCTCAATTTTGCAGATGAGGAAACTGAAGCTTAGAATTAAGTAATTTTCCCAGACTGAAAATCTAGTAATAATTGCAGAGGCATGATACAAAAACTTGCACAGAAACCGAAGAGGAATTTTCCACTCAAATGGCTAACCTTGTAATCAGCTCTTCATCCTGCTTCTGTGGACATGCTTACTGCATAGGTCAAAGGGTAGAGAGATCTTGAGATCAACTGAAGACTCACCCTCCCCTATGATTGTTCTGTCTTGATAACAGACTTATTACCTAAATTCCTATTCAAAAATCACAGGCTCTGTAACTGCCTGTAGCCCATGCTAACTGTAACAGTGCGGATATATAAAAGCAAAATTGCCCCTGAGCTCAGGGTCCAGATCTTCGGAGCGCTAGCTCTTCTGGGACCGCTGGCGTCATAAACCTGAGTTCTCCAACTCCATGAGTGGTGCTTGATTTCTCACTGGTCTTGTTTCGCATCATTTCTGCAACATAACCTTGATGAAATTTCATTTTCTAGCTTTTGTTTCTTCTTGTCATATATTCAACTGCTTAGTGGATTGCTAAGGCATTTTACAAGTTTTACATTCTGTAATTCTATGAAAGGAAAAGTGCTAAAATTCTAGTTTTCTTTTGCTTTTGTGAGTGTTATGAATTATTTTTACAGCCCTGGAAATATTTGCTTATAATTATTTCATAATGTACATATAGCATCTTTAACTGTACAATTCTTTTAGATGCTCAAGTGCGCAATCATGAAACACTAGAAGACCACTGAGCAAATAGTAAAATAGTAATTGTTTGCATTTTCAGTTAGCATATGCTATAGGCATATAAAATTAGATCCTTTTCTGATGAAACCATATAGCTCTTTTAGACAAAATGTTCAGTAAGAAAATGAATCAAGATATTCAGTTCTAACTCAAATTTGGGTTGCTCCTAGCACCTGGTGCAGAGTAGATGACCAGTAAATACTTGTTTATTCTATAAATGAGCAAAAAAGATAAAATAAATAGAGAAAGATCCTCTGAGTCGATTAATTCTCAACTGAGAATAATGTTTTTTTTTTAAAAAAAGAGTATACCTATTAAAATATTTTGAAGTAATTTTCCAATAAGTGCTTATTCATTAGTTTTACTATGATCCATTGGCATTGATTCATGATTTATTCTTGCAAAAAAAATTTATTGAGTGTTTATTGTATACAGGCATGGCGCTAATTACTGACTTATAATGGTGAACAAAATGGATAAGCTCTGCCTCCAAAAACTTAGGTTTCATTGAGAAAAACAATACAATACTAAAAACTTAAATTTCAACAAGTAACAAGTCTTTAATATCAACAGTCATTTGGTGAAACTACTGGGTGGGAGAAGGGTGTTGTATGCCCCTTCCAATCTATACACAATAAAAATGCTTAGAATGATTCACAAATAGCATGTGAAGTGCAAGCACAGTGAGCACCACTTATTAAAAAGTAGCAGTATTCATAATATTTAGTGAAGGGGACCCTTTAAATCTAACACATGATTATTTTTGGCCATGATTGCAAGTCAAATTGAATACTAAGAATGAGGTCCTAGTTTGGGCATAAACACATTTTTCCTTGGCTAATATAGTAAGACTCTGAAGAGTTGAATCTAGGTTCTAAGTGATTATTTTACTTTTAGGCATTAACAGATTATGGAATTGTGCTTCTTCTTGATGCTGGAGAAACTGTGACATTAAATACCTTCATTAATCGTGGACTCATCTATGAAGAACTAGAGCAGTACAGTTTTGCGTTAGAGGTAAACCTCATTTACTTGTAAAAATGAAGCAACTTTATTTTACATGTTCACTTCTGAAAATAGTGAACAAGTTTTTCTTAATATCAGTTGGTGATATTAATGAGCAATAACTCAACTTTAGCAAAAAATTATATTGAAATACTTTGAATGACTAATAGAATAATCTTTGTAAAAAAGAGAGCATTTTTACTTTGTTTTGATTACAAACAGCCAATATATTAAAAAAATTTCTGATTTGATGAAATATTAAGACTATCAACTCCTCCCAAGAGAGAATCTTGACTATATGCAAAATTCAGTTATTTAGCAAATAAAATGATTTATGTATTGTTTACTTCTCTGCCTGGTGCTAATTCTTTTTCATTCACAATTTTTCTCCTTCCCCATTGAAAACATATCAAGATAAATCTGTTACTTTGCATTGAGCAGAAAATAGTTGCTAAAAATAGGCTGTTGAGAATAGTAGAAATAAGTACTCAGAATTGCAATAGAAGATAACATCTGTAAGATATTGAGAAGAAACAGGTGGTTAAAATGTATTTCTTTATAGAATAATTAAGTGAAATTCACCATTCTCATTTTTTATCTTATTTGTATTGTCTATTTTAAATTACTTTGGAATTAAGATTAAGAGAGATAAGGCAAAAAATAAATAGCAATTTGAAGTTTGCAGTTAAATCATGGTAGTTTTCCTTCTTTATTTCTGAGGAACAACAACAGAACATTATGCAGTGCAGTGTTTCCTATTTTTTTTTCATCTCCAAAGATGGCTTATATTATTTTTCTACTTCTGGAGTCATCTTTTGAGATTCTGCCCCACAGAATTACTTATTATCAAGGAAGTGCCCAAGAAATCTTATACTATGCAATTTATACTATGATGAAATGTAATTCCAAGAGTTGAGAAATACCATTTGGAATTTCTTCAGGTAGGAAGAGCTAAAGAACTTTTTTGTCTGGATCAGGCAAGAAAACTGTGACACTCTGGGTAACAGTGTTGGGATGAATAAGTTAGGAAGATGGGAGTTGGAAGGAAAAGACCTCAGCTGTTGGAAAATTAAATGCAGAGCCTGTGTTATCTACCGGGTAAAAATATTTAGTACTTAACGTCAACATACCAGGTTCTCAACAGTGCTGCACAATTTATAATTATAATTTACAGACAAGGAAGCTGATATTCAAAAGAAGTTAAATAAAGTTTCAACGAGAAAGTACTGGGGCAAGATTTGAACTCAGGTCTCACGTGATTCCAAATCCTATGTTCTTGCAAAGCAAGGTGCTGGCATTGACACTGAAGATATAGAGATAAATAAGACAGATTTCTAGTCCTTGAGGAGCTTATGGTCTAGTGGAAATCATTCTTGATGCCTCTCTTTTCTCACACCCTACCTCTAACTCATGAGCAAGTTTAGTCAGTTCTATCATCAAAACATATTAGTCATTTCTCATTTTTGCCACTATGATCCTCTTAGTTCAAGCCTCAGCCATCTCTCCCTTGAACTGCTACAGTAGCTTCCCAACTGGCCTCTCTGCTTCTGCTCTTACTTCTCTGCATGCTGTTCTCCAGACAGCAGCCAGAGACCTCTTGAAAACATAAAGCAGATCAAGTTATTCCTCTGCTCAAAACCCTCCAATAGCTTCCCATATCATACTTAGAATAAAATCTGAACTCTTGACTGGCCAGCACTTCATGGTCTGACTGCTGCTCACTGATCTGACTTCATTGTTAAACATTCTCCTTTCCTCCACTCAAGCCAGTCCACTCTGGCCTTTTGTTATTTATGACTTGGAAATGCCAGGCTCTCTTCCTGTCTTAGGGTCCTCACACAAGCTATTCTCTATAGGTAGAATACTCTTCCTACTGATCTGTGAATGGCTTATGCTCTCCTTTCATTTTTATTTTCTGCTAATGTGACCTCCTCAGTCAAAAACAAGTAGATTAATTAAAATAGAATATTTGAAAATTAAAATAATTCAAAATAAGTCTGGATAGGGAAAGCAAAGAAACAGAAAGCAGAGGAGACCTAATAACATGGTAGACCTAAATCCAACCATTAGGCATTACATTTAATAGACATGGTAAAAATATATCAATTAATATAATGAGAATGTCAGATCAGAATTAAAAAGAAATGCCCCACTATATTCTGGCTACAAGAAACACACTTTAAGTATATTGATATAGCAGGTAAAACTAAAAGGCTGGAAAAAATATACCCTGCAAACACTAATTAAAAGCAAAAAAAAATATGAATTTTTCTCCATGTAAAGTAAAAAAATAACGCAGGCTGTGGAAGAACCAATGAAGAAATATGGCTGAATAATAAAAGGGCTAGATGAAGAACTAGGAGACAGCAGTCTTAACACTTCCCCAGGAAAAAATTTTTAGTGAGAATTATTAACAAAGAGGTCAAGTAGAATGAGTGCTGAAAACATACTAGTTAATTGATAGTTGTATGATCTTCATAGGAACGCCTTGATCAGGAAGCAAGTTTAGCATTTAGACCAACATTGTTTAGGAAGTTAATGGTTAGCTTGTTGGATTGAGAACATCTGTTTATCTCTTTGTCCTATTGAAAACCTATCAGGAAAACAGTAAAGGAATAGAAAAAGTAAAATCACCTAAGGTTAAAAATTGTGGAAAAGAAATGTTGAGGCATCTAAAACTACCATTCTGGACTTTAATGCCTCAAACTTAAATACAAACGGGTAGCAAAAGACCCTATACTTGAGGGAAATAAAATAAAGACTAAAACAAACAAATTGTCTTAAGTGTAGGGATGGTGGGAGGAGGGGAAGTGTGTGGAGTGTAAGGTAGTTAAATTCTGTCTTATGTGAGAAGTTAAATATAATACAATGCTCATGTTATTTTGAAATTTGAAAATAAATAGCAGAAGAAATAACAGCAAGTGTAAAAACACTTGCCTTTGGGGAATGGGACTCAGGTGAGGAATGGTGGAGCAGACAGTCTCTGTAAGTATTGCAAGTTTTCTAGTTTTATTAGACCTTGTACACTATATACATGGGTCACCTTGATAAGACTAAAAGTAAGCAAATAAAAAATGTCTTTAGATGCAAATTACAAATTACAAAATGAAATTGGCCTTATTAAACAACACGAATAATAGAAAGTTGTTGGTATTTGAGGATGTGGAGACAGTGAGTGTTAACTATACTTTCAAGGAGATTGGTAGTGAGTGACAGGAACTAACTAGAAAAACAGGGGCAGGTATAGTTTATGCGCAGGGGAGGGTTGAGGCAGTGAGGCAAGGATGAAAAACACAGAAAACACCAGGAATCTAATGGAGCGAGTTTCCAAAGGTGATGAAAGGAGCAGGACAAGAGCCCACCCTCTGACACAGAAAGAAAGATAGCGTGGATGAAGGTCCTTACAAATAAACTCACCAGTGGAGGGAATAATTTGCTTTGTATGAGTGACTGTGTGGTTTGTTTTTTATGTTCCTCATATTAGAGAAAGAAATTAATGCAGAAGAGAAAAGTTATAAAAACTGCTGTTAGCTTTATTGTAAATAGTAATCCTAATAGTCATCGTTTACATCTATTACTGATAATGATGAATTACCGTAGAGTATAATAATGATTATATATAGAGAGAGTCAAGCTGACTGTTGAAAGTTTTATCTGTTTGCAAAACTAAATTTGGTATTCTCAACCTTTTAAGTCCTTGGTTTCTCCTCATAACTTCCAAAATTAATAGGAATATTTGTACTAAATCTCACTTATACTTGTAAGTTTGCCTGCATTTAAAAAAAACGGCCCTCTCTGTGGCAATGGTCCTCAGCCTTTTTGGCACCAGGGACCAGTGCTCCTATGAGAATCTGACGATCTGAGGTGGAGCTGAGGCGATGATGCCAGCGCTGGGGAGCGGCTGCAAATGCAGATGAAGCTTCCCTGACTTGCCCGCCCTCACCTCCTGCTGTGTGGCCCTGTTCCTGGGGGTTGGGGACTTCTGTCTTAGGGGAGTTATCTGGTTACATTTTTGATTAGATTATATTTGATTGGACAATAGATTTCTTATTGTCTTCCAACTAGTTCCATTTAGTATAAAAATATGCTTCAAGAATCTAAGTGGGGAGTCCACATTCACAGATTAGTCTGTGACTAAAACCTTCCTCTAATAAAATTCTGGAGGCTTGGTTTGGCACTACTACTCCCTCAATATTTTTAGAAAACTTATTCTACCCACTAAGACAGCATCTATAGCCAGGGAAAGTTTGTGGCAAGAGAAAGGGGAAAAGGAAAATGGGGAGGGGAGAGACTGTAATGATTCACTCCTCTTCATTTGGGTGGAAGCCAGAACTCTCACACCTGCTCTTTAAGGCTGTAGGATGTGGGTGTCTGACCTCCACTTAGGGAGCCTAGAGGGATTTTCTTACGCCACCGCAGGGGATCTTACAGTGCTCTCCACTTTTTAACTTGGTCACTTGAGGTTACAACCAGAACTGCCCATGAAGATTCCTGCTGAAGCAGCTCTTGGGGAAAAGCAAAACCATTGCAGTTCACATGATATTTTGATATGTAGATATTCATTTAGATATTTTATTAATTTTAATTTAGTGAGGTTCTTATTTTGCTTCAGGTCTCAAATATTTTTGTAGGGCTTTGAAAAGCTTATGAGTTTCAGACACTGTGTCTCTGGTGCCTGATAGAGGACAGTGTTCAGTGACAGAGGCAGTCTCTCTTGCAGACTTAGCATTTTTAATTCTCTTAAATGAGCTCTTCTTCTCCAGGGCCATTCAGGTCCATCCCAGCTAAATTTCCTAACGTAAAATCTTGGGATTAGAGTTTCCATTGCTCATCTCAGGAGGCTTCTAGGATCCCTGTATGAACTGATACACTTCTCCCCTGAAGTGTGATTCCAAAGGTAGGAGTAGCCTTAGCTAATCCACGCAAAAGGCCCTTACCTGGGCCTGGGTGTCTGTCTGTCTGTCTGTCCTATAGTCATATAACACCAAAACTTCTCTATAGGTGAATTTCCATTTCTATATGGATGGGGAAGTCTGTGGTGGTGTGGGCTGGGAAAAAAGAATAAAAAGAAAGTAAACGAGATACCATATTTTACATAGCAGGGCAAAACCACAGGAAAAGTGGAGACCAGTAGCACAATATTCTGAGTGAGTTTTCAGTTATAGGATTCCTCTGTTCCATTCATCTTCACTAGATGTGACACTAAAAGGAAAAAATAAAGTTTTAAGAAGATGTGTATTTTAATGCTTGTGTTAAGTATATTTGTGGTAGAATCAAAGTCAGAAGGAAGTTTAAGAAAGCACAAAAGATAATATTGCAAAATTAACAAAAATTTATTAAACTGTTTCAGGATTTTAAACAAGCTGCACTGATAAGCAAGACTAATGTGAGCCTTTGTCAAGCTACCGCCATGTGCTATTACAGGTATGGAGTGCAATTATGTTGAAGTAAATAAAAGCAAGTGGGACTATCTAATAATATAACGGAAGAATGGAAGAAAGAAACAAATATGTGGAAGAGATAAGAATACAAAAATGGGGAAAGACAAAGAATCCCTTTATAGAAGAGGGGAGCACACCTAAGTGTGTCATTAGCATTTTTCTACCTCCTAATAAACTACTTTAACCAAGTCTGCAAGTAAAATCCTACATCATGGCATTGGAGTAGCATCTGATTCAAGCCCATTTACTGGGAAAGGACCTAATGTTAGACAGAATAAAATCACATATAGCTTGAAATGTCTAAGAATAAAATCAAGTAATTAATTTTATTCCTAAAATGAAACTAACTTTTAAAAAGCATGAATGTTGGGGAAAAAAGGTGATTTAAAAAAATTATACATTTGAAAAAATTGCACTTAGAAAACATAATTCTAAATCAAAAACTAATTAAAACAATACCGGTAAATATCTGTAAAACCCAATAAAATCTACAAAAGCATGTTATTTAAAATATTATTACCTGCTTCTGGGATTATTGTAAAAATAAGTTGTTGTAAGGGAGGAAGAACAGTTCCATAAAGCCAAAATACAGAAGAGGATCAGTTTAAAATTTGCTTTGAGATAATATTAGATAGATTTTGCTAACTATAATGTTTATACTTCTACATATACATTTGACATCTAAAAATTAATTTCTGATCATTTTGCTTTTAAAAGCATAGAAATTCAGCATATGAAGATTTCAATATAGGATAAAATATATTTGGTTAAGTAATAGTTTACAGCATTATTTTTCAAGAGAGAAACAATAGTAATTAATTTGAGGGGAAAATTAGGATAGTTTATAAATTATATAGACTAGACTATATAAATATCCAACTTAGAAAATAGACATAGTTCAAATGACTGAGGAAGTCAACATTTTTGCCCCCTTTTAGGACATAGATAACACTGCTGCATTTCCCTATGATAGTTAGATTTTTTAGTTTATGAACATAGTAATATAACAACTGAAACTTGTGAAGGTGTCTTTGGGTTTAAAGACCTAAACTAAGACCCTTTATTTTATAAAGACAGCAAAAGATAGTCACAGCATTGTATATTTTAATCTAGCAATCCTTGTACAATCCATCTCTTTAAGTAATTGTCATTCTTAAAAAGAGATGAAAAATGATGACTAATGTGTTTGTTTTGGTGAGTGAATACAGACCAAAAATGTCTGAGGTCATTGCATTTTCTTAAAATTAAAAACAGATTCCAAAATTTCTCTCAACCTCACACCTATGTTTTGCAACTGTTAGTCAGTAAATTTCTCTGTGTGTCAGTTCTCAATCTCTTTCATGAAATGTAATCACTGGATATACTGTATGGCAGAGACTTCTTAAGCTGATACTGCTTTGCAATTCCAAATAACCAACTTTCATCAGCCGACTGGAATCTCTTTTGTCCTTTAATAAAAATAGAATTTAAATCAATAGTAAATCCCTGATAACACGCAGTCTCAATTTCATGTGTTTTAAGTTTTAACAGTTTTACTAAATTTTACAATAAGAAATGTTTAATGACTGGTTATATTTTTCATGAAAAATATTTTTGCCTTTATATCACAGCAGCATAATTTCTAAGTATTGAGATTCATTATTAGTGTATTACAGTGGGGAAAGTAAAAATTTTCCCATTTGGAAATTTTAAAAGAAAGGAATAAATATTTAAATTTTAGAGCTTTGATCTTTGAACTCATGGGGTTGCAGACTTTTGAAGTATGCCTTTGTATATCTCTGGTTCTCACTCTTGTGGTTGCTAGGAGACAACATTCCTTAGGCTGAATATCCTACTTGTTGCCCAATTTGGTCACTAAGAATGTTATGGTAGAGTTAATTTTTAGATCTTTTTGAGAACCACCTTCAGACGGAAAAAAAATGTCACAAGGAGAGCCTGATTACTCAGTTACGTGTCCCATCTACTTTTTTACTGCAGCACATTTATTTTACTATTCTTATATTTGCATGAAAGATTTTTGAATCTTTGACTTTGCAAGCCACATTCTTTAGCTTTTGGAGGTATTTATGGTTTATTTGAACAACTCTGTAGGGCACATTTGGTCATGTATGTGATTAATTTAGAAAGTGCAGTGGGCCTTTGTGTCTGTGGCCCAGCCTGCAAGCTCAGCACATGATCCATAGTCAATGGACACTCAAATGAGAATCATACACCTTCTGTCAGTGATCATATTGTTTGATACAAACATATTTTTTTTTTAGAAAAACTAATTTAGTGTTTGTGGTAACTGATGCTTAACGATTTATGTATCAATGAACATATATCCTGACATAACATGGATACTCTGCCACATTTTTCCATTGTCTAATTACCATGTGATTATTTATAAAGAGCTTCAATCTCCAGGACACTGTGTGATATACACATCTTCAGAAAAATGAAATTGCTGTTTCTATAGTGGCAGAGAGCTGGGCGCCTCTGGCTTTGACAGTGTCATCTCCTCTGGACTTAATTTTTAGTCATCATTTGCTTTGAAGAGCTTGCTAGGTAGCTTTCAAGGTCCCTTTCCAGTATTAAAGTTTAACGATTATTTACTTAGAACAGACTAGATGCTCATTAAACATTAGTGCTGATAATTAGATAGGTATAGAACATAGCTTTCTCCATGTTGATGGAGATTAAATACAATTATTAGATATGCATATGAGATGAAAAAGTGACTCCCTTATGAAGAAATATTTGATTTCATCACCAGCCCTTACTTTACCTCAAGAGAATAATAGGGAAGAAAGGGAGAGTTATCATTTAGTCACATATATTCACAAGTTAATAAATAAAATGTATTTTTCTTATTTTTCTCTTCTTTCCTGGTGTCCAAAAAGAAAGCACCTGTCTTTATAGAATATCTGAAGTAAGGACTCCTATGTGATAAAAATTTGATTCCTTTCATTTTTATAAAGAAATATTAAATACATATAAATTTATTATAATTTGATTTAAATAGTGTGTTCCATCAATAATAGCCATTTTTTTTTATATTGACCACTGATAGCTATTAAAAACAGCTTTAGGAAGGCCATTCAGCCTTTTAAAATTCTGAAAAAAAAACCCCTCTAGAACACCATTCCAGCATATTCTGCTATAAAATTGGCTCTTTCTTCCCCTCTTTCTTTTTACCACAATCTTCAAAGAACCTGTTAGACTTCCTGAGGTCATAAGGACTTATATACTTACTTCCTGGGGTGGATAATAAAAACAAAAGATTTTTTTTATAAGGGTCCATGCAAATCTTTATGAAAACATATACAAGAAAGCACTTAGACAATTCATCAGAAAGCATCAATATTTTCATTTATTTTCAGAAATAAGGAGTTTGAAGAAGCGGTCAATTTCTTCACCTGGGCTATTAATATTAACCCATGTTTTCTGGATGCTTACGTTGGACGGGGAAATTCTTACATGGAATATGGTCACGATGAAGCCACCAAGCAAGCACAGAAGGATTTTCTGAGAGCATTGCATTTTGATCCAGCATATATAAAAGCAAGAATTAGTTTAGGCTATAATCTGCAGGTAATTATGTAAGAACATTTTAGGCCATGAAAGCACCTTTTCGACAAGAGAAAGAATATACTTGGCCCTTTACTGGTGATGGGAATACATTCTATTTCTTTGGTTAGGAACATTTTACCTTTCTCTTACTGTTAGTATCCAGAGTTTCAGTGGGAAGCAGGGGTTTAACTTGTTTCAGGGAGCCTGCCTGAGGAGAGCATCCGGGGGCCTGATGTGCTAGTGAGATGAGGATCTTTTGAACGTAAGTGTCTTTAAAGCCTTTACCCCTTTCTACCTCACCCCCACACTTATAGACAACTTTTAAAATTGCTTCATGAGTATCACATATAAGAACCTGGCTAACATATGTTTTACTAACTCATATCTGAGCTTCATAGGTTTTGTCCTATTAAATTAGTGAAAAGCTAAAGGTAATAAACAATGTATGAAAGTTTTGAAGTGGACTCCAGCCATACAGTACCTCAGACAACCATTACACAGGGACTTCTAACTTCAGGTCATCTTCCAAATGGCAGTGAATTAGAACATAGTAGGAAGGCAAGATATCAAGCATTTGTCTTTTCAGCAAGATGGAAGAGTACTACTCTGTGTTGTCAAGCAAGTTTCCAAGTCCTCTTGGGGATACTCTGAACTGGCCCATGCACTCACCAAGCTGTTTGCACTAGTAAAAGATGTGACATTCTTGGAATAAGGTGCTTAAAGTGCTATATTTTCTGTAGAAAGGGATTGAATAATCTAACATTTTTTTATCTCTTTTAATATTAAAAAATTTCAATAATGGGCAAAAATATGTTCAAATTATTACAAATTTCAGAAATTCCTCTTAATAATCTGCCATTACAGTTATTTTTTTTTCATTTAAAAATAAGTGAGTTTGGCTGATCTCAGACTAATGATACTGGAAGTGGTTGTTGGGTTCAGTGGTTATAGTGAGGTATACCCAAGAACTTATTAATAAGGGAAATAAGATTGCCTTCTGAGACTTAACCATAGAGTTAGCCATTATTGGATCACAGTAAAAATTTGCAAAGTCAATTTAAAGGGACAGGATGGCTCCCAAAGCAGCTAGAACTGACTGCAATCCAATAAAATGTGTTCTCACTTACTGCATCCAACAGGCTTTTACTGAGCACCTAGTATGGGGCAGGAACTGATCTAGGCCTAGGGATATAGCAACGAACAAATTATACTTGGTTTTTCTTGTAGAGTTTACTACTTAGTGGAGGGATGAGCATGAAGCAATCATATGAATAATTAATTATATGTATAAGAAAGGAAAAGGATAGGTTTGGGGACAATTTATAAAAGGAGAACCTAGCTGTGTTTGAGGGGTAAGGGAGGGCTTTTTGAGAAATTAACATTCAAAATGAGATGTGAAAGACTAGTAATTAGTCAGGAGTAGGAGTCAGGGCTAGGATGCAGTGTTCCAGACAGAGAAAGAGACAGAGGGCCCAGGAGATGGAATGTTATGGACAAGGGAGAATGATGTGAGATGAGTTGAGACTAATATCGCTAACCAGGGCAGTCACATCAGATTTGTGTTTTATGAAGATCTCACTTGTATATATCAACTGGCATGAGGAAGAACTGAATCAGGAAAGGAAGAGCTGAAAAAGGAGAGTTAGAGAGGCCCATCCAAATCCTGTTCAGGGGAAAGAGTGACCATTTTTTCAACAAATACTTACAGATTTCCCTACTACGTGCCTAGCACTAAGGGTATAGAACTGAGCAAAACAGATATCAGGAACAGAGACAAATATAATCCTACTGTGAGGTTGTTTGCAGCTTAATATTCTAATAACCTAACCTCAATTTGCCTGATTCCTCCTGTATCAAACAAACTTGTGCTGATGATATAGAATCTCATATAATTTTCCCAGAGGGAGAAGATTTACTGGTAGAAAAACAGTGTCTAGTTACCTTATTAATTATATTTCTTATTAGTTTTATGTAAGTGTCACTGGGCTCAGCTGGGTTAATGTGAGTCAGCTGCTGAGATTCTGACAAGCTGGGTTTTTGAGCCCATGAGAATAAATAAAGGACTGGCCCTGGACCATGCTGAATTATCAACTCACTGCCTTCCTGTGATGAGGTATTTAGTTGCCAGTTGATCTTCTCCAGGAAGTAATCTGACATCATTCTATAAACGGTGCCCCTCTCTTGACCCTTTTTCTTATTTTCCAGTTGGTGCTTGGTATGTTTGCATGAATTTTCCACAGAATGTGTATAGTGATCCAGAAATTTCAGATGCTGGTACACTTTATCAAAATAGGTTTTATACCAGTAGTTCATGTGTTTATTTACTCAACACATATTTATTTTATTATGTATATTATGTACAACTGGAGATTCAATGCTAAGCAAATAAATACAGTCCTTGCCTATATGTGCAGAGCTCAGTGTAAATTTTGTGGTGATTGTTTAAAGCACTGGTGTTTCACATGGGGGCCGTGATTTTATGCTGTTTCAGATTGGTATAAAAGATGACTGGGACAATTGGATTTATTTCGATTAAAATTTCAGCATGAATAATCAGTAATTAGTCAATTGGATGCAATCATAATATAGCCTATTTCCTTTTAAAAAATCTTAGATTTAGCACAATATAAATATGCTCTTACTAAAGGTCTTACTTGATTAAGTTGGAATCATAAACATTTGTCATTTTATGGGTAATTTCCTACTTCATGTAAATGGAAAATTATTTTAGGCCCAAGAAAAATTCCAGAAAGCTTGGCACCACTTTACCATTGCCATAGAAGTTGATCCAAAGAGCTACCTAGCCTATGAAGGAAGAGCTGTTGTCTGTCTTCAGATGAGTGATAATTTTGCTGCAATGCAGGATATTAATATGGCCATAAAGGTAAAAATCCACTTAGATTATATTATCATTAACATAAATTAATACCATCAGTGAATAGGGTCAAGTAAAAAGTTCTCTGTTACCTTTTTAAAATGACTTGTAGAGAACACAATATTTGTATTTTCAATGTTGTTGTTCCAGATTTCCAGAGTAAAGCGTTATTATGGCTTACCAAGTATATACCCTAATTGCATTTAAAATTCAAAAACTAAATTCCTGATAAATGTTGATTCTGAACAGCAAATGTGATTTATATTTTCCTAGAACATCAAAATTATTTTGTAATAAAAAATAAATGCAAAAACTAAAATAATGTTCTGGGTTTGAAGAAACTAAAGAAAGAACAAAGTAAACTCCCAGATTCTTCTGTAGTGAAATGGCAAATAAAAATCTCAGTTTTGTGTACAGTGACAGAGAATCTCCTTTTTTCCCCTATATTTTGGATCTGTATCTATAGATTTGAGTAGATATTATAACCTTTGAGATGAAAAAAAGGAAAGAGTTTAAAGATAATTGCTAATGCTCAGGACAAATAAACATAGTAACTATTTAATTTCTTCTCCAGCTTTAACAGAGCTAAAGAGAAACACTTTTTGCCTCTGTCTGTTCTTTGGAAAGGAACTGAGTAAAGCTCTAAAATTATTTGTTTTATTACAACCAAATCAACAACAAAATGTTAACATTGAACCAATTTCACACCCAGTCCTTTCTCAAAATATTTGCTCTAATGGGGTTTTACCTGAACTATAAAATTACTGGTTTCTCACAAGTAGATTTCTTAACATTCATTTTTGCAGACATGAAATTGGAGATAAATGCAATTTCCAGATGCTAAATACTCATACTATTATATTGCAGATCAATACTACAGCGGAGTTCTTAACAAATCGTGGTGTAATTCATGAGTTTATGGGGCAGAAACAGAATGCAATGAAAGACTATCAAGCAGCAGTTTCTTTAAACCCCACATACTCATTGGCTTACTTTAATGCGGGAAATATCTACCTTCACCACAGACAATTTTCCCAGGTAATGTGAATTTCCTTAACATTTTCTTTTTAACACTAAATGCTTTCTTTGTTATATATAGTTTCAACATACAATCCTTATATTACAGGCTAATCATTCATTAGCTCATCTTAAAAAAAAAAAACAACTTCTATTTCATAAGAATGTTTATAATTATCTTTTAAATGTTTAAACTCTATGGATTCTCCTCATTAACAACAACCATTCAACATTTGTCCAGTAAACATTGTTTTGGACTACCCGAGTATCAACAAATGCCTTGCTATTCATAGTGGCCAGCTGCCAGCCTGGAATCCTTTGCTCTTTGCCTCCACTCAGCCAAATCTTAGACTTCCTTTAAGACCTCTTTTATGATGTGATTATCTAACTCAACTTAATATCTACCTTTTTTAGATTTCAGTCACTTATTGAGAGAAAGGATATCTGAATGTTAGTTCTAGTTTTATGATATCTTAATCTTTTTGGACCTCAACTCATGATATATGAAAGAAAAGTGTTGGGTTATTAGATGATATTTTTTATATTTTGAATTTATTTTATTTGAACTGTCATGCATTTACATGATTCAGACTCTAATTTTTAAAAGCTATATTTACTCTTTTGTTTTGTTTTCCTTCAATTTATCTGTCTATCTTTTTGAGTCAGAAGCTAAATTCATTTATTGTCATTCTTTACTTTCTATTGTCATAAATTATTAAGATTATGCCCTTTCCTCAAGTCTTCAATAGTTTGGTTTTTATTGTCCCCAAATTTTATTTTCTCTTTGACTCAAGAATAAATTAATAGGCATTTAAACTGTCCAGGTGGAAAGGCTTTTATATATTCTAATTTTGGTATTTATTGAGTTTTAATGTGGTCTAATATATGTCAATTAAAAAAAATATTCCAAGGGCCTTTTCAAAGAAGAGTTTTTACTATCAGGATATAGAGTTAAAGTACATGTATAAGCTCTACCTTATTAATTATATTTTTAATTAGTCAATATCTATTTTTTTTTGTATGATTTATCTTGGACTGAGAAAGTCCAAGGATATTTAAGTATCCCATCATTGGTGTGGGCCTATATGGTTTTCTTTATATTTCTTGTAATTTCTGCTTTATGAAAATTGCCACTATGTCAATTCATGTATAGATATTTGTATATATTACATGTGCATTACAAATTGTTGCCTTCAGCATTATAAATGACTTTCTTTGTTTCTTTTAAGACTCTTTGGAATAAATTCTACTTTATCTGATATAAAGATTGTGACCTCTGATTTCATCTGGTTTGCTTTTACTTGGTGTTCCTTTGTTCTTCCTTTTATTTTCAACATTTAGAATCCTTTGTTTTAGACATCTCTTTTATATAGCATAGAGTTGGATTTTGCTTTAGAAGCCAATTTGAAAATATTTTTTTAACAGGTGGGTCAAGCCTATTTACATTTTGGCATGATCAGTATATTTGGCCTGAGTTTTGTTATTTTTATGTCATATTTTTTTGTTTTCAGGTATTTTAAAAATATTTTGTTTTGGGGCCTATTTAATTTTTTTCAGTTTTTCTGATATTTAGGAAGGTTTACAGTTTTGCTCTAGTGATGACCTTCTAAGCATACTTTTATACCCCTCGTTTCTTATTTCTTTGATTTCTTTACTATGAACAATAAAATAACCCTTTAATCTCCTCCTCCCTTACTCCTCTCTTTCATCTGGTATTTAATTTAAGTTAATAATATTCTCTTTTAAAAAGTGTTTATATTTATATTCTTATATGCTGAGCTTATTGTCAGCTTTCTTTCCACTGTCTCTATTCTCCCATTTTGCTGTGAGTTTCATGGTCCCCTCACCGTCAAAGGATATAATATTTGCATACTATTTTGTTATTCTTATTTCAAATTTTAGTTTTAGTTTTTCAGTTAAATATATTCAATTCTCATCACCAGGCTTTTTGTCAAAGTTTTCCCCCCAACCAACCATTTCTTGGTTGTCTGAAATTAGTCCTTTAGTAGAGTCCTGAGAAAGGGCTCATAAAAACAATATTTCTTGATTTTTTTTCATGTTCATAGCTGTTTGCCTATAGCTTTTATATCTTAAGGAGTCATGTCTGGGTTTAAGATTACTGACCCACTTCTTTCTTGAGTGTCTTGTGTTGTTACACTGCTTTTTGTTGTTGTCTATATGTTCATGTCAAGAAGCCTGATGTGAACCTGATTTTTGTTTTTTGTTTTTTGTGACTTCTTTTTGTTAGAATAAGCGAAGATTTTTTTTTAGGTAAAAATTTACCAAGGCATATCTTAGACATGACCATTGGGATTGGAGTTATCAAGAACGCAGTGTATATTTTCTATATGTAGGTATCAGAGAAGTTTTGTTGAATTCAGTGGGAAAAAATTTTTTCTGTTTCATTGGGAATATCCTATACACACACACACACACACACACATGTCTATATATATATTTGATGTATATATATGTATATTTGCTGTCCTTTGACTCATATATGTCAATTATTTTTTCTCATTTCTTAATCTTTTAATTTATTTTTCATTTTAATTGTCTTCTTCAAATCTCTCTTTTAAATCTCTACCATGTTTTCTGAGGTATCTATTTATCCGCATGTGGACCTTACAATTTAGGCTTCTTTTAATTTTTTTTTTTCTTAAATGCAATTGCTTCTTTAACAATTCTTTTCTAGTTCATTTTGAAATGTTATGTTATTATTTTTATCTAGATTGTAGCATTACTCTTTGCCTGGTGAGTTTTTATATTTCCAAAAATTAAGTTATTTTTCATCCTTGTTTTTACAATGAAGGTAGGCACATTACTTTTATGTTGCTCATATTTGAATGAGATAAATTATTTTCCTGGTCTAATAGCAGAGATTCTTGTGGCAAACAGGGGTATGGACCATGGTAACTGTTCAAGTTGGGCTCCCTCTGAGACTATAGCAAAGGACTTTACACTATGACCTCTCTAGCCTAGCCTGGTTTGGAAAGGCTTCTCCCACAAGCTCTGTGTTCTTCTGTACTTTTCACAACCATTTTAAAACAATGTATACATTTTTTAAAAAAGTTGTTTTTATTGCTTGCGTTTTTTGAGAACTGTCATCTCTATATTTTTCTTCACCACCCAATACTGTCACCACACGCCTTAATAAAATGATCTTTAGGTCACCTTTATGTACAAAGAGGATATGGTTTGTGTCTGTATTTTGCTGGAAAAATTCAGCAGATATTTCCTGTTTCCACCTAGCTCTTAATTCTTTCAGTCTCCACATTTGCAATGTACCCGCCATGTGTTTAACTTTTATAAACACCTCGAAGATACAGAGCTGAACAAGATAAGGAAGGATTGTTTTATGATGTAGCTTATATTTTATTGGGGGAAAAAATAGAAAATACATAAGAAAATATTTGTAGTGATAAATCCTAATACGGTCTCATATATACATTGTTATATCAATATTAGCATATTGGTGAGACTATAAAAGATTACCTGGGTAGATAGTATAGGTGGAGAGAAGGGGTTCAAGGACAAATATTTAGAAGTGAAACAGAGAAGAGATGCCAGAAAGTAGTCTGAGAAGGGAGCATCCAGCCAGGATGATAAGAAAAGCAGGAGTGTATGATATTACCTCAAGAATGAAGTGCTTTAAGAAGAGAAGTGTGCCCCATGTCAAATGCTGCTGAGATGTCAAGGAAGAAGAGGATGGAAGAAGTCATTCATGACTTTGGCAAGAACATTTTTGGAATAGCAGTGGAGACAGAAGTTTGAGTGGAAAGAGTTGTGAAGAAAATGTAAGGTGAAGAATTAGAGACAGTTCAACTGGTTCAAGAAATTCTTCTGTGAAGAGGAGTAGCGAAATGGGGGTGCTAGCTAGAGTGCGATAAAATATGGGTCTTTTTGTTTGTTTTATTTTTGTTTTTTAAGATGAGGGCTATTGATTCATGTTCCTAGGTTAATGAGAAGAATCTAGTAGAAAGGGAGAAATTGTTGATGCAAGAGTGTGGCAGAGATAATTAAGATCAGAATCTTTGAGAATTTACTAGAGTTCGAGTTTGGAAGTTGCAGGGGTGGCTTTTGAATGGAGCAGGAGACAGGATGCATTATGTCATGAGGGAAGGTGGAGAGTTGGGGCACAGATGAATGTAGATGGGTAGATTTTGATAGTAAGCATTCCTATTGATTATATTTTCTCCATAGAATACAAGTATCCATTATTAGTTAAGAGGAAAGGTGCACAGTTAAAAAGAGGAAGAGGGTAGCTGGGAGTTTTGAGGAGAAAAGAGAAAATGTGAAATGGTTGTTTTAGAGAGTGGTAGGGTGAACACACTATGGAAGTGTAATAGGATTACCTACCAAACAACATTAAGTTCTCATTTGAGGTTTGTAGTTATGAATTTAAAGTAAGATTTTAACTCTATATTGCTTCATATACAATTCTTTCTATACAGATTCAGTATTATTTGGTGTCACATCACAATTGTTTCTGTGTATTGATCTCGTACCTCCTCACTCCAATTAGATTGTATGCTCTTTAGGGCCAGGAATCACACACTTTCTTCTCTCTATATTTCTTCACTCAGAAAGCCTGTGTATACTTATGGCTTATACTGAAGTTCAGCCTCCACCTTTCTTCTGAGTTCCTAACCAATATTTATCACCTGTGGCTAAAACTGGATATTTTACAAGTGCATTAGAGCTAAAAAAGAATACATTTCTATATCCTCTGCCCCTAGTCCAGTGCTTCTTCATATAAATCCTCTCTCAATTCAAGATGTCATCTTACATAAAGTCAGTTAAGTAGAAACATCAGCATCAACCATAACTTTTTCTTCCTCACCTCCTTCATCTAAACCTGTCAGTTTTGTTTCTTATTTTTTTCTCAAACACGTTCCTTCTATTCTGTGTCTTCTGCCATTGTCTTGGTTTAGCTGCTTTTCTTTCCTAAGTTAGGTCATACCCTGAACAACTTGCTGACCCCTGTGATGAGCCTGGTTGACGTCAGTGGTGAAGCTCGATGCTGGGACAGAGAATTTTTGAAGGTATAATTCTGTAAGGCATGAATGAGGTTGTCAAAGCTCAGACTTCAGTCGACAGCTGGAAGGCTAATGTTTCCCCAGGCTGACAAGCCAGGGTCAATTGCCTTAAACTTCATTGAGCTCAGACCACTCTCTGGCTGGGTCCTAGCAATGTCTCTCTGCATCGTAGAGTTAGTGAAATTAAGACAATATAGTGCCAGGGACAATTTTCTGTTTCCATAAAGATTTAGGATCCACATGAGAAGGAGACACTCACACTTTAAATATATTTGTCTTTAATAACTCTCTGGGTATCATGTATGAAACTATTTGGTTAGATCTAATATGTGAGGTTTTTTTTTTTTTTTTTTTTAGTATGGCTCTATTTCTTCAGAACTGGGGACACATTAGCTGGGCAAATATTTCATCTAAAGTATATTCTGTCCTCTGTCTTGATATATTAGATGCTTGGGCTTCACAGTGCACATTTCCTCCAGAGATAAGCAGACTTTGAAAGTAGTTATTCAGTTATTTTAGTGTGTTCTAAGCCTCTTTGTGGAGAATATTCTTAAATCCTCTGCTTCTCTTCACCTGTGTTTCTGACTGTAAGATTTAGGGTCAGGAGAAAATGTCTCTGAACAGATTAAATAATCTCTAGAGGGTTGAAACATGTATGTGTTCTAGCTTCTTTTATCATTAGTTAGTGACTTAATGATTTTAAATTACCTTTGGATTAGCTACTTGTATGCATCATGAACTGCAGGTGACTTACTAAAACATAATTGTATTTGCTTTCTAATTAATTACAAATGTGAGGGCATTAGACCAATTGTTAAAAAATTAAGGCCGCCCATTGTGATTGATGTCTTTGGCCTTTAATTGCTTCATAGTTAATACTACTGTACTTCAAGTAGCTTCAATAAATTATAGGCTTTTGTTTCTAAGTAGTTTATTTGAAAGCTATCATAGAAAGTTACATTTTCCAAAGTTAGGTATACTATTGTATTTTACTAAGTTTTATTATTTTAGGTGAGGTAGACATTTGCTTCTATCTGATTGCGGTCATGCTGTTATGATGTATAATTGTGTCACTTTTATCGATCATTTATTGGTGAATTAAAATGAAGCCTAGATTGCCTTTTCAAGGAAGTCTTGGCCCTGCCTGGAGTCTTGGAGTCGTTCTTTTGCCTCATTTCTGATTATTTTGAGTCCAGACTAATGTTTAGGAGTAAATTCTTTTTGAGCTCTTCACAGAAGGGTGTCAATTCTGCTGCCATCTTAACAAATGCTTAAACTGCACTTAACTGCAGCTTCCTGGGATGAGATGGGTTACAGAATCTTGATCTAATTGCCTCTCAAAAGCCATAGGCAGCCAAGTTCATGGAGGATTGCCTGAGGGCTATGATGTATCTTCCTTTGTAGACACTGGGAAAAAATAATATATTAATAACAATTGAGTCCTTACTAGATTCTGCATATCATTCTCAGTACTTTACTATCAGCTCACTTAATCCTTATAGCAACACTGGCAGTAGTGTTCTATTTGTTATCTCCATTTTACAAATGAGAAAAGGTGAGGGAAAAAGAGCTTTGGTTGCTCACTCAAAGACATAGAGATAACAAGTGGTTGAGCCAGGGTCTGAACCTGGAAATCTGGCTCCATGGTCTGGGCACCTGGCCACCATGCTATCGGTGTTTCATTTCATCCCCCAAAAAAGTGAACTGAGGGCAAATCCCTGGGAAAAAGAGAAAAATAGTTCATTGAAGGATACTGATAGATGATCGGAACGGTAGGAGGAAAACCAGAGAGACATCCTGTCTCAAAGACAAAAAGAAGTTTAAGAAGAGAGGACAGATCAAGAATTTTCATGCCGCAGAAATGTCTCAGAAGAAAAGAACTAGAAAATGTCCATTGTGCTGAGGACATCTTCAACAAGAGCAGAAGTCATAGAAGAGGGGGAGGTAGGTAGAAGTCAGATTGTGGTTATTGGGGGAAAATAGAGTGGTAAGTAATCAGAGAGAACAAGTCCAGTTGTGAAAATTGACTTTTCCTTTAGGGTAAGTTTTCAAGTAGGAGCCAAAATTTCATCCATCATAGAGTTAGAGAAGAGATTCCTGTCTTGAGTGGTAGTGTTTCTAATCACCATTGCAAGCTTTTGTGGTAAAGAGTCAGTTTTTAAAAAATTTCTACTTTGTTGTTGATCAAGACCCTGGTACTGGTCCACTGACATTGTCTAGATTTGCCTACACATGGTGAAACAAAAAGTAGACCAACTGTTGGTCAGTTTTATTATTTTTTTACATTCTCTACAGAAAATTCACATCCTTATCATCCACATCTAGGGTAAAGTCTTTCCACTACTCTCTTGATATGCCACTGGTCTGAATTTTAAATTAATAATAAAAGTGCTCCAAATTGCTGTATAACTGCCAATTAAAATATATTCAAATGATTATCTTCATATTTTATAGGCCAGTGACTATTTCTCAAAGGCTTTAAAATTTGATCCAGAAAATAAATGTGCTATGATGAATCGAGCTATCGCAAATACAATATTAAAGAAGTATGAAGAAGCAAGAGAAGATTTTGCAAATGTAGTTGAAAACTGTCCCTTTTGGGCTGTAGTATATTTTAACAGAGCACAGCTCTACTGTTGTTTAAAACAATATGAACTAGCTGAGGAAGACCTAAGTAAAGGTATATTTTTTGTAATGTTTTGGGTATGTTTACAGTGGTTGACGTGTTTGTTTTTAAGTAACAAAAGTATAAAACCATCAGGTCTATTTGTCTAGATAACTTACATTAGAATTAATGTTTTTCTACTACATATATTTAATATAATTAATATGGACTCCTTTATGTAATAACTTATAGCATTGGTAAGTGAAGATATAGAAAATTATTAGGAAAACTGTATACAAACATTGTCATCCTTTCAAAGAAAGATGTACGATGTTTCCCCAAGTTAGTATCTTAGGAAGATTCACTATTTTAAATTTAACTAAATGATTAGGTATATATGAAGAAAAATGTTTTTAAATAAGTAATATTAAAGTTGTTATATTGTAAAATTTTTATTTTTTAAAAATGAGACTATTTAGGGGTGTTAGCATAAAAACATATCTTGAAATTTTTTTCTTTTACAGCTCTGTCTTTGAAGCCTAATGATGCTCTAGTATATAATCTTAGAGCAGAAGTTCGTGGTAAACTAGGTGTGATTGAGGAAGCAATGGCTGACTATAACCAAGCACTTGATCTTCAAGACCATGTTCAGTGATCTCATTACATAGACTGTGGTTTCTGTAGCAGTTTAAAGAGCTGTTCTATTAGAAATTGAAATGTATTGTTTAAAACCAAGGTTGCACTGTCTTCATTATTGTATTCATTATGTTTAGTCTTCTATATAACCCTTTCAGGTATTTTAACAGTATATTTATGTTATATATTAATTTAAAAACCTTTAGATCATTTTTTGCACATGTGGGACAACTCAATAATTGAATTTCTTCATAGGGTACAGAATTTAAATGGGAATGTTTCTTAAGGTATATTAGCACTTCAAGTATTTTCTTTAAAGTAATTCCTTTTGAAATAATACTGTATGATTGTAGAAAAAGTGTCGTCGACCTTTTCATCAATACCTACTCATAATGCATTCCACAGTATCAAGATTTAAAAAAAAAAATACAGAGGTGATGACTATAAAGAAACTGAAGTCATGCACATTTCCTGTCTCCTTGTTTAAACAATGTCTGTATAGGCCTGTATTCTTCCTGCTGCTCATATCTTCAACAGATGAACACGTTTCTTTTGTTCCTGTTGCCTCTCTTCCAAGGGTAGGGCATATAAAGGTTTCGAGCATCCCGATTCTTTGAGGTAGTTCCCTCTGCTTCTTTAATGCATATTCATAAAAATATATAAAAATCTGCATATACTTATAGTTAGTGCTTCATAGAAGTTGACGTGTAGAAATAAAACAGCTAAAAATTTTTTATAGAATATCTCGAGTAAACCAGAGAACCCATTTCCTTTATCTCACTGATAATAACAAGGTTTCCTGATTTTAACTAATTCGGACTTGCTTCACTTAGTTTATTTTCCTTCATTTCATCCTTCCAGTACCTCTCCAGTTCCTGAGAGACTTGTTTTCACTGAGATCAGACATTATGGGAAAAAAATACCTCTATCCATTTAGCTTTCTTTGAGTTTATGTACCAGATTTTCACAATAGAAAGTTGATTTTAATTTGAAAGCTACTGTGGGCATGCTTCACACTCCTCAGGAAGATTTTCTCGGCATGATATGTGGTTCCACATGAGGATAGGGTCATCATTACTGAGTTATTTCAGGTGGAGAATCAGATACACTTAATTAGCCTCTTAGATCCTCTTGCCTTTGCTCCTCTCCAGGCCCTTTAGTCCTAGGCCTGGCCACAGATGAGATTCAGACCAACCTCATGCACCCGCAGGCAACCCCTCACCTGTTACACAGCCATACATCTACTCACCGACTGCCCTGGGGGTATCTCAATGCTGAGATATTGGAGGCCATGGGATTCTTCCAGTGTCCACCAAAGTGCACTACAGATGGGCACCAGACCTCAATTCCTGTCAAGTGATCCTTTGACAATGGGAGAAAGGAACAAGTAGATACATTCTTCTCCCTTCCATCTCTTGGTGGAGTGTCCTTAGAGACTCAATTTACATAGCCTCCTGGAAGACAGGTCTGGGAGATGAAGCAGTTTGTACTTACTGGCAGCTACCTTCCAAACATACCTCATATTGGTGCTTGTCTTCTCTTCCTCACTTCCTTCTGTCACTGCTCCTGCTTTCCTGGGTTTGCACTTCTTGATAAAGTTGTAGTACAGAAGAATTTGCCTCTGACTCTCCTCTCTGCAGAAACCCAGGCTAAGACAATGAGTAATTTAATGTTCTTTTTTCTGATTTCACACAAATACTTATAACATGAGGCAGGAATGATACAGACCAAAGGCCATGGTAGCATGATGCCAATATGCTATATGTCCGCAGGTCCATATCCCCCGGGAACCCACAGTTTCTGTATACAACGACAGTGCCAACTGCACACAGCTATGATTTTCCATGAGGCATTTCTTTCAGTCCCCACACAGGCCAGGCCAGACCATAAGGAAGTTCGTGTCACAAGGAGCTACCTTCAGCAAATGACAGAGAGCAGTGGAAGATAAACACTTCAGCTTTTTTGCCGCATGGGGTACCTTTCTCTGACTTCCCCAGTTGGCTTGAATCTCTCAGTGCCTACCATATAACCTCCTTTGTTAGTTTTTCCCTTCCCTGACTCACTCCCTGCTCCCTCACACTAGCCTGCTAGGACTTCCTCCTAAATAAACTATTTGCACTTGTATCCTTGTCTCAGGTTGGCCTCTACAGGAACAGAATTAATCCAGCATCGCCAAGGAATTGGCACTGAAGCTGGATCCTGGGCAGGGATAAATGTCCGTGGGCAGAAGTGTTGAACAATGAGGCCCTCCATAAAGACTGGTGTCGGACAGAGATATAGATGTGGAATGGGGGGAAAGCATGTTTGGAGAATAACTGAAGCAGAGTTTTTATGAGGAAATGGTGGGTGGAAAACATGGTCACGTAGTGAGAGTCAGACATGGAAGATCCTTAATGCTAGATCGAGGAGTTACAACCAAAGGGGTTAAGACTTAACTGTGTGTGTGTGAGAAAGTGAGAGTGGGGCAGGGAGATCGACACAGAGGGAGGTTTCTATGTCCTTCATTCCTTTTATCTCCCTCCATCCTCACATTAATGGACTGGGGATATGTTAGCATCACCAAATAAAAATTGGACATGTGGAAATTGATTGATACTCTCTAGAAAGAGGTTTGCTCTGTCCTCTGTGTGCTCCACCCTGGCTCCGACTGAGAAGATCCAAGGCAGGTAAAGGTGAAGGCAGGATGGCATAGGGATGGAGACCAACGGGGTAAATGATTCCCAAATGGACATGGAAGTTGAGTCAGACATCAAGGATCCCAAGGGAAGAGAAAAGAGACGTCTGGATTCTATCTTTTTCTAATTTGCTTTGTGAGTTAATGACCCCTTTGGCATGAACTGAGCCTATATACTTCCCACTACTGTAGGACTTTGATCAGGTTTAATTTATTTACAATATATGTGCAAACACGCTCATATAAAACTTTTATTGATGATTATCTCTGTGAGGTAAAATTGGAGGAAGAAAAAGATAAGATGTTTTTACTTTTTTTGTCACATAGAGATGGAAGCAGAGTGGTAGGATTATAGATGCCTTTTACTTTCAATTTTATGTATTTCTGTAATTTACAGGGGTTTTTTTTGTTAATCATATATTTTTTTTCCCCACTATAATATAAACGTGAGAATGAGGACTTTGTGTTGTTTTTATTTAGTGCTGTATTCCCAATACCTATAGGGCCCCATAAATAACAGATGCTCAAGATATAAGTATTTGTTAAATATAAAACAAATTACAGATGTAATGAATTAATATTACTGTATCACTATTCTGGTGAATTGTTTGCTTTTCCTATGTTCCTTCATAGTTCTCACCTGTTTTCCACAATACAGAGAATGAAAAGCTAATAGCTGTATCTCCCAAATGTCTTTGCAGCCAGAGTGTCTGATGTGATTTAGTTTCTGCCAATTCGATACAATCCCCTGAGACTGAATTGAGGCAGCATCATGCAAGGTACCCTTCTGCTGGTATTAAAACAGTAGGCTCTTGGGTAGTTCTACAGTAGAGCTGTCAGATTTAGCCAATAAAAATACAGGACACCTGCTTAAGTTTGAATTTTAGATAAAGAAGGGATAATTCAGGACTCTCAGTTAAATAAGTGATATCCGGTTAAGTTTAAATTTCAGATCAACAACAACTTTTTTAGTATAAGTATGTTCTATCGTATGGAACGCACATACTAAAAATGATTTGTTGTTGATATAAAATTAAAATTTAAATAGACGTCCCACATCTATTTAATACAATGAGGTTTTTATATAGTTTGTCATGGGAAGTAGGTAAACTTGAAAATAATAACTATAATAATGTTTTCTTAGCATTAATTTTAAGCAAAGTATAATGTTCCATGTCTCGCATCCATTGTCTCTACTTTCTCAACAGCCTCATAAGGTAGTAGATGCCATTAGATGAGGAAACTGAGGCTCAGAAGGAGTGAGTTTACAATCAGGGTCACACAACTGGTAAATGGTGGAACAGAGAATCAACCTCTATTTTAGTTCAAAAGCCTTTGCTTCTCGTCTTTTCTTACCTAGAGAGAAAAAGAACAAGATATACTCATAGTCTGTCAAACAATATCATAATGACATTAGAGTTCTCTGCCTAATGATCATTAGCGTAGAAAAAAGATTTCCAGTCCTTTAACACTTTTTTCTGTACTGACATTTTTTGTATATATTTGCATCTATGTCTATGTGTCTGTGTATCTATCTAACCTAACTATAGATAAATGCACGATAATAAGATTATCTCAAGCTTTTATTTTGAAGTACAGTCAATATGTAACATCTTACATTTTATCTTTAATAGTTAGGAATAGGCCAGTTAGGAGTCGAGAGCAGAAAGGTTGGCATGTAGACAGTAAGAAAGGGAAGAAAAAGGAAATTGTGACTTGTTAAAAACATACTATGTACCAGAACCTCAGCTATGAATTACGGACATGTACATTTCACCATTATCAGTGAGACTGGTCTTATTATTTTCACTTTATAAAAGAAATATATGAGCTGCAGAAAGGTTAAGTTATCAGTTTGAGCACCCCTACTATAACAATGTTACCTGAATGTTGCTTCAGTTTTATTTACTTAATATATTTCTTTAAGTTGATCTGATAGTTAATTGAATTTATTTAAAAAGAAGAAATTTGGAAAAATAAAAGCATAAGTATTATAAAGTTTGCCCTTGTTCTACCTAAAACAATCTCTTTTTATATCAGTTACTCATCTGACATTTTGGAAAACACGGTACTTTATAGTATTGTTACTTGATGAGTGTATCTGGAAGAGTAATTGAGGTGAGGGAGGGAGAGAAAAACATATAACACTTGTTGAAATGGGTAACAGAAAGAGAATGAACTAGAAGCAGAAGTTGATTGGTGCCTGGACTGGTAGATCAGAGCCGGAAGCATTAATCTTACGCTTTGAGAGTCCCAGTCTACATTCTTAGCATGTTGCCACAAGATCTTACTCCCAGAGTTTCTCCAATAGCATAAAAAAATGTTTTGTTAGTCAGTATCTTAGAATTGTTGATTTCCAAAAATAACAGACACTTGATGACATTCGCTAAGAGATACAATATCTCTTCCTCTTCTCACCTATCTTTGCCTGGCTAATTTATTCTCAGGAAGAGATTTCTTCCCTTACCTTACACTTGCAAAGCACTACTACCTACTCTTTTAGAATACCTTTTACATACATATATCCTAGAGTAATGGCTGTCTTCCCCACTAGACTAGAAACTCAATGAGGGCAAGGATTAGGTCTCTGTTGATACACTACTGTATCAGCACTGTATCACTAGTGCTTATCATAGTTCCTGGCACATAGCCGATGCTTCATTAACATTTGATGAACTTACTTAAATAAAATGCAAGTCTGAACATTCATAATGCAGGACTGTATGAGCCAACACACACACATATATATGTTTTACTATTTATTTCTACAATAAAGTGAGTATCCTGTGAGGTCCCAGGAAAGCTCAGAATCTTCAAAGATCAAAGCAATGACAGCATGCATCCTCAATGTTGTTCTTATTTAATATTTTCTGTGAGTAGAGAGTTCCTTAGCACCCACACAGCTTTCACAATGCCTAATGCGCACGCGCTCTCTCTCTCTCTCTCTCTCTCTCTCACACACACACACACACACACACACACACACACACACACACACAAACGCACACACAGCCCCTTTAGGACCACAAGATAAGATGAATAACCTTAGCAAATGAAATTAGGAAAAATCAAGCTGTAATGAATGAAGTCAGTTTGCTGTAAAAACAAACGTTAGATAGCTGAAAAACAACTTTGTCAAAGTGATGAGGGTGAAATGTCTGAAATCACGACACATCAACATCTCAAAGAAATCATGGGAATTTTTATTGTTGGATGATGCTATAACATAATCAAACTGCAATGCAATCAAGTATAGTGAATAATAGACTACAACAAAATTTTAATTTGCTATCCTTTCTTAAGTGAGGTTGCACTAATCAATGGGTCATGGTGAGTACTGGACATAGAATGCGGGGAGGAAACAGTCAGAGTGCAAACATTTTTACACATGTTCCTGACTCTGTCTGCTGAGCTGGTCCTCTAAAGAGTAGACAGGAACATTCTGACCCTTTGACCTTTTATTAGTTGGTAAATCTCTGTAAAGTAAATGGAGTATACCATTGTTATAGCTTTAATCCATGAAACCATTGGCAGTTCAACTACTTCCCTTTCTGAATCTATTCTAGCCACCAAATCTAATGAAAATTTGGTTTTCTATATGGACATGTAGAACAATATTTATAGTATATTTCCATTTTATTGTAAAATTATACAGACTATACCTGTTATATTTATGGTGTATTAAATGATTTTAATACACCAGCCTTTAACAGTGAGTACCTGTGGAGAATATATGGCTGGTGTAGGAGGTTTATTGGTAGAAGGTATAGGGGAGGTTTAAGGGAACTACAGTTTGATTTTTAACTTTTGACACTTCTGCATTCTCTTATTTTTTAATCAT
The DNA here is from genome assembly GCA_028627145.1 of Eidolon dupreanum. Taxonomy (NCBI): domain Eukaryota; kingdom Metazoa; phylum Chordata; class Mammalia; order Chiroptera; family Pteropodidae; genus Eidolon; species Eidolon dupreanum. The sequence goes on from CM053509.1 coordinate 74,039,358, forward strand.
TGAGCATGTCTTGGTTTTACAATTAAAAAATATGAAATTATTTCTTCTGGCCCCTAAGTTACATAGTTTATTTGAGGCAACATTTAAGATTACAAAAGATGTACACTGACTTTTTCTCCGGGTGCCTACAGTGGACTCTGAGCTCGAGCTGGTGGGCAGTGCACCATTAGAGGTTCAACTGGTTCAGGCAGGTCTTGTCCATAAAACATCTCAGGTCTAAGCACCTATACAATCTCTTTGGAAAAACTTAGTCTTAAAAAATATTTTTCTAAAATACATAAGGTAACATCATAGTTAAATTTCCAATGAAAATATGAAATCTGCTGTTTTAAACTTGAGTTGATTGAGGTCTTTTATCTTCGCAGCACTACCATATTAATTTATTTGCAAAAGGAAAAGATACTTGTTTTCACGTACTCATGTGGCGATTTTGCTTTACTTTTAGTGTTCTGCTTCTCTGAAAGTATAAAGATCTCCAAAGCATCTGATGACAAGAAAAAAATAATCACTGAAAATCTTGTCTTAACATGTTCATCAACTTCAGGGCACAAATTTTAATAGAGAAAAGAGTCTTAAAAGACCAGTGGTTTATGCTGATGATATGTGTAATTTATAACTATCACTTATAAGAAATAAATCACTAAGTAGAAAAAGCACCATTTACATTCCGAATATAAAAATGCTCCTTAATCTTACTTCAATTAGTTAATAGATTAGACAACTCCATTTATTGTTACTATATATACATATTTTACTATTTGTCTCTTTAAAGCATGATTTTTAATGTGGTTCTAGAGACCCTAATGACATTGCATGAAATATTTCTTTTATTCTATAACCTTCTCATAGGTGACCTGTGTAAGTCCATAAGTCAACTTAGCTTGACGTACATTTAGAGAAAGAAGAAGTAATTGAGAATTTAACTTAACAGTTTATGGCATTATGACAGTAGTTTTTTTTTTTTTTAATGCTTGTTATAAATCATGGTGTTCTGAATTTTTTAGACTGGGAGACCATCATTTCTTATAAGGTAGGAACAAATCTCTCTTTTAGATTTTAAGACCAAGTTAAGAATTTTAGCATTCAAATTAAGGTGTTTTATTACACAAAAACTAGAGACGAGGTCTTCTTTCTTCAAAAAATGATAGAGCAATGGTTTCATAAAAGGCTTGAAGCCCTATTCAGAAAATTTACAAACTCTATGGTATACCTCTGTGCTTTTGAAATGTGGGAGACATCTCAATAGAATTTTTCTGGGAGTTATGTATGCTGAATAATGTATGAGTTGTGTAATAGCTCTGCAGTGCATTCTTAACTCCATGGAAGGCTGGCTTCTCTAGTATTGCATCTCCTGCTTTCGATTCCTGTACGTGCATTTACACACAAAAATCCTATACTGGATCTTTGATGGTGAGTAGAAAGGTGGGAGAAGAATATTTGAGAATTGAAAATCCTTGGCAATTTGGGAAATAGTTTACTACACTAGATTTCTCATTGTAGCTTGGTTGTGAAAATGTGATTTTTACAGAGCACTTTCCTCTAGGGTTTCTGAAATGGATGTCCTTATCTCTAGGGGAATAAATGGGCAGCCAAGGAGTATCAGTTTTACTTGAGGAGTGTTAAAGGGAGAAAGGAGGGAGACATTTAAGTAATTTAACTGGAAAGAAATTTAAAACATTTTTACATGAAAAAATACAGCTATGTCATGGAATAGAACTTTAAAAATTCATATGAATCTCAATGGCAAAAGACAAGACTTTGGAGACATTTCTCTCTCTTAGGTGGCTGCTTTGGGATGTGCCACAGACCCACAGGTGTTGGCATTTTCTCTTCTCTGTTGCCGGGGACCACCTACAGCTATACAGCAACTCTGTTTTCAAGGCTCCCTCTATAGCAGGTGCTCACAAGTCCATTTTGCAGATGGGGAAACTTGAGTCAGAGAGATTAGGTAGCTCATCAAGGTTTCACAGTGAAGGCGGGAGCCACAAATACAAACCCAGGCAACCTGAGAAATTTAAGGAACACTGTTTCAGGAATACTTTGGAATGGAAATACCAATAAAGCAGAATAAAAAAGGCCAAAACTCCTCTCTTTGGATTTTTTTTTGATTCTTATCTAATGAATTCTTGACTAACAAGGTGAAGAGTGATTCATTTCTCAAAGTACTTTCAATGATACGTGTGTTTTAATAAATATTTTAAATAGCACATTCAAATCTACTTAGATCCATTCTATGCTATATAAAATACGTGGAATAATAAGAACATTTAAATGCTTACTGTCAAAGAGCATTTTCTAAATGCTATGTATGTATTATCTTTTAAATTATGACACCCACCCTATGAGGTTGTGTGTAATAATTATGATTAACATGCCCATTTTAAGGATGAGAAAACTGAGGTGGAGAGAGATTAGGTAATTTAGCTCGTAAGTCACACATTACTCATGGGGTCAAGTAGTCTGACTCCAGGGCCTTTGCTCTTTAGCCTGATTCTTAACTGCAGAAGGGAGGACAGACTTTGAGGCCAATCCTTCATAAAGGAGTTGCCTGTCAACAGCCTGCAGGTTTGGGGATATCTGTGCCGTGGAAACTATCTTTTGGTGCCTCAGAAATTATACTCCTCCTTGAGGATTTCAGGAAGTCCGTGTTTTATCCTCTGTTTGGAATAACCTACACCCAAAGTGGGCAATTCAATTTTGTTTTAAAACAAGGAGGATTAGAGGATAAAATTCAACCTTAAAACTTAGTAATTAACCTCACTATGCTACAGGGTTGTAACTTCTACTGAGCCAGAACTTTATTTTCTAGATACCAAGTCTCTCTGAGATTTATCCCTGGAAGTTTATGAGAAAAAGCAAGGAACCTCTGAGAAGAAATGGCTAATTCTGACCTAGCTCTCTAAACAGGACAAGGCTTTAAGAGTAATTTCTGCCATTAAGGCCTCCTGTGACTCACAAGCAATAAACGACAGTCCTTTAAAAATGGCAATGGCTTATCAAATTCTTGAGCATCAAGCAGGGAAGAACTCGAGTGACTTCTCTACACTTGTAATGTCAAGAGGAGTCATTCTCAGAGACCTCTGTTATAAAAGAAGAATTGTTTATGGCTATCAAAAAATCCTCACGGACCTGTCCATCAAACTTTATGAAATGTGTGAGTTACTTAGGTATCAGCTTTCTGGATCTAATTTTCTTTCCAGAGCATTCAGAATCAAACCCTTTCTTTTCTGGCTGGTTTTATATGGATAAACACAGAGCTGGTTTATTTTGTTTTTCTTCTTTTCCTATCTATTTTTCTTGACTCCCTCAACTTTCTTTTTTCTTTCTTTTATCTCTATTCTGAAACTATACTCTTACTCAGTGTTTCTCAAATGAGGCGGGGTACCCCATGATTCTGCATTTCAATAAGCTCCTGAGGAGATTTCTCTCCATACTGAAGCAGAGAAGATCTAGTCCAGTGGTTTTCCAACTGAATTGTGGAAGGCTCGTTTCAACAGAATTCTCGGGCCCAGCCCAGAGTTTCTGACTCAGCAGGTCCCAGGTGGGGCCGAGTCCTGCGTGTCTGTGGAGTTCCCCGGCGATGCTAACACCGCTTCTTCTCAACTCCACTCTGAGAACTTTGAGAATCTCTAATCTTCAAAGTCCTTAGAAACCTTCTCATAAAACATGCCCCAAAATGTTAAATGTTGTACATCTTGGTTGTGGAAATAAAAATGTTAACAAAAACATCCAAATTTCTATCTATATGGTGGTGTGGACCATTTCTCACTTTGAATCTGCATATTCAACACACTTCGTCCTTCAGATGGGGACTCACACTCCCTTCAGGAAGCCTTGAGTCACACAGCTGTGAGTCTCTCCTCAGCCACCTTCCCCCCCATCCCGCACCCCAAGCTTATCACTTGTTGGACCCTGATTCCTTTTTACATTGGGTACAGTTATTTGTGTTTGGTGAAGATGTTTCATCTTTCCTACCATACTGCAGACTTCTTAAATACAAAGTTTGTGCCTTTTAAAATTCTGTCTTGCCTGACAATGGCGCCTGTTTAATGCTCAACAGATGCCTGATTAATGAACACATGTTTCAGTGGAAGAAGGATAGATTTAATTCCTTTAAAGTAGACCTAGACTGTGAAAGCTTTCTATTTTCCATTTGAAGTTTCTATCTTCACAGCAACAATAGTCATTACGTAGCTGAAGGTAGGTAGTGTTTGAGATAAGACTCTTTCTAATAAAACTTATTAAAATCTAAGAAACACTCTAGTAAGGCACTGAGGCTTTTTACTGGTTTCCTAAGAATATTTCTCTATTCTGTCTACATGAAGTGTGATTCCTAGACCAACAGAACTGGCTTTGCCTGGGAACATGTTAGAAACACAGAATCTCAGCCTCATCCTAGAGTTAGAATAAGAATCAGAATCAGAGTCAGAATCAGAATCTTTAGGTACTTTGTGATTCAAGTCTCAGGGCACTTCATTACTCAGAAATTGTCTTTCAGCTGAAGAAGAGTACTTTAAAATAGTGACAAGTAAGAAAAAAATTTTTAAAAATAAAAATAGTAACAAGTCAGTGTTAGAATTTTTGTCACCGGTGATTATCAGTTTCTTACAAAAAAAAATTTTTACACGATATTCTTATGGTAACTGGGAGTTCCACTGGAGTTTGTAACCATCATCAAAGCTTCTTATTAAATGAGCATCATATTGTTCTAGACACCATTAAAGAAATGTAATGAATCTGAACTTTACCACAAAACCTGACGTCATTGATGTGGGTAAACACATATTAAGACATAATTAAACATATGAAGTGTATAGATGCAGCATCAACATGACATGAGTGGATTTGTTTTTGAGAGTTTTTATTCTTCATCCCTTATGATCACAGTTCTTTGATTTGAGAGTTGCAAAACAAGATATTTTTAGCTATTTGGCACAGAAATTTGGTATTCAACAGTAACCTGGGCAGATTATATAAAGATTAGTATTCCTGAGTACCTTTCCAATCGATCTCAATTTGTAAAGGAGAAGAATAAATATCCTTTGATATGGAAAATTAGTTATGCTCTGTGGTACCCAAACAAAGACATCTTCTCTTTGACTTTATAGTATAAACTCATGTATAAATGGGTCAGGCATCAAAGCCATAATTAATAATTTTAAACAGAGTGTCAAAAATAAGGGAAAGTGTTTATGTGCTTTGTGTTTAAATGTTTACTCCTAATTTAGGGTTCAAAGTATGTCATTATTATCCAAATACAAAAATATTCATTTCATCTTATTTGAGATCACCATATTTAGAATATTGATTTTTCCTGCTCCCCAATGAACGGATTATGCAATATTTAATGTGAAGATTCTGTGAACTTTCTTGGTTAGTAAGATCTCTTCTTATTAAATGACTGTTGTGATTCTCAAAAGATGCTCATTAGAAAAATCAGAGTGGTTGCTTTGAAAGCTTGTTCAATAATGGATGAGCATATCAGCAAGGCTATGGAAGGAGTTTGGGAACTTTCTATGTCTTGCTTATTACTGTGTTCTTTTTCATTTCTTTGGGAAAGTGTATGTGACATGATTTAACCAAAGAAGAACAGTGTCATTAAAAATCTGTTTAGGGTATAAATGGTTATAAACAGTCTGTTCTCTTAGGCCCTTGAGTGTTGTAACAAAGGAATATAGTAGTTCATTATCTTTTTATCTTTTACATAATATTATAGTATTCGAAGGAATTATTTTTTTACTGTTAAAGACTTTACCTTTAAATGGTCTACTTATTAGTTATATCATTACTTATTAGTTATATCATTAGTTATATCATTCTAGCACATGATAATTAGTATGTTATTCATAATTTTGTTTCACTGATGTTATCTTTACTTGTGACTGTGGTATTGAAAACAACCAATGCATACTACCATTTCAAAATACAGTAAGATGACTGTGTTTATTACAAACAGAAACAGAATATACTCAACTCTTCTTAATGGGAGTATTAAAACCTCTTCAAATTCAATAAGTACTTTTCTAAGTTACATGAAGATTAGCATTGTAAACAATTATGTCTCTTATAAGCTTTATTTCTCCAAGGAGAATTTCAACTTCTTTCCTTTCTTCCTTTCTTCCTTTCTTCAACATAAAAACCAAGAAGTCTTGTATCAGTAATGTGTTGCACAATACATTGTAGGCTTGTGCTGTGTTTGTTGTGTGTGTTTGTTGAAATAATTGAACTTCATATTTATGGAAAAATTTGATCTAAAAAGAAAAAGATTTTAAAATGTGAACATGGATTTCAGCAATTCACAACAAAAAGCCAGTGCTAACTGTCAGGATATAGAAGGTAGTCATATATGTTTTATTTTGGTAATAATCAACCGGCATGCATATCAGTCTTGTATTAATGTGCTTTCATGTTCAGAATAATAAACTTCTACATAAATGCATATAAGTTCCTCACTCTATGTTTTTTCAATCAAAGCAAATTTAAAGTAAAATAAGGCTGTTCCCAGAGATGAAATCTTTCAAAAGACTAGGGCACTTTTTTTTTCTAACGTGCATATCTGGACTTAGGTTTAGAATTGCATGTATGTCTGGAAAAACTATTCATAATCTGCTTTTCTTTCCCTTTCTTTTATATTTGCACGTATTTATTTTGGCCAGCTGGCGAGACAGATCTTTTTCAGGGTTCAGCCTTCCAGTCTGAGTGTGGTTCTCTCCAAAACCAATCTGTAGATCAAATTCCTGTTTTACTCGCTCCAGTGTCTGAACAGTGTTAGTGTCACGGGGGCATGGTGACCCAGTTGTCTGTTCCAAATGCCTGGTGGCTTGCCAAATAAAGAGCTTAGCCTAAGCAGCCACACACTACCCTACCTCACGAGGGGAAGGAGGTTACAGTACAATCCTTAGGCAACCTGTCTCACCTTTGCATCTCCCATGTCAGCTGTCTAATATGAAGGTAGACTCAGAGGTATAAATGGTCCTCATTCCCTTCCTAGTTCAGTTTGTCACCTCGTCTGGTCTCGTTGGTACATCAATGGTTTCACAGAATGATTAGTTTTAGGAGTCAGGGTGGGAAAGTTATTGTTCTGGAACTGTTCTATGGCTTTGATTCTGTGGGAAAACTATAAAATTTGGTTCCATTGTAGATGCATTGTTTTAATGGAGCTTCAAGATTTTGTACTAAGTTTGGGCCCTATGTATCACAGTCTGCCTTTTAGATGATCTTTTCTCGGAGAGTCTGAGAAAGCCAGGTGGAATACATCGACCGGGAATCAGTGTTCCCTTGGCATTGGGAAGGCTGAATGAGGGAGGGGCTTTTCACTTCTCTGTCAACTGTAACATTAGCACAGAAAGCACAGGAGATTTAAGGGGTTTCATGCCTCACACTCTGGTGGCCCTGAATGTGAGGCTCTCAGTCAATGCAATCGTAAAACAGAGACATTTTTCTATTGAAACCATTGAGAACCTCATCCTCCTTCCTTCCCTTGCGATCCTCTACAGTTTAAATGACCGCTTTTAGCCTTCCCTACTTGAGATAGATAAGGGGTCAGAACTAGGTTTTCTAGTCCCATCTTCACCAGTTGTGTCAGCTCAGCTGCTCTGAACCTGTTTTCTTATCTTCAAGTCCCATCTAGCCTTAAGATCTATGGATTTGATGTGAATAATATTACCTTCTCAGCCTACCCGACTAGGCTGTTGTGGGAATTAAAGGAGATCATATTTATGAAACTGCTTTGTAAATCCTCTATAAAAGATTAAGGAATGTGATACTATTAATTCCTTCTGAAGAATCAAAATAGCTTGCAATTTACTTTTAATCTTTAAGACTGTGTATATATCTTTTGTATTTGGGCCTTTAATGATGTAAACCATAATGCAAGACAAATGAACAGACTAATCTCTCTCACACTAGATGTTACTCCAAGTGTCATTCTGAAGTATTGGGCTGAAGGGAGGAATTACTATTTTTTTTTTTAACAGGTAAAATGAATCTCAGGTACACAGGGTTCTGGATGTTTTTTCTACTCCTTTCAAAGTTTTGAGAAGCAAATTAGTTTACTGTTTCACGCTAGAGATTGCTAAACAGAGCTGGGAACTCAACATAATATCTTTGGAAAGGAAGGTGCTGTGGTCCAGAACAACTCACAGCTAGGGGCCAGTGAATGGTGATTGCAGGAGGAACATACTCAGAGCCCTAAAGGAATTAATGGTATCCTTTGTACCTGGCTGTCACTGTTGAGACAGCAGCATTTGCTTGCTATCTATCATCTATCTATCTATCTATCTATCTATCTATCTATCTATCTATATCTATCATCTGTCATCATCCTTTATCTATTTATAATTGGATGCAACCGAAAGTAGTATAGAAAAAATGAAGGTACTCTTTAGAGGTACTGAATTGCTCTAATTCTGCATGCACATTAATTCTCTTTTCCACTAGACTGTATGCTCCTTGAGGATAAGAACCATGTCATATGTTCTTCTTATATTTTCTCCCTTTCCTACAGCATCAGACCCTGTCCTTGGCCCACAGTAGGTGCTTGATAATTCCTATTGATGAGGGGAGGATGCTCTAAAAGAAAGGGAGGAGCTTCGAGGTAGGGATGCTTGTTTTAACTCCTGCCTTCTTCTGTGTCCTTGAGTTTTGAGTGTATGGTTAAAGATAAGAGTTAAGTGCTGTCTTAACAACTGCTAGCAAAACTCTGGTGAGATGTTTATTGCAAAATGGAGCAAAATGCCCTGGGGACAGGGATCAAAAACGAGTTGCCCACCCTCAGCCCCACTCTCCCATGTGATGAGATCTGGATCACCTCAAGGTTACCAGCTTATAGGAGAAAAAGTCATTGAAAGTGATTTTTTAAAAATAGAAAATAGGGCTTCTGGAGAGTGGGGCAGATCAAATGAAGGAGACCAGCAGTGTTTATAATGGTATTGAAATTTAATTTCAGTGTTGACCTTTTATTTGACATTTTAGATAATGCTATGGATGTGCTCAGCTATTTGTTCTTAACATATTTCCCATCTTTTTGGGGGCCCTAATCTACTTAAATTCAAAGTCAATAAAAGAATAAAGTAAATTTTTTGGATTTAAAAAAGCAACTTTTGAAAAAAGTTCATTCACAATAGCAACAAAAGATGCAAAGCATATGCATTAACTTAAGCAATTTCAAGACTGAAAAGTGCAAAACTTTACTAAAGGCAAAAGAAAATTTGGGGGAAAAATCATGTTCTGAAATGGGAAGATTTGATATTATATACATAGGTGCTAATTTTGTCAAATAAATATATGAAATTAGAAAATATCAGAACTTAACGACGCAGTTCTAAAGTTCATCTAGAAGAATACATTGATCAGATTGGTGGAAATTTAAAAGCTTTAAAACACTAAATCTTGGTGAGGCTGTGGAGTGATGGAAACTCTTCTTCACTGTTAATTTAACAAAGTAAGTGAACAACCATTCTGAAGAGCAATGGGATAATTAATACCTCGTACAAAGTTGAAGAGATGTACAACCCACACTCAGCTGTTCTACTCATAAGTATGTATCCTTGAGAAATTCCTACATGTATATATGGAGACGGGGACAAGGAGTTTCATAGCAAAAACAAAAACAAAAACAAAAACAAAGATGAAAACAAACAAAAAAAGAAACAAACAACAAAAAAAACAAACCCACATAAAGCTTTATTTATGAGGCAATGGATAAAAAATTCAAATGATACATTTCAATGAAAATGAGACTATAGCTACATATATCAATTGCACAAAATTCACAAACATAATATTGAACGCTCAATGTTAAACATGTATACATATTGACATATATGTTAAAGATATAAATAAACTCAAAAAAGCCTTATGATGCATTGTGGATACCTGAGTGTTCAGTTTATTATTCTATATGCCTTTTTAAATGGTGAAAAATTTCACATGTTGAAAAATAAATGTGAAAAATATATGAGACTAGCACAATTTCTATTTGAACAAAACAAAAAAAACCAATCAGGAGGACCTCCCATATCATGCCAGCTATCACAAGGTTTTATAAAGTTAAAATAAAGTTCACAGATTTGGCTGATAAATGAAATCTTGATGAAAAGAAAAATATTGAAAATCCCTAAACTGGTCTATTCATCTATAAAAATTGGGTATGTAATTAAATGGGGGAAGAGTACAAAGGGATGGAATTTTTACGGAATAGTGTTGGTACAATTGGATTGCTACTTGTAAAACACATAGGAACAAACCAAAACTTTGCCACCACATACCAAAATGAATTCCAAATGAATTAAAGAAATTTAAATGTCGAAAATTCTTATGAATAGTATGAAAAAAATTTATGGATATTTATATAATCTTGAGTAGCTAGATTTTTTAAATCTGACAAAAAATTCAAGAAAACATAAAAGAGAAAGGTGGATAGATTTGACCACATACGAATTTAAACTGCTTTATATAAAAACCAGCACAAACCAGTAAAATACACATATTAAACTATATTTGCAACATATCTATAAAGAGTTGTTAAACATAAAAATGGAAAATCCCAAATACACAAATTTTTAAACAGGCAAAAAACAACTCATAAAGGAAGAAATCACATAAATAATATGCATTTTAAAATATTCAAATAAAGAAATAAAATATCATAAGATCTAGTGTTCAAGAAAATGACCACTTTTATTCATTGTAAGAAAGAAAGAAAATTGGTCTAAGATTTCTGGAAGAAGATTTGTCAATACTCATCAGAACCCTTTAAAATATGCCTGTCCTTTGACCTAGAAACTAGATGTCTATAAGTGTGCCCTAAGACATAATTATTCATAGCATGCCCATAAAAAGTTCTACTTTTAAAATGGAAATACCGGAAACACTCTAAATGTACAAATATATATATATATGTTAAGTGAATTATGACTTATTTATACAATAAGATGATATTTACTAAAAAGTACTGTATATCACAGCTGAATATTTTTCCCATAGAAAGATATTCACAGTATGTTGTTCAATATATAACTACAAGATCATGTGCAAGCATGCACCTTTTTACATATGTATCTAGAACAACATATACAATATTATATTGTTAGTCATTATTTTCATATGAGAAAGGATCAGAGATTTTTCTTTATTTCTTCTGTATGTTTTTTTCTAACTTTACTAAAGATGTATTTTCTACATTTTTGACAAGAGAAAAACTTTACATTTAATTTTAAGTCCCTCTTTTTATTTTTAATCTATAAAGTAAATATGAAATTAAAAGAAAAAATTTATGAACTGCTGTAGGAAGCATTTTCTATAAGTAGAGATTATTATATCTGAGTACAACCAATAGGTGTTGGCTAGATTTTATGGAGTGATGACCATTGTTCCCGTTTCATATTCTTAATCTGAGTTAAATAAAGTATATTGAGTTTATCATATATTTAATGCCTCAGTATAAGACTCACAATGTCCCATTATTTTTACATAATTAACATGGAAAGCATTCCTGTAGAAAAAGATATTTTCACTAATTTTCAGGAATGAGCTTGTGCATTAATGACTTTATAAGTTATTTGAGTAAATTAAAAATATGTGCCTGATGGTTGTGGGATATGAAAGAAGTCCCCCAATCCACTCGAGGTGAGGAGAGACTGTGAAGTAATCTAGGAAGGCTTCCTGGAGGATGTACTCCTTGTTGGGAAGCATCAGTGAGAAGCATTTTACATGTAATTAGCTATTCACTGTGTTCTGCCCTGCCCCTCTCTTCAGCAGACAGACTTTTTCAATTATGATTAACATAGGCTATTTTTTTATATGCGTTTTTATGCCCTGAGCACACAGAAAAGTTGGTAGCCTGAGAGAGTATTCTGGGCAGTAGGAAGATGTAAGTTTGGAAATAAAAACTGATGATCATCTTGCTTGTTCATGCTACTAAATATTATTGTAACAGGGGTTACTGTAAAGATTGATCATGAACCTAGCCTTGTATACAAGAGTTTTCTTGTCTATTAAACAAAGATTAATCTTCCTGAAGGAACCATTTCATCAGGTCACTCTTCTGCTAAGGAATCTTTAATGACTTCCCATTACTTTATAAACTGAAAATCAGACTCCTCAAACTGGCACATTCTGCCTTGCATCTCCTGACAATCCCATTTTCTTGCCATTTTCCCCACTATTTCCTTTTCTGTACTCCATCGCTCAGTCGAATGGAACCATCTGTTCTTATTTTTCAGCATGTCCAATCTTTCCCTTCTCAATACCATCATTCACACGGTTTCTCCTTGAGAATACCTCTGTACCACCTTGCACAGATTCATTTTACTTTAGCTTTTAGTGCCTATACAAAATCTTTCCTAGTTCCCCTGAAATGACGAACATCTCCCTCCCTGAGCTGAGCCAGTGCACACTTTATCTGTAACTATATAATAACCCATTTCTAACCTGTATTACAGATATTTGTGTACTTACAATAGTGGAGAGTGTAAGCAAAACTTATGTTTAACTTGCTTTTGTTTTGCAATGCATTTAACCCAATGCCTTGTAATGTAAACATTTGTTGAATAAATGAGTGAATGAATGAGTGAATGAATGAAATGCCTGACATGACTTTAGCCACAAAATCCTCGAGTTTTATTTTGCATTTCCTGGGCCACACCAGCAGGAGGTAACAGCTAGCCGTTCTGTTAGCAGTATAGCACATACTTTTGGCTCTTGCCTCTGCTACTGATGTGGAGCTCCTGTCTAGGTCCCCTCAGAGCCTCAGTAAGTTCTGGGGGTCTCTGGGTACCATGCCATGGGGATTCATGAACAAACCTCTGTGGCTATGTTAGCAGCTGCCATCTGTTCCTCTAAAGCTCTGCCTTTCTGTGGTAACTTCTCTAATAGAGGTCTCTGTGGCTGATTAAAACCACTCGGGGGCTCCCCAGTGCTGACCCCTGCTGTGATTCTCCTTTACATTTCCTGTCTCAGTCCTTTCTCCATCACTATCCATGTAAGTGATAGTCCTGGGAAGTGGCGATGGAGAAGAGCCAGGGCCTGGTTCTCTGCTCTTCTCTGCCCCATCAACATTGTACCCTGCTTCTTTCATTTACCCTTTTATTCTTGATCTATTTTTCTTATGAGACCTTTGTGCTCATAGTGAGGAGTCTTTAAAATAAAAATGCATTAGTGCCACCCATTTAACTAATCCTTACAGCGTTTTAGAAGCAAGTAAAGAATTCTGCGATGAGCAGCTTCATTAAAAAACTTCCAACAGGTTGGTTTACTTTAAACTATGCAAAGTGTTGCAGTCTTCTGACAAAAGCATGGGTAGCCTCATAACCAACGCCTTTACAGTTTAACTATTCCTTTGTGTCCCTCCCGCACTGCCTTACGGCCACCATTTGGCACAGCTGGAGGAAGTAAAATACCACCGGGACAGAGCAGTCCCCCTCCGGGGTGGGTTGGGACTGAGAAAGGGCGTCCACCTCTGCAGGCAGGCCAGCATAAGAAGGCCCCATTCTCCTACATGGCAAAGAGTGGATGCCTTAATGTTTTGAAGTTCATTTCCTTTGAGCTGCTGCCCTCTCTCTCTCAGTCTCTCTCATTCTGGCAAGTACGTGAGTTTGGCAGGGAGGTTGGCAAGCATTTCACAAGACAGTAAAGGTTAAGGTATGGTGGAGGTTGTTTAGTGCAGGATTGTAAATATTTGTTAAAAGGTTTGTGGAGCTGCTTCTTTTGATACCTCTAATCCACCGAGACAGAAATAACTTCAAAGCCATGCCTAGTCTGACTTGGTCCTCAACCAAAGGGAAAGATCAGCAGCTACTGCTAAACGATGTTTTCACTCATAGCCAGGCAGCCTGCCTTAGCAGGCGTCCTGAAGTATGAATCATCATTTAATTGTCTTTGGGCCCTTGCACATCTGCTTTGGAATGTCAACAGGGCAGGAGCTGAACTGCATGAATAAATGTGAAGGAGCCTTTAGTTTACACCGTTCCACACTGTCAACAGCGTAACGAGAAGTGAGGTGTGTGTCTGTTCAAAAGGATGGGCTGAGCCCAGACTACTTGGAGCTGTGGGAGATCAATGATCTCTACCCTTTGGAGCTCCTCTAGGGAGTTCAGAGTAGAAGTTTCCAAATGTCCTGTGAGATCTGGGCAGCTGATGAGTTTTGGGGTGGAGGAGAGGGGTAATCAGGGGCTATTTTACAACTGCAGATGGATTTTCAGGATTCTGCTACATTTTTTTTCATATTTTAAATTTCTGTAAGGAATTACCGTTGAATCCAGTTTCCTAATTTTCTTCCATCTCCAAATCATGCTATTATTTTCACCTGATTTGTTCCTCAAAGCAATGAAGAACAGACAGGAATGAATACTACGCAAGTTGCCATCTATAGGGAGAAAATGAACTCCATGGACTCTAATTAACGCTATAAAAAGTGGAGACGTTTTTATGCCTTCTGCTATTCCTAACCTTACTGCTTTAAATATTTTACTCCTGTTACTACTATTTCTATAGCCAATACTACCTTTACTTACCATGGATCACTGGCTACAAAAAAGGATTAATTCTATACTATTACGTTTTATGTCTAAATTGCTAACATCATCCAACTCTGAAGGGGCTTTAGAAACTTAAGGAGGTCTCTGGCCTGAGGTCGGCTCCTTCCCCAGCCATTGCTTCCTGGTTTTGAGGTTGAGTTTTGAGTCCTGACTGTGGCCTCCTAACCACTTTCACCAGAAGGATCATTCTTTGGGGGTTGGGGGAGGCTTTCACAGTTATTCTATGGAAAAAAGAACTGAGCCAGCAATAGAGCTCACAGGAAACAGGGGAAGGTCTGAAATCATGGACATCAATGTAGGAAAGTATTTTACCAAGGAGGGTGCTATCAGATTTGAATGCCTCAGACAGTTTCAGAAGAAAGAGATCTGATAAGTCTTTGTGATTTAACAAAAAGAAGCCTAATAAGTCTAAGAATAGTATTATCGATATGTGCTAGGAATTTGAATGTGAGAATAAGATCATCAGCTAGATTGCTCCAAAAGGACTTCATGAATGAAGTGAGCCCTGAGCTGGTCTTTGAAGGATGTATCTGGGGAATACGTTCTGGGAAATATATTCTAGTTGTGTGTCTGGGGTGATGGCAAGCACAGAGTAGTTGGTTGTTCACCAAACCTGTGTCCTCTTCTTGCTGGACACTCCACTGACCTCTATTAGATGCTGTTTTGTGACTCATCTTTGATATGTGCCATCTCCAGGCCTGGCCCATAATAACTTCTCACGCGTGATTCTCAGTGTCCTCTCTACTTTTGGAGTGACCCTGAAACTGTATGTTAAGGGCAGTGGGACCATAAGATAGAAAGATCCTGAATCCCTCAGTCATCACTTAGAGGAGAACCACCTGCCAAATAGGAACACCCGTTTTGGATTGTAAGTGAGCAAGCCAGAAACTTCTTTTGTATTAAGCCACTGACATTTTGGTTTATCTATTACAGCAACTAGCATTACTTGGAAGTGAAAGACATGTTTGAAGGGCAAGAAACAGATTGACGAGTCCAGATAGGAGGGCTGGCAATGGGAATAATTGGAGAAAAGGTTGGAAAAGTGGATGTCAGCCAGCTTATGAAGGACTTTAGTTCCAAGGGTTTGAATTTTCATAACATTCTTCACATTTGTATTTTCACATTAAAAAAAAAACAACACACAGTTCAGTTTCATTATTTAACTTGTCCTTACAATAAGCCTATGAGGCAGATAGTAATATCACATTTTACAGTTGATAAAAAAGTAGGCTTAAAGTAATCAAGGTTACAAAAGTTATTCAAGCACAGAGCTGAGATTTGAACCCAGGGTGACTGATTTCAAGGCTAGCGTTCTCGCCACTGTAACATACCCGATTTGTATGGTCGATTGAAAGTCAGAAACTACAGCAAAAAGTTTATGTGTTCAAGGCAGCACATAAGGATTATTGTTTTGGGAGCAGCTTTTAGGATGAATTAGAGCAGTGATTCCAATTAGTGCACTTCTCAGGTAAGCCAGGAGCAAAGAGATGAGCTTGAATGAAGATGGTGGCAGGTGAAAAGGAAAGGAAAAGTCAAGATGATGTTTTATGAAGGAAATATTTATAAGACCAGGTGCCTAGTTGTGAGAGAGAGGGTGTGGCAGGATTAGAGACTCTCCTTTTAAGATTCAAGTCTATTTTGACCTGTTTGTCAAATGGAAGGAAGGCCCCAGAGGAGTTCATTTGTATGAGGACTTTGATTTTTTTTGAAGAAGGACATCTGTGCCCATTTGGGTGATAGAGTATGGGTGTTTATCTATTCCCAGGGCCTTGGTCTTGATCTGAGGTGGGTGGAGTGAGGAGCAGAAATCAGAAGTGAATGAAGATGTTTTCACCAAAGATTTTGTGATATATGGGGCACGAGTCAGGCTGTTACAGGGCCCGAGAAACAAAGTGGGACGTGCGCTGGAGTGAGAGACCCTCTCTCTTTTTAGTTGTAGAGCCAGCATGGCTCTGACTTATGAGGCCTGAAGGGGAGGTGCATTTTTCAGCAGCTCATGTACTCTGCAGATTGGGGAACATGGGAACCAGGGCAAAAATGGCATGTGGGAATGTCATTCCCTCAGAAGGTGCCCTCAGTGGGGCAGTGCCTGCGATCACGGAGAGAGTAGGTGCAGATTTCTCACCCACGCACATGAGACATGTCCAGGGTATCTCAGGAACTCCTGGTTGGGGTGAGGGGAGGGCTCTGCAGGTGGGGAAAATGGGTGAGCAAACCTTGAATTATTGCTATTAATGTATTTATTTGTCTCCAAAGGTTGGTGAGCCCTGGGGACATTTTGGGTCTCATTGGGACCCACACTAAGAATACTAATGTATAATTTGATGAGGAGACACCGTCCATGCACGAGATAGGATCATTTAAGGATTGAGACCTGAACAACAAAAATGAGCTTATTCATACAAATGTAACTTAATCTTTACCCATTTTAAGCTTCTTATTGTGCCTCGTTACTTGATGGGACTTGGTCTGGCAGCGTCCTTGGTGTTTAAGAGGTTATATTTTCAGAAAATAAGGGAACTCTTTTTTACATGAATGTTTCAAAATGCTTCCATGGCATGTAAAGAAAGCCACTTGATTAAAGCGTTCGCAGTTTACACTAAATCCTTTTCTTCTTTCCAAAGAATTCAAGGTTCTGGCACAAACTAAAAGGGTTAACCTACACCTGGCCCTTTCATTGTGTCATTTTACAAGCAGTGAATATTGTGAGTAAAGTCCAAAATATGAGTCTTCATGGTAATTCCCCCCCACACACACACACCCCTCCGCACGCCACGCCCCACCCCATTTATCTCATGGTGTAAATATGCTACTCATTTATCAAGTACTATGTGGTGATGAAGCAAATTGGTGGTTTTGTCACCCCTTCATTAGTAAAGAGGGAGAAAACCTGTAGAGACTAAACTTTTGCTCATTAATCTGTTCATTGTACCTCCCTGTTCTTGCAAAACCCACTAGTTAGAAGCCACCTGGTAATGGTTCTTCATTTGTCTGCTCCTTCATGTGTTTGAAAGACAAATGGAAAGGGCTGGCTATTTGAACACACAAAACCCATCTATAGTTGAGTTAAGATGAGCCCATCCTAAGCCACACGCTATTATTTTTCTTGCTTTGAGTGTCATTACTGTAGGCTCTGTGTCGCTCTCATTTGTCATCCTTGTCAAATAAATAGCTCCCAGGGGAGAGGGAATTGGTGCTACACCTTCTTGGCCCCCCTGAGCAGCCAGCTTATTTTGACAGATTGCTCCATTAACAAAAGTCTATTTACTTAAAAACAGACCACCAGACTTCTATAAACACCAGTGAGAGAAAGACAGTGCTGTTCCTTGTTCTTGGCCCAGCCATTCTCCACATTGTTTCAGGCTTTTTATATTATGGACTGGAGGATGAAGCCTTGGAACACAGTGCTGCCACATTTTCTGCAGGAACTGTTTCTGGCACTCTGGGCATTGCCAAGTCTTACAGCAGGAGAGCCAATCTTATTCTTAGGCAAGAATGCAAAGCAAACTGAAATGCTGAAGTAAATAGATTGGCAGAGCATATTACAGAGGCCCAATCCAACAACGGCCTAGTAATAATTTAATTTTTGCCTACTTGTTTTATCCTTTGTATAACATGCTTTGAGACAAAGTTAGCACAAACAATTCATTCATCCGTCAAGTATTTATTAAGTGCCTGCGGTGTGCCAGGCACTGTGGTAGGCAGTGAGGCTATGGCATTGAACCAAACCAGATAAAAATCTTTGCTCTTAGAAAGCTTACATACTGATGGGAAGAGACAGAAGAAATATATCATTTTAGACAAAAACAATGCAGTTAAACATATGATTATATGTTTCTACATATTTCATAAATCTATTTTGAAATAGCTAATAATGACATATCATTTTACGGTTTATAAATAATTTTTTACATGTCAGGTTAAATCACAACATGTTTTAACATGTTCTGACTTCCACATCACCTCATCTTACCCTTTTGATAACTGGGCATTAATCTCTATCCTATTTACAAATGGTGAAAGAATAGATCATGTAAGTCCAAGATCACTGCAAACTCAGGTACTCTGACAGAGCAACTAGGATAGCAAAACCCAAAACCACAAATCCAATGAGTTGTAAATTTTTGAAAAAATACTGGTAAAGCTTAAAAACTTGAAGCTAATAGTTGCTCTTTCAGATTTTATGTGGAGGAGAATTCAAGAAGATTCATAAATCCAGTGATTATCACTTTCCCTGAGTCTTTTCAGACTTAGCCTCTTAAAGTGACACATACTCAAGAAACCCTGGGAGGGAATGTAATACAAATGGTGTGAACCAGCATCACTGTTCTTCTCACTTACAGTGAGGTGTGAAAAGACCACAGTGTTTAGAGTTTTCATACCCCAGTTGAATTTGTGATGAGCTGGAGACTATAATCAATGGAAGAATATCTGAGGTAAGTCTGTGTTGCAACAACTCTGGAAAGTAAAACCCAGAGCTCCCTTTAGAGGCAAAGTTCTGCACTGAGAAGAAACTGCTGGGAGTAGAATCCAAATTGAGAATAGAAATAATAATGGCAAAGGATGATAAGTTCTGATGAAAATGGAAGAGGAGAGCAGAGGAGGCACATCTCAGGAAGTTCAAGGCCATATATTTTTTCTCTTTAAACACAACAGAAGAGTGAATCCTAGAGATAGGAAACTAGGAAAGCTTACCTCTTACCTATCTATTTACCTCTCTTTCCTAAAGGTATAGTAAAACTCATCTGTCTGAAAAATGAGCAACAGAAAAGAATTGTGGATCATTATAAATTTATTCAAGAAAGGAGAATAAGAAGTAGAATAATATTCCCACTCAATGAAAGAGCCCAGAAAAATATACCCATGAAACAGATGATATTATAAACTGATATTTTAAAACACACTAAAAGAAACAAAGAAATTGATAGAAACTATGAAAAAACAGTAGAAATCAGAATTACAAAAACTCAGAATGAGATAGAGAAAAGGATCATTTCAGTGAAAAATAACAGAATTCACAAAAGAAGTAGAAATAAAAATATTCAGAAGTGACAAAACTGGAAAGAAAACAAAACCAAATAAGCACAATGGATATTGCTTTAGAAAAATGGGAGAGGGAAAAAGGGAAAAATTTAAAAATCAGTAAGAAATAAAAGAGAGAAACAGGATTTGAGAGAAAGTGGTAGATACAAGTAAAGAAAATCCAATATCCATATGATAGGAAT
Source organism: Eidolon dupreanum (assembly GCA_028627145.1). NCBI lineage: Eukaryota > Metazoa > Chordata > Mammalia > Chiroptera > Pteropodidae > Eidolon > Eidolon dupreanum. The sequence goes on from CM053509.1 coordinate 74,059,120, forward strand.
TCCCAAAGAAGAACACCAAATAAATAGAGCAAAACAAATACTAAAATCTATAATTCAAGATAATTTTCCTGAAATTAAAAAATGATTTCAAGCCTCAGATTAAAATGGAAAATACTTGGGAAAACAGACCCAAAAAGTGAACCCTAGAACACAGTCTAGTAAAAGCATATTGGACGTGAGAGAAAGAAAAAAGTCCTCAGGGTATCTGGGTTAAAAGACAATTCACATGTTAAGGAAATAAAGTCAATTTTCATGAGACCGTTTAAGAGCAATGCGTTTTGCCAGAAAACAATGGGATAACATAATTAAAGTACTCAAGGAAAGCAAATATAAGTGAAGGTTTAAATACAATCAAACCTTCAAATACAGATTTCAGATCCATTGTCATGAACATGCCAAATTTAGGAAGCATTGGTACTTAGAGTTCTTGCTGAGGAATCTACTGGAGAATGTGCCTTAGGCAGCCGTGATGAACTAAGAAGCATTGACATAAGGGTTGGTGGACGTTACTGGAGAATATCTTTTGCTAAAATAAGGGAAAAAACTGAGGATCAGATTCAGGAAAGATGAAGTCCAACACACAAAAAATACAAAAACTGCGAATAGTCTGGTGATTTTTCCTATGTGGAAAACTGTCTTTGGAAGAGACATTTTACAGAGATACTAGAGAATGTGGGAAATTTAGTCAGATGATCAAAGTAAGGAAATAGAAAAATAAGACAATGATTAATTCCAACATCAGTAGAAAGTTGTACAAGAAATTGATTATAATCATAGTATATTACTTGATATAGTATGTCACTTGAATAATATTTATACAGTGATAATAATGGAAATGATGGATATAGATATGATCCCCCAAATAAGATAAATTACATTTGCAGAATAATAAAGAGTAAGAGATGGTTTAATTGAATTAACATCCTAATCCATTGTAGTAAAAAGCCAAATAGTTACTGAATTAAATAATAGTATTATATTATACATATTATTTATAAATATGGAGGCATCTTTGGAGAAGAAATAGTAAAAGTGGTCAAAGACGTTGCTTCTGAGGAAAAAGATGAGGAAGATAAGGGGAATGAGGGGCTGTTGTTTTGATGATAAGCCTTATAGTCCTATTCAACTTTTAAACCTATTTGTATGTAATATTTGAAAACAACAAAAAAAATTTAAATTAAAAAAAAAAAAGCAATAACCTTCCAAGCCTCCACAGAGCCTTGACTTTGTAACTAAACCAATATGCTACACATCCATGAGCCCTGCTGGCTCTTCTCTCCTGGTGGCCAGCCATCCGTCCACGGGCTCTCTCCTCTGACTCCCTGTCTTTTCCTGTAAGCTAGGGAGTCTTCCGGTTTCCTCAAAGTCTAAACGAGCAGCACTGATCACAGAATGTGAGGGTTGGAAATGCCCATTACAGATCACCCTTTCCACTCCATCTTGATGAGAGAATCAAGGCTGACGGTGAGTAAGAGGTGGGCCCAAAGGCACTGCTCTTTAATTCCAGCGTCTGAATTGGATCTTGCGTCTTCCTACTCTGCCACAGGTATTTTTTCCACTGGAACATGTGCTCCTTCCTGTGAGTTTATTCTGACCATGTGAACACGTACTTCCGTGCTGCATCGTCACGTGCTGCTTTTCCAACTGTCCTCTTACCTATGTGGTTTTGAGTTTTATTGGAATTGTCTTCCAGGTGTTGAGCTTGTGGAGGGGAAGTCCTGTGCAATTTCCCCTGCCCTCTGCTTCCCTCTGCTGGTGAAATATGGTCTTTGCTGTTCACCCTCAGTTTCTGGCCCTACTAGCTACTAAAATGTTACTTTTAGCCCTTCGAACTACCTCTCAGTGAATAAAATTCTTTGTTTTAGGGCATAATTGGGCCAAACTGTGACCTATCTGTTCTAGGCCTCTGCTCGCTGCTTAAACTGTGATCCTTGGAAGGGAGCTCATTAGAAATGCAGAATCTTGAGCCTTACCTTACATTTACTAAATCAGAATCTGCAATCTAACTGGATATCCCCAAGTGATTCACATGTACATAAAAGTTTGAGAAGTGTTGCTCTAGTTCAATCTCAACCATGCATCGGGAAAAGATTGAGATCAATCTTATCTATCTGGTAATTATGTCTGACCACTGTAATACCTGTTCAGTTCTGTTACCTGGTAATGATGAATTCTGGCCCAGATGCTTTTTTCTGCTTCATTTCTGCCAGGATGGCTGCCTGCAATAAGAGAGAGCAGGAAGTAGCATACATGGAATTCTAAATTGTAAAAATCCACTAAATTAAAATGAATTCAATTCACTAAATTAAATGCTGGAAAGGCAGAGCACATGAGTTGTGTGACAGTATTTTAATCCTTTTGCATATTCCCTCTTTGTCTCCCACAGTTATTAATAGAAATGTCATGTTTTGGCTGTGAAGGTAGTCTAAAATTATTCTATATGTTTTTGTCTGGTCTATTTTGCTTATAATTTATAAAATCTCTTTATATAATTGCAATGGGTATGTAGGAAATATTAGTCTAGGGGGTTTTCAGAACATGTTACTACCTGAAGGGTCCCCCCATGTTCTCTTGGACAACTTCATTCATTCTCAGGCATTTGATCAGCAAAGGTTTACTGAACACTCACTATGAGCCAGGCACTATGTTAGGTGCTGAGAAAGAATTCAGGACAGATATGGCTCCTGCTTTCATTGATCTTCCAGTCTAATGCAGAAAACAACCATTAAATAAATTATGATTGAATAACAATCATATCAAGTGCCTAAAGAGAGAGGGTAGGGTGATGGTGGAAAGCATTTAAAAGCTGAAGTTCTAGAAGGGAGACCAGTGTGTGAGTGCCATCAGAATCAATCAGGGTGTTTCTAGTGGAACAGAAATGTTTTCCCCATAGGCAGATATGTAATAGATAATAAATACAATAAACTACGTGATTTTCTTTAGATGTTCTAGTTTTCTTGTCCTGTGAGATTTCTCTTTGTGACCTTTTTGTGTCTGCTGTTTTGTGTTTCTGTTTAGGAGGGGAAAAAATGTTTCTATTATGACTGTTGGCAAAAGTCAGCCTCACTGATGTCTTTGCCTTTGCTGTAATTGTCACTTCCTTACAGTAAGGAGCTTATTGTGGGGGTAAGGGTAGGGGTAGGGGCTTATAGAATGAATAAAACTGGGTGAGGTTAAAAGAAAACCAGGGTCAGAGAAACTGGCTATATCAAGCGAGTTTAAAATGTCTTATTTTTTGCAGAGGCCCATGTAAAAAACTAACCTCTGAGAGCTATGTTAACAGGCTCATTAAAAGCTAGAAAAAACCTCCAGAATTTATTGGCCTATTTCTCACTTCATTCTTGCCTTGTTTGGGCTTAGGAATTTAGACTGCCTTGGTGAAAAAGGAAAGAAAGGGAACCGAGAGGGAGAGAATCATATTTAGAATGACAGCTTTAATTTTGAAGAGACCGAGTGAACTTAAGTAGAAATAAAGGCTCAAGAGCTAAAATAACATTGGTTTGGGGAAAAAAAGAAATGCAAATTTTGTACATTTCAGTCTCAGTACATAATATATGAAATTTGTATCTACTCAGTCACTGAACAAAGCACAAAGCACAAAGCAGCGTCTGCACCACGGTTTGCCCCAAGAGTACTTTCCTGTATGGAACTTAAAAACCATCTCGGTGAATTTCCCAAGACAAAATCATCTCCAAAGGTAATCAATATTTACCTGCAGAAATGTGAAGACTGGCAGGTCCTTACTGACTGTTCCTTTGCTTAAAAAAATTGTTTTCTTTATCTGGCACTGGCCAGATTCATAGTACCTAAATCTAGTATTTGTTAAATGCATATGGCATGCCTGGTACTGTGTAATTCTGGGGTACAGCTATAAATATAGATATGACGCAGTCCTGCCCAGGAAGACCTTACATTCTAGTTGGAGAACTAAGATATATACATATCAGGTAAATAATTAAGAGATAGGACAGGGTATAACAAAATCTCATTGTGGTTCAACTGAATAATAATATTTATTTAGCACCTACTATGTACTAGCTTCTGTACTAATCACTCTATGTTTATTAATTCATTTATCCTGACAACAATCTTATGGGCTGAGAACAATTATTATTTCCTTTTGCAACAGAGGAAATGGAGACATACCATTATTAGTGCTTCAGCTCTAACCTCTGAGATTTACTGCCTCCCAGAAGGGAGAGAAGGGAAGAGAACATGGGCCAGTGCCATCTGAGTGGTTTCTTGCAAAAAGCTGCGTGGGTGTGAATTGCCAGAAGCAGAGGCTGGAAGGGCCTTCTAGCTCAGGGAACAGCATGAATGTGGTGGGCTCCAGGCAGGCTGAGTGGAGAGGCAGAAAGGATATGGCCACTTGGAAGTCAGTGTTCCAGTGGAAAGACAAGGGCTCTAAGCTTATACACATTTCCGTTCAAGTCCTAGCTCAGTCATTTACTCACTTGATCAACTTTCCTAGCCTCAGTTTCTTTATTTATTGGAAGGAGATCAGTACTCTCATCCCAGGGTTGTTAGTAATAGAGATATTACACATGTAGCCTCGAGTACAGAAACTGTCACATCACAGGTGCCTAATAAAAGGAAGCTGTGATATTATTTTAAAAGCTGTGTCAGGAGAAGTGGGAACTCACATAAGACGGGGAGATGGGCCCAGATTATGGAGGGCCTTTGCAAATAGACATATCATGGTAGCAACTTGAGAAATGGAATCATAAGTTTTAGGACAGTGCTTTTCAAATGAGGTTATGACCCATTAATGTACAGTGATCAATATAGTGGGGAAACAACACTTTGTTTCATTTATCTTCAAATGAAATAGAGTTGGGATTGACATTGCAGAGAGCATCAGGGGCAATAAAGTATTGTTTCATGATCCTCTTGATATAGTTATGGTATGTTTTGTGTATTTTACATATGTGTGTGCAGGTTGATGATAGAAAAATTATTTCGTACTATGAGTCGAGGTAAAAAAAAAAGAAGTTTAAAAGCCATTGCTGTAAGTGGTGCCTTCTCCTACTAATTCCAGATGTCCTGCTAGATAACAACTTGCTAATAAGGCCCATGGCAATTTCGAGATGTGTGACACTGTCCTAAGTGTAGATGAAGAACTACTGCAGAGTGAGACTTAGTGGGAAGTTTATCTTGGCTTTATCCTGGGGGGTTGTAGAGGCAAAAAACAGTGGCATGTGCCAAGCAACAGGAGGGGAACCGAGTTCCTTTGTAAGAACCACACTTCACTGCTTTTGACCCCAACAAGTCATGTGCTAAAACGTGTTCTGCACCTAGCTAAAAACATTTACAAATCTTTTGGAAAATTTGTTTCAGTTCAAAACTTCCTAGGGAAAAAAATAAAAGACAGGGGGGTGGGAATAATCATTTTTGTAGAAATATTATTTTGAATTTGGTTAAATAGAAGGACTTTTTCCCCCAAAGTACATTTTTTTCCCCACTAGCAGTATCTTTTAATCTAACCATTTGATATGTTTTATCTGTAGAATTTCCTCATTCTTAGGGGGCAAGAGCTGGTTCTTCTTGAACTGTTGTCAATGGCAACCATGAAAGAAAAAAAGGCAAAGAGTGGAAAGTTGGAGGAGGGAATATAAAAGATGTTTAATAATTACCAGTTAATAATTCAACGTTAAAAGAATCCTGTTCTAAATGGCTCCATAAGTGAGATTCCTCTTTGCTTTCGACCACACAGGATATCATTCCAGTTTGATGTCCAGTATACTCTAGCCCTTCTTTCATGCTCCACATGGAAACAGTTCACATATGACCTCTCTAAGCACTGCAGGAACTGCTAGAACCCTTATTACTTATAGATGCTTAACTTACCGCTTTTGTATTTTCAGTTTCTAAAGTCTTCACAGTCCAGCATTGTAACCACTTGCCACATGTACCTACTGAGTACTTGAAATGCGGTTGGTCAAACTGAGATGTTGATTTCAAAGACTTAGTATGCAAGATGGGTATACCATAACTTATTAATAATTTAAAAAATATTGATTACATATTAAAATGTAATTTAGGTATATTGGGCTAAATATAGCTTATTATTATTAATAGCATATTATTAAAATTAATCTTAACTGTTTCTTTTTAACTTTTTCATGTGACTACCAGAAAAATTTAAATTAAGTTTGTAACTTGCATTCTATTTCTGTCAGATTGTACTTATCTCAATAGAAAGTGAGAGAATTGATAAACTTTATTGTCCTCTTTGTCTCCTAATTAACAAAGTTGACTTTGTTAATTACTGCTGTGCCCCAGGCTCGTGAATGTGACATGGGCCATTCCCCTGCACTTGAATGTGAAGTTCATTCTCTGCTTAGGGAGTCTGAGCCTTTTAATGGTCCCTGCCAGAAGCTCATCCCTTCAGCTCAAGGTCAGGGGGATGTTTTGGCTCACACACAGATGTCTAATTTTCTTGGCTGGCTGTGTGCCAGGCTGTCTGTCTACTGCTGTGTTGTACTGTCTCTCAGCCACCAAAGTCAATGTTACCTTGTTCCCTTGTAGATCCTTGTGAGATGGCTCATGGGGAGCTTTTGGCCCTAAAAGGCTTGGCTAAAGGCCTATGAGTCTTTAGAAATGGTTCCAGAAACCCCAGTCAGCAGTGTGATTTGGGTAAAAATGAAAATATCTTTTATCATCCATCTAAATTTTATACGCAGACATCTGACCCACTCTACTGCACATCTCAGCACCTTCTTGGCTTGACTTAAAGTTCACAACATGTGTATCCGCTGTCCTACGTATTTTGAATAAACTTTTGAGATGCCCGACCAAATCATGCGTTATGAATTTCTTTGAATGATGAATAAAGCCGAAAATGTAAAAAATAATGGGTTATTTTACTGACTAGATTGGCTACCTATGTCAAATTCTTTTTTTTTTTTTTTTTAGAGATTAAGCCATATGAAACTTTCATCATATATACTTAGTTCATTCTATTACATATTTATTTCTTCATTCATTAATATAGCATTTCCTATGCGATGGGTGAGACATGTTCTTTCCCCTCCAAGTACTCTTGCAGGTCATGTATGCAAACAGACACGATGAGGCTTAACTCAAATCTCTGTTTTTTTGTGGTACAAACAGAGTGCTTTTTGGAGTCTAGAGAGAAAAATAAGTTTGCTCCAGGATGACCAGGAAAAGTTTTTTAAAAAAGAAGGTATAATTTGGACTAAACTTTGAGAGGTCAAAAGAATATTCAAGAAAAAAGGAAGAGAATAATGGGTAATGGAAAGGGGTTGATAATTGGACTAGAAGATAATGTTCATGCATGTGGGGAGCAGGAGATGAGATCAGGAAGGTACATGGAGATCAGAATAATTCAGTTCTTTAGTGCTAGACTGAGGAGTTAATTATATTAAGGAAAAAAACGAAGTAAATAAATTTCAAGAAACATACAGTGAAATAATAAATCGTAAAGAAAAAGCATCACATTAGGGGAAATACAAATTACAATCGGAAGACATGACATGACAATAAGAAGAGATGACATGACAGAATAAAAACTCTGCTTATGAGCTTCCTTGTGGCCAAAGCAAAAAAGAAGGTAAGATTGATATTATAATTATTACTGTCCCTGAGGAAAAAACTATCACTTCTAAAAAGCAAAGCTTCCCCTAGCATGAAATTTAAAAGAAATCTTGGACATGGGGTGAGTAACATGCAGAAAATTCCTCAACTACATAAATTTATTTTAATGTCTCTTATAAAATCAGAGGAGAATACTCTGGTGTTTTTCAAGGTCGATATACCTACAATCACTTGAAGAACTTGCTAAAATACAGATCCTAAATCAGTAGATCTAGGGTGGGCCTGATACCTGCAATCCTAAACTTCCACTGGCTGCTGCTGCCATCTTCAGACTAGAGACAGCTACTAGAAAAGTGTATTAAGGCAGGTGTGGCAAAGAAGAAATTTTTATCTAGGTTCTTGCGGCTGGTCTAATAATCAAATCACATGAGACAGATTAACAAGAGAAAGTAACCAAATTTAATTATATAAGTATGTATGGAAGTTTCATACACATGAACAAGTCAGAGACCTTATACACATGAGAGGTTAAAAGACAGAAAAAACAAGGTATATACAGCATCCTGAGCTAAGGATGGGGTAAAGATGAAGGTTCAGAGAGGAGGAATGCCATTTGCAGGATGATAAGGAGAGCGGATGTTTAGTAATTAGATGTTTGTCTTGCCCTATAAATAGGTCATAAAAAGTTATTTTTGGTGATAACTCTCATGGTAGGCAAGGTCCCTAATTTAAATTCTTTAAAGGCGAGGTAAAAGTTTCTTGTAAGCCTACAAGGTCTTAATTTCCTTCAGCTCAGAGTAATTCACATGCTAAAGTCGCACATCTTGGGGAGGCTTGTTCTCTACCCCTTTCCAGGGAATCATTAGAAACTGAGCACAGGATATTCATTTTATTATATCAAACGTTACCATCATTTAGCTATAAGGACAGTTTTTTTTTTATACAATACAATCTGAATGAGGAATAATTCTAAATTTCTACATTTTTAGAGATTCCCAATTTTTCACAGTTGTTTGATATAAATCAAGTGTGACAGCAATTTTTAGCACCTAATTTACTGAGTGTATGCAAAGCAACCAGCCAAATTTTTACAGAAACAACTAATTCCACATTTTGATCACTTTATATAATATTTAACTAAATTATAAATTACAATAACAAAATTAACTAGGATAAATAGATTTGAGAATAAAACAAGTTGAGCCTTGGCAAGAAAATAACCCAGATTTGGCGGTGGGCTTTCCTTGGTGCATTTTCAAAGGGATGGGGAACATCTGTTACCCAGCAAACTGGATAAGTGGAGTCAGCTAGTGTGACTCCAAGAAAGCAGAGGCCAAGAATCCAGCTCTCAGATAATTAGGTTGGATAGAACTTACAAAGGCCCGGATAGGCAGCATGTCCTTCAACAGTATTCTTTAAATGTTTTTCTTGACAGGAGCTGGACAGCAGCTAATTTGACCTTGTGCTTTCTGGCAAGGCCTTAGAGGAAGCACAAGCCTGGGAGTATTCCTTATTCAGGGTAGGGTTCTGTGAATGGTAGCTGCTGACCAAATGGTTCTAGAAGGCCCACATTGTCTGGAATGAGTCAGTTTGTGGTGACGTTAAAGCCATAGAACTTCCTGTTTTCACCCAGGAATGGGAATCCCTGAGGAGTCAAACAAAGCTTCTTCTGTGCCTAACCAGTGGCACACAGTGACAAAATAGGACAAAATGTTTCTAGTACATAAAATACAAAGATTCAGTGCTCAGCTGGAAATGACCTAAGGGGATAGTATCTGACCAGGTAATTTACTCAAGAAATTTTCAGGGAATGAAGATTGTTAGGTTAACAAAAATTTAAAAGTCTTATAATGTCCAGTGTTAGCAAGAACGTGGGTCAATGGGCACACATACACTATTGTGATTATGTAAATTGCTAAAGTCTTTTTGAAGAGTAATCTCACAGCATTCATTTATTCAAAAAATATGTCTTAGTGCCTCCTACATGTCAACAATGCTCCACAGGGCTGGGCTTATAACAATAAAAAACAAAACAAAGCAAAACAACAACAAAGAAACAAGGTCCTATTCTTATAAAGCTATCTTTTAGTGGAGGGAGATAGACAATAAACAAATAAATATATGTCTGAAGTTGATAAAACTTGAGAAGAAAATAAAACAAAGTAAGGAACAAGAATGACAGAGGTAGCTGGGGTGCTATTTTATACATGAAGGTAAAGGGATAGCCTTGGAGAAGATGGTATTCGACTACTGTTAGAAGAAAGATGTATCTATATGCCTAGGCATTGAAAGAGCTTCAAGATCCATTGTTTATTCAAGGTAGTAAGGTGTAGAAATGCATTTTGGATATAATCGCTTTATGTTGAAAAGGTGTGTGTGTGTGTGTATTTAAATTAATACATATAGTACATAGATTCAATATGATAACTACATAGAAGGGTGCGTGGGTGCGCGCACACACATACGCATGCGCACACACACATACACACACACACACTCCAAACACTTAACCCTGGTTATCTCTCAGGTTACTTTTGATTGCAGGCTGTAATAGGAAGGAGGAGGACCATATATAACCTGAGGTGTTTTTTTTTTTTTTAAATGAAAAGCATCATAAAGTACTGGAAAGACATGATGACACTTGAAAAAAGTTACAAATTTAGTAGAAGATGTTAATAATAAAATACATTAAAACTTTTTTTTTTTTTTAACCAAGCATGGGGGGCTACAACCTTAAAGAAAAAATGTCAGTAGGCTTAAAAAAAGAGAGGGAATGCAGGCACATGATGGCTTGGTGTTCCAGAGGGCAGAACAGTTTGGAGCCACAGTTCACACTTCAGCATTCCCCACTCATTTGTGTTGAGGCCTTGGCTACTTAACCTCTCTAGGGTTCAGTTTCCTCATCTGTAACATGGGGTAACTACCTCAGAGTAGCTGTGAGTAACGCATGAGTTAATTCACATGCAGTGTTCAGAGCACTGTTTGACACATAGTTAGGTGCTTAATAAATGTTAGTTATTAAGAGGATCCTCAGTTCCACCAAGTTAGGGATGGCTTCAGACAAGGCAGGTAGCCCACCAGTCAAAAAGTGGGACCCCTTGCCTTGTTCTTTGGCATCTCAGCACTTCTCAAATATCTGTGAAGTTTGAGAAATATACATTTAGTAATTAATCACAGTATGAAGGGCTGACTGATGTGTGGTTTAGAGGTCAGGAAACAAGCATGGGACATAAGAATCCCACACAATGGAGCTCAGATTTGACTCCACCACTAATAGCCTTCACCTTTGTTAGTTGAAAAATAAAAAGGTCTCCGGACTCCCACTGGGGTGCTTTTTGCACTTATGGAGAGAGGGAAAACAATGGACAGGCCCTCTTTCTTTTGCTGACATTTGCCTTAATAAGGTGTACTGTGGGTCCTCAGAAAATTGAGGGGTCTATGTTTTCCCCAGATTTCTAGGAAATGTAAGTTTGCACATCTCATAGTGAATAATTAACTTATATTACTAGGCATTTTTAATTTCCCAGAAAGAAACTTGCAAACTCTGCCCATTGTACTCTTTTCATTGCAAATGACAGGAGTGAGTGAAACATTTAATTTTGCTGAGGACAAATGTTAAGGGACCCTGTCTGAACTTCTGTTGAAGGAGATAAAAATTAGAATTCCCCAATATCCCATAGGACACCGCTTTTCTTACTGCTTTCCCAATATAACCTCTTCTTTTTCCTTTCAAAATAATGTTGGCAAGTAAGCCAAGGTATAGAATGACCCTACCAGGGTTACTGTACATTAGAGTTTTGGGACAAAGCCAGGTACATCCACAGGACACTTAATCACCCCAAGTGCTGACCTACCACGTCTCCTCATGGAGTACGGAAGTGGTCACACACCATTTGTCAAGCTAACCTCAGCAGGGTTTCTTCCACCTTTTAACCTTTCTCTTTTTTCTCTCTTCTTTCTATTCGTGTTCCTTCTCGTCATTCAGTTGTCTCCATTCTCTATTCCCTGTTCTGAGGCTTTGCTATATTATTTCCCATTTTGTTTCTTATGGAGCACATTCACCAACATTTTGTCTGCAATTTTATGATTCTTTTAATATCTCTCTCTGTGCTCAAGACAGACATATCTATAGATGTGTCTCAGATGAAAAAAGTTGTCATTTACCAAGCTAGAGCAGGCTTAGTCAAATTGCTGTTTCACCATGAAATATTGCTGACCATTCTTTAAAAAATGCTTCATAGCATCTTTGAGAAATAACATCTTTGGGGAATGAACTGTAATTTACTGGGAGAAATACTTAAGTATCCTCATGATAAGGGACCAAGCAAGATTTGTCCCTGTTCCTGAGTGTTTAAGAATTTAAACATAAAAGCCATAACAATGTGGATGGGTGGCCCCAGAGATAAAACGCTTCTGCAGATTCAGGGGAATTTCTTTGGAGGTTTCTTGGCTAATGATTGTTGTGGTGGATGCTCATATATTCTGTTCTTGACACTTAAGTTTGCATGTGGGGCATAGTGGTCAGGTTATTAAAGAGGGAACAGAAAAGTGGTGGCTTTATGAAACTCACTTATTTTCCTTATCAGTATTAGTTAATTGTTTTTCAACTCCAAATATTAGTGAGGAGTTAGAGAAATAATCTTGTTCTCTAATTAGATGAAATTGGAGGCTGATAGCTGCAGCCATAAATGATCTTTGAGGTGTTACTAATTCAGCTAAATCTCAGATGCCCGATTTGTGTTGATTATATTATTCTAGTGAAGAAAGGTTGGGGAGATCGGGGATGATTAAGAAAATTAGCTTTGCTCACAACCTAATGAAAGCACTTGAGGGTAATGAAAAACGATGGCAACTTCCAAAGTCAAGATGGGTCATCCAGCAGTGAACAATTCCTCTGCTCCCTCCCAAGATTCAAATCATTAAGTGCTCAGCTACATGAGGGAGAAATAAATGACTAATGAGTGCTGTTAAGGATAACATTCTTGTCTAGCAGTTGGACTGCTGGTTCCTGCCCTGTACTAAAGCCCAGCGGGAAGCAAATGCAGCAACATCGCCTGGTGCATTGTCCTCACAGGGGTCCCAGATTGTCTCTTTTGGGGAGCAGCGGTAGGAAAGAGGCAAAAACAAGCTCCATGTGGTGTCCTCACAGCTTTGGCATTAATAATCCAAGCTACATGGTCTTGCTATTTTTTATCGCCATCCTCACTATGCCTAAATTTAGTTTTTTTTTTTTTTGTTCAATCAAAATACATCCAAAGAAGTATTCTGAAGGAAATAAGGATATGTATCCTTAAATCTGTTTCTTTGATTTGTGTAATATCCTCAGTGCTTATTTTTTCCATAGGAATGCTAGCTTTCTAGGGAGGGGCTATTCTTTATTATAAGGAGAACTGAAAGAAAATGAAAAATGAAAGAATGATTTGTATCTGTATAGAAGGTAATAAAGACCAGAAAGTGCAATGATGCTGCCTGCACGAATCAAAGACTGCACACTTCCTTCTGATAGATCAGGTCTGCTCACTCAAGGCAATTGACAGAAGAGTATGAGCTGACACTTTGGGGTCTATTTAATCAGAGCCGAGTTGAGTGGGTCGATTCTGGGGCAGTCACAGATCTAAAGGGGGTGTACCAAGGCTCTCGCCAGAGCAGCCTCAGGCTTTGTAACCGTGGAACTTACAGTAGTTTTAGGAGCAGGTGTGTGTCTGCTAATAACCAGGGCTTGCTCCTTAAAATTAATTCTGAAGCCTCCATTTGGCAACTTCAAAATAGCGAACTTATTAATGCCACTGTGACACTATTTGTGTGCCTCTGGGCTTGTAGAAAATGTTTCTCAAAAGAGTGGTGGTTTCACTAAAATTTATTTTAAAATAAAAGTATTCGTTGTATCTGCTAGGAAATAGAAAAGCTTTGCCTACATTCTGAGGAGGATCATGAATGATCTTTAAATTTATGCCCAAAGAGCATAAAAGAGGTTAACTGTCCAGAGTGGCCAGTTTTTGTTTTTGTTTTTGTTTTCCTTTTCATCTTCCAGTGCACTTTAATTAAAATCCCATCATCAGAAGAGTTCTTGAAACATACAGAATTAGGACAGTCATGTCCACTTGGCTCTACGAGTGAAATTTCCACAGATTTATACTTCAAACATGTGTGAAAAATAAAATGTATTAAATTTAGTTTTATAAATTTTCCCACTTAATTACTTTATTTTCCAAAGAAATCACTATCTCTGTCCCATAAATTAAATAGCATGGAGTCACTAAGCTAATATTAGCCAGATGACATTCTTTTTCTGAAAAAGTTATGGGGAACTAGTTGATGGAGACAGTCAAATGCTTATAGGGATCAACATGAATTAAAAATTAGTCACAGTGGGGAGAGACAGCAAAAAAACAGGAATCTTCTAATCTGGCATCAAATCTCAAAGAGGAAAAAAGCAGGGCTTAAGAAGATATGTCTTAGTAGAAAGGATCCGTAGTGTTTTTTTACAATGAAGGCCATAAGACCTGGCTGCCTTTCATTTCTCTTCCCTTCCCTTAGGGGAAAATTCGGTTTCAACTCAGATCCCATTACCCCATCCTCAATGGTCAATGAGATGATGTCAATACTGAGACTTCCTAAGACTGAGCCTTCTTAGCACTGTGAGACCACACTATCCGATCAAACGATTGGTCATCAATGCATCATTCAAAATGGGGAACTATGGAAGAAAAAAGGAGTTCTATGGCAAGTAGCCTCACAGGGTGATCTGATCATAATTCCTAAGTGGGCAGGTCATGGTGGGCAGTCACACCCCAGGCCTGTAGCTTATTCAGTGAAAGGTTTTAAGCCCTAGTTCTTGTGTATCTAGGTTAATACACATTTGAAACACCAGAAGTAATACCTCTCAAAGGGGGTGTTGATCCTCAGGAGAGCACGTAATCTTGTTAACTATCCTGTAATCCAGTGGCCCCATGCTTCCTCCCACCTCCATGTAATGTTCCTTACGTTCCCTCCTTAATGTCAAATGCATGAAAAAAAGCTGCAAAAACATTCTCCAGAGCATTTGAGATCTTGCTCCTCGGCATATGTCATTAGTTTAGCACAAATAGACTCTTATTAAAATCCAAAAAAAGAAAAAAAAAGGTGGGACAGAGAAGAGAAACATGGTGAGGTCAAGCTTCTCCATGTTGCTGCCAGGCAGGTGGACCCGGCGCTTTCAAAGGTGTGTAGAGCCTGTGGAGAATCCATTTCTGCTGTAGGACGTTCTTGAGGTGGAGGTGGCTGAGCTTAAGGAAGTGGAAATATGCATTGAAGTAGGTTCATGGTTTGGAGTGTACGTGTGCACTGATACCAACCCCACTGCAGCAGCTCATACCCTGGAGACAGCATGCTATAATGAGTTCACAGCCTGTAATTACAGATTTGGTCAAAGGCTTGCTACCAAGATTGAAGGAAAAAGTTGATCTGGTGTTTAATCCCCACTGTGCGGTGACTCTGTCTGAAGAGGTGGGAAGTCGCGGAACAGAGGGAGCTTGGGCTGGTGGCAGAAATGGTCGCGAAGTCATGGAGATCTTTTCCACTGGCTCCAGATCTGCTTTTACCAAGAGGATTATTCTATTTAGTTACCATTAAAGAAAACAGTCTAGAAAGATTTTGAAAAACAATGAAAATGAGAAGTCTGCAGGGGGTTACTGCGATTTCCAGGCAAGCAGGCCAAGGAATCTTTTCAGTCCTAAAGTTCACCAAGTCCTAACATAGTGCGTTCTCTGTATCATATTGAATATCTACATATTACATAATATATATTATATTGAATATACATAGGAATACATATATTGATATATAGAGAGGAGCTGAATGTATTCAGCACATTTTAAAACTGAAGTCATTTCTTGGTTAACAAAATTGTTAGAAATTTGTCACACAGAAAAAGGTGGAAAGGTTGGACATTCTCTTTTACCCAGGAACGAAGCCTACAGAAATATTTGCATAAGCGCTAGAAAATACATACAGTATATATTATATACAAAAGATATTTATATTACATATGAAAGGATAATCATTTCAGTATTACCTATAATAGAAAAATAAAAAAGTCAGTCTAAAGGTCCATCGGTTAAGGGACTGGTAAAATAGATAAAGTATATCCATGTCACTGAACATGAGTGACATTGAGCCATTAAATATGAGTCAGATCTATATATATTGAACCAGAAGGGATTGGTGATGTATTTTTGAGTGACAGAAAAAGCAAGCTGCAAAACAGTATTATCCTATGTGTGCATTTTTTGAAAAGCAGAGAGAATAGGTTTGTATGTGTATATAAGAAAGTCCCAGAAGGTACCAGGTGGGAATGGAGGAACTTTCACTCTTTTGTGGTAGCAATTGCACAATCATGTATTACCTGCATAATTTAAAAAAGTTTTTTGTTTAAAAAAATGTTTAAATAAAAAAAAGAAGACATATCTTGCAGATTGAATCTTGTCTGGATAACCTAAATGTCAAAGGGTAACATGATTATGTACCTGCTTAAAAATGAGGAAGATCCATTTCTAGAATGTATTAAGTTAAAAAAAGCAAAGTGCTAAAATTGTATATAGTATGCCACTTTTTTTGTGTATAACCAGGGCAGGAAATGAGAGTATGTATTTGATTTGCTTGTATTTGCACAAAGACCCCCTAGAAGGATAAACAAGAAATGAATAGAAATGGGGGGTTGCAGAGGATGGGAACAGAGGTGGGATCATGACTTTTCAGAGTACACCTTTATATTGTTTTGATTTTTAAACGCTGTAAATGTATTACTTATTAAAAAAAAAGAAAAAAGACAGAAACATAATTAGATATTTTTTGGAAAACTTATAACTTATACCCAAATGGAATATTTGCTGGGAAAATGGAGAGCATGACATTTTAACATAAGCACAGTATTACGATGTAGTAGAAAGGTCAGTGGCCTGAGATACGGGACATGAGCTTGCCACAAATTACTTTGACATCATTTAACACTGGATAGGCAAATGGGCTTAATGTGTGTTGTCAATCATGTTTATGATTAAATATTAAGAAGCTGCCTGGAGCATTCTGTTGAGAAAGATTTTAAGGCCACATCTATGTTCAGTAGTAGAGATTTCTTTACTTGATTAGTGATCTCTGCCATGACTGTTAGATGGGAGAGTGACAGCATACGTGCCCTTTATTTGTCCTTCATGTGGTTCTTTTTCCTTGCCTGTAAGATTAGGAACTTTGACTGGAAGACCTTTAGTCACCTTGTAGTTCTAAAATGTTAATAACAAGCTGGGCATGTTCCAAAAAGATAAAACAGAGGAGGAGGGCAGGAGGAAAGCTGCCATGGAGGGTGGAGTATGGTCCCCTGTGGTTCTGCGGTTGGAGCTGGGAAAGAATGCTTTAAGTGGAATGTAGGAAAAGTTAAGTTTCAGAAAAGTTCCACCCAACTTTGGGTGAACAGGCATCTGGGACCCAGGCTGAAATGGTCCAGCATTTAGTATGCCTTACTCATTCGACTGGAAGGTAGGGCTAAGATGGAACACTTTCTCGGATAATTTGCTCAAGGTGATTTTTGGAATATGACAAGCTTGACAGCCCACATTCCAACTTCCTTCTGGAACATTATAATAACTGAAGGAGGAAACTTGGAAGAAGCCCCCAGACCACTAGATGCCTGTGGTCCTGGGAACAGCTGAGTGACTGACAAATGGAGAGGGCTAGCCTCTCTTTAAAGCCTAGGGTGAAATGACAGATATTTGTAGATTCTTCAGGGCTCAGCCAGTGGAAGCCTCTGGAGACTCTTGAAGAAGAGCTGGCCCTTGATCTTATTGTCTCCTGAAGTTTGAGATCCACCATTGTGGTTCAAGGCCAGGAGCCATAGCAGGAAGCCAAGAATGCACAAGAAAGGGGGTTGTTTTCTCACCATCAGGAAGAGATTTCTCCAGGCTTGAAAGGGCTGTCTGGTGTTGTGAAAACTGTCAGAGTCTTGGAGATGAGACATTTCAAAGCAATTGATGTCAGGTCTGCAGAGGCAAAAAGAAACTTGGAGATTTGACCCAGAGCCTACTTTAGAGAAGTGTTTTTCTCCTCTCTGCTACCTGGACCTTTCTGTGTTCTGGAGCTGCTGGAAAAGAAGGCTGGACTCGGCCATGGCAGCCCCAGGCTCCTGGTCTCTGCTTTTATTGTGGGGACCCTCATCTCTCAGTACGCCTACTTGACAAAACCGTCGAGATGCATTCTCCAATGTAACAGCCATTTAAATTAATTTATTAAATTAAACTAATTTAAATTAATATATTAATTTAAATTAAGATTAAATAAAATAAAAATTCCCATTCTTCAGTCTCACTAGCCACATTTCAAGTGTTTAATAGTCATTGTGGCCAGGGGCTACTGAATTAGGTAGCACAGATATAAAACAATTCTATCATCACAGAATGTTCTGTTGGATGGCACTGCTCTAGAGTATGTGTCTGGATGTCATGTAGACAAATGGATCCATGATAATAAAGAATAGTAGACAGTAAACCCAAAACCAGATAAACGAGCAAGGTATGCATATTTTCTTTCATTTAAGATATAAATGGACTAAATTCATTAATTGAAAGAAAAGTTCAGGTTGAGTTAAAAAATATTGCTATATGTAGTTTAAAGAAATTCATGCACTGCAAAGTGGCCAATAAAGGTTAAAAAGTTCTTGTAGACGAGACATATTCATGTAGCATAGTCTTTATGCAGCTGTTTATTATCTACTTTTATGAGGGATGTTGCCAGGCTGTGGTTTTAGAGGAGAACGCAAATTAATCTTGGGGCTCATGCTAAAGGAAATTAACAAAGTTGTGGACAAAAGCCATCATTATTTTTTTGCTATTCTCGCTGCCAGTATTATTATGCTAGAAGTAGAGGAAGCAGGAAAAATGGAGGGTGAACCAGTCCTTTTGGGATGTGTCTTGCTGTAGAGGCAGGCTTCTGACCAGCTGGAAGGAAATTTGTGGTGAGGTGGCTGATAGGCATCTTCCCGGGAGCACTTATCTCGCCTGCAGTTCTCTTTATAACTCATCAAGGGACCTGTTAACATTCATGGCCACCTTGGGAAACATCACGCCTTTCCATCCACATATTTTCCTGCTTCTGGGGAATGAAAAGGCAGTGGGGACCCATATACCCTGATTACTCTCATCGAATCCCTCCAGATCCAACCATAATATTTCTGTTGGCATTGCTGGGCAGTGGTCATGTCTTAGGATAGTTCTTGTATATTTGAACATCCTTTCTCTTTCTTTGACATTCCATAAATTCTTTGGAGATTACAATATAGACAAGAATAGGAATTGAAAATTTTGAATGTATAGTATCCAGCTATTATATAAGATTTATACTAGATTAAATCAAGCTAAGAGACTTGAGTAAACCTAATGTGCATGAATATTTTCTTAAGATGCAACTGTAGAGGAAAAACAAACACCTGATGTTTGAAACAAAGTATGCATTTTCTTGTCAGCTGTTTCTTTATATGTAATTCTGTGATGGCGCATAACAGACATTCAGTACATGGTGTTAAATTAATGTCATTTAGAAAAATGAATTATATCCACAAACTTGTTTCTTAGTAGAAATACAATTTGAAGTTGTTAAGTGAGCTAAAATTATGAAACTTGATCTAACGGCTGAAATGAAGTCTACCTAATTAAAATCATATAAGCAAACAGGATTATTATTATTAATTTTTTCTGTAGTGCTTGGTTGTGAGTGGGAAGCTATGCTGTTGACAAGCTGAGAACCTAAAATGACCCAGGTGTTTGTTCTTAACTTTTACTTTCTCTCCTCCAGTCCAGGATATATTGTATTGCAACTCAGAGTCCCACTTAGTTGGAGTAATGACAGGTCTTCATACTAAACACAGGCAGAAAGTAGGCGAGAACTAGGCTCTTGTTCATTTAAACAACTGAACATTTTCTTTCTCAGTTTGCCAGTATCATATGCTGGGCAAGAGAATGTGTGCTTTGAACCGACTCGTTATTATCTGAGTGTGACAGAGACGCACTTCCTTTTTAAGCTCTGTAGGCAAATGCAGTAGTGGCCTTTGAACTGGAGGTGGCTGAAATGTAGCCTTAGGGGACTGAAGGCATTTCATGACACTTTGCCATGTTACCTCTTTGTTTCCAGTTAGAGAGTATAAAATAGTTCTTACACATTTTCTTTGTTTATGCATTGTGTTAGACAAACATTTGGACTTTTAGAATTTTTCTTGTTGGTTTGTATGCACTGATACCGGGGACCTGGAAGAACCTAATATTAGATCAATGTGCATTTTTCAGTCTCATAGGAGCCTTAGTAAAAAATTCTTTAGACTTGTCATCCTCTGGCCAATCAATGCAAGGAACCCAGTCAGGGAGGGTCTCAAATCTCACTGAAACTTGGTGCTCTGTTGGAATTTAGTAATTCAGGAAATCTGGGGCCCAGTCACCTGCCACCTCTTCTCACCACTCTTAGCTAAATCTATCACACCCTTTACTGTAATCTTGGGTAGTTATTGAGCTGGGAGGCATCTCCTAACACCTTTCTTTCTTTGCCTTCTGTCTTGCTTTTTTCTCGGAATCAGACTTGGCTGTAAAATAACTTATTACCATTAGGTGTCACTGTCCAATGTGTAATGACAGTGAAAATGAACGATTTCAATTTATTTCAAAATTCACCCAGCTGATATTTCAGGACACTGATGCTGTAAGATTGTGAAAACATCTTTTTTCTCTGCAAATAAAAACATCTTTTGGATAGATAATTGGGAAATAGTCAGAATTTTTAAAGTAAATAAAATTTCAAAGTTTATTCTATTTGCTGGAAAGATTGCAGAAGAAAATCCTTTGGGGCTGGCATTCAAAGTTTTCCCTGGCTTATTTCAAACCTACATTTCTCAAACTGCATATGCTTCTGTCTTTAACTACCCCACCCCTCAGTCAAATTGTGCTACTTGTTATTTTTTGGATAACCATGTACTTGTCCATACTATTCCATTTACTAAGAGTGTTCCTCCGTCATCTCCCAATCTCATCTGTAAATAACTTACTTACTCTTACACATAAGCTCAGTACTGTCCTCTATGAAATCTTATTTAATCTTCTCAGATGAGAGCACTTATTCCTACTTCAGTATTTCTATGCCTTTTTACCGTGCTTCTTGTGCAGCATTTTGTTATCATGAAAGCAAGGACGGTAATATAATTACCACAAGCCTAAAACGTTGCTTAGAATAAACATTAATAAATAGTACTGAGGTTAGTTAAGTGAATAAATTAGTCAAAATTAAAAAATAGATACAGAAACATTTGATTTCAGCTGACTTTTTAAGCATCGCCATTTCACTAGGTACTAGAAACTGGCCATACAATGATAATTAAAGAGCAATAATAAATGGTAGTATATCGATGTATGAAAAAATGCATCCTACCAGAGCTGGAGGGAGCCAATCAGTACGATTGATTTATTAGTCATAATAACTGATGACATGAGAAAGTAAACAGCTTATCAATACCTTAGCATCTTTATTTAGAACTTTCTGTTCTTTAGCCATGCTCTGGTGCATAAATAAGAAATACAATTAGAAATACAATATATTCAATTTAGAAAATGTTTTTCTTTCATCCACCATATTCCTAATGAAACTAGTCTCCCAGATAAACATCTGTGCTCCTCCACATTCAGTGGAAGTCCAGAGAGACAGATGTCAGAGCTGGGGATCATTGTACAGAAACAAAGGGGAAACTACCTCTGTTGCTTGCCATTCCCCAGACCCAATAAAAATTTTCCTCATTCAATGATGTGTAAGTAAGGGGGTAAAACAACCACAAAAGGAATCTTTAAACAATTTCCATATAACATAAAAGAAGGGATCCACTGCTACAAAGTACAATTTAAAAAGTATGTGTGAAAGATCATCGCAGTAAAGAAAAAAATTTCGAATGCACCTGCTTCGAGTGGTCATTAAACAACAAAAAGAATATCTATGAAAAACATTTGAAGGGGGGAGTCGATAAAGATTCAAAATAACAGCCAATGGTAAAGAAAAAAAGCCATAGAAATGAAAATTCCATTCCAGAATTAAAATTTACATTTGGGATAATTAATGCAGGATCTTTTAAATAATGGAAAAAAAATAAAATTATGCTAAAGAAAATGATAGATGTAAGGGATAAAATATGAAGCTATGAATAATTGGCTAAATAAGACTAAATGAGTAGAGTGGAAACTTAAATTAAGTGTATAATTAAAGATATATAAAGAAAAGTTTCTGTATCTGAAAAAAAAATCTGAGACTATAGAATGAGAAAAAGATTCTAGACAAAATAAATAAAATGAGGAGTTCTAGGCATATGCTGGTGAAAATGTGAATTTCCAGTACAAAAACAATTTCAAGTTTTCAAGTAAGAAAAGTACAAAGGTTATTTATAAATATAAAAAAAATTAGATTGTCCTAAAAGGACCATCGTGAGGAATTGATGCCGGATATATGTGAAGCGCCTTGCAGGATGCTTGGTTCTGCCCAAACACCCATGAACACATCAGTTCATTTCAAATGGACTTGATGTTTGGTCCTGTCCAAAATGTCCACACTTAGAAGACATTCTTAGCTTCAAATATCCTGTAACATTTGTTTCTACTTTTGGTTTATAGGATTAACACATAAAAAATATTACCGTGTTTTATTGGCCCAATAATTGTGTAGTTGTTATATTGCAAATAATAATGCTTCTTGTCTCAGTAGACTGGCTGGTAATGAATGGCACATAGGGTTAGGTAGATGGGTCTGGGTTTGAATCTTGCAGAAAAGCAGAATTTATATTAACTATGGACCAAATGTCTCAGTGAATGTTTTGGAGCAAATTTCAAGGACCAAATTTCCAAGACTTTTTGACATGGCCAAATGTCTCTGTGGATGTTTTAAACAGAACAAAATGTCTGCTAATCATGTAGAGTTAAGACCAAGTAGTTATTTTAAGTTGGTAGCCAAATGAAATGAAATATAAGAATAAAAAATAAAAGAGAAGAAAATGAAAAACAATTAAATGATGGTTTAGGTACATGTTCTCAGGCTGTACTAGCAAGGATTGGTAAGTAAAAAAGAATATTAAACTGATAATTATACTACCATTGGATTTTATAATGAGAAAAAGTAGAAATTAAAATATGATTTTGAAGAATCTTGATTATGTTATTTAAAAATGAGCTCTATGTTTTTCAAATTATTGAATAAAACTAATATATAGATATGACAGAATTCATTAATTATATGTACACATAAGATTGAAAGTGAATTTAGCAGAATGCTAACCGTTACTGAGACCATGACTGATTTTTATATTCTTCCTTATGTTTTTGTTTTTTTATAAACAGTAAAACTATGTTAAAGCTATAAATTGCTCAAAGTAGAAGCAAGCAATATTTTCCATTCACACACACACACACACACACTCATACACACACACAAAACAGAATCAAGCTGCTGTTCAATTATCCAGGTAGGTTTGTTTTCTTGTTGCATCTGTAAATAATTATGGACATTAAATGGGAGCAAGGCAGGAAAATCTCTGAACTCATTTCAAGGTTCTAATCATTTGGACAATGATTCAAGTTTGTCTCTTCTTTATGAAATCATAACACATTTTTTGGGTCATTGGAGCTGCCTTATGCAATCCTAAGGGATGTGTCATTCCCTACTTTTACAAAACTAGGCCCATTATCTTAAATAGAGTATCATTAGTGATGAATCTCCCAACTCTGTACCAGATTTCAAAAGTTATACGTAAGAGATAAATTCAGGGACTGATAGACTATGAATAGCTGGAGGTTTAATTCCAAACTTAAATTTAGTTTCCTTGGGAGCTGAGCTGTATCATAATACAAAAATGTTTTTAATCTAGAGAAGTCAGACTTAGATGGTTGAGATAAATTTTAACAAACACATTAAAAACCACAGCAACCACTACAATATAACTAAGAGGTCTCATTGGTGTCTGTCTCCTAAGCCCACACACTGCTCAGCTGTCTGGATTTCTCCACGCTGTGGATGAAAAGAGGGAAGGAAAGATTCACAAGTCAGACTCTACTGAAGTCAGAGGGGAGATGATTTGTTCCAAGACCCAGAGAAGTGCTGGTCTAAGTCTTCCACACTTGGGCCTTCGCAGGATGGGGACCTCTCCACTGAGAGGTAGCCCCAGGGCCATTTCACTGCAGCAGGTGTAACATGTGAAAAAGACAAAAGCGATTCAAAAGAACGAATCCAAAACAAACTTCATTCTGTGGAAGCCTGAGTTCTAACGTTTCCCGCATCTTACCAAAAGCTCTTTTATGCCTCAGTGTGGCTTTGGACATGGTCCATTCTTTAAGTATCTTACCCTCTAAAGTATAGGAATTTAACAAAATAACTAAAAAACCCAGACAAACAAGTTCATTGAACGATAAATGACTGGTAGAGAGGGTAACTCGATTCTAATGGCAGCCTGACATTTGGCAATGTAGAGAGGCTAGACATGACAGCTTTGCTTATTTCAAGCTAAATAAAGACATACTAGCCTTCCTAGTCAAACATAGTTTAATTTTTACATACTTACTGCTTATTTTAAGAACAACCTCCATCCTCCTTCCCTTCTGCCCGTCACCTCCCTTCTACATACAACATCACAGGCTGACAGAGCAGGGGTCTTCCTAACATCGATGAAGGAGAGGAATTTGAAGTTATACCTGGTGAAGAATTTTGAAGGATGGTGAGTGGAACTCTACTTTTTTTTGCCTACATTCCCAATTCCAATCTATTTGCCTCTGCTGAACCACATGGTTGGTGCAGTCGATGGGTAACTGGACCCAAGTGAGCCCTTGGGTCCTGGTGAAAGGAGTGGGTGGGGCCTTTCTCTTCTGTGGGCTGAGTATAGAAGCAGTACTAGAGACCCTGTTGGGATGAAGCAGAGGCTTTTGGGAAGAGCTTAGCCTGCAGAGGTCTGTGCCACCACACTGCTTAGAGTGGGAGAAGGGGGATCAAAATCGGTTTTGTATAAATATGTCAGATTTTCTAGCTGTCATAGGCCAAGAATCAGCTGAATGAAGAGGCTGAGTCTTTTTAGGCAGGAGACTGGGAGAATGTCAGACGTGAGCTCTGATAAGTCAACAATGACAACAAAAACAACAGCAAAATAACAGCTAATCTAAAGGATCCAGGAGCAGGAAGGTGAGTAGTCAGTACACACAGTCAACACACAGCACCCTTAGAGGAGGAGGCATTGGATAACTTAAGAAAAAGAAATCAGAGCATTTAAGAAAATTCAAGTATAACGCAAATAACAATCTGTAATTCAGAATTATGATTTTTCAGCTTATCTGAAGAAGGAGAAGGTCACTTTTGAGGTAGAAATTTGTGGAAAATAGCAGGAGATGCAAATCATTAGGGAGAAGTATAGTTGACTCCGTAAGACCCATTACATTCATTGTACGAGTCCCAGAGGAGGAAGAGGAACTCTTTGAAGAAAGAAAATACATAATTAATTAGTAGCAAAAAAAAAATCTCTGATTTGAAAAAAGATCTAAATCTGCATACTGAAAGAGCTCACCAGATTTCAGTAGGATGCATCAAAGAAGTTATATTGAAGCATGGTAAAAATTCTTGAGCTCTGCTAGAAAAAAAATGATCCAAAGTTGGAATAGGTAGAATAGAGTGCTGGGTGTTTTGTTTTTTCTTTGCAAAGCTGGGCATGACTTTCTATTGACTGAGCTATTTTACAAGTTTGCAGTGACTGAGGTTAGCATGTAGACTTTTGTCTGCTAGAGATGGAAATACTTTCTTTTTGGTGTAACAGATAACCCCAAAGATTACAGTTTATGACTCTGTAAAATATTAAGCAGTTTTGTATCTAACCTAGCAATGATATCTTAATATTCCTGTATTAAATTACATATCTGTCTATCTATCTATCTATTATCATCTATCTATCATCTATCTATCATCTATCTATCTATCTATCTATCTATCTATCTATCTATCTATCTATCATCTATCTATCTATCTATCTATCTATCATCTATCTATTATCTATCTATCTATTTATCTATCTATCTATCTATCTATCTATCTATCTATCTATCTATCATCTACCTATCATCTATCTATCTATCTATCTATCTATCTATCTATCTATCTATCATCTATCTGTCTGTCAATCATCTACCTTCTTAAATCCTCTTTGACTCTCTTTCACTCTCTCTCTTTAAAAAAAAAAAACATTTTGCTGATTATAATGATTTAAATTAATGTGTTAAAACCATTGACAAAAGTCCTTATATTGCTTGAGAATCATGTTTTTATTTTTTAAAAAATGATTCTTGGAACAGTTTTGTAGATCACTCATTAATATGCCAAGTGCATTTACTCAAAGAGCTGCTTTTCTGAAGTCACCTCAGTGTTGCTTATGCTCTGCACATCTTTTCTTGCTATTTGGAGTAAATCTCAAGCAGCAATAGAAATTTAACTTTGCTGATGTTCTGTTTCATCTGATTTTGTTTTTATTTCTTTAACTCTATTGATGTTTGTGTTTTTGCTTTTTCTGGTTCCTGCATGGTCATTAAGTCATTCCCCTTTAGTGGCTACAATGGTTGAAAATTTGATCTTATGGTCTGGCCATTTCATTGGTGATGTCTGTCAAATGAATGATGGAGATCTAGTCTCTGATGGCTGAGAGGTGACAATTTGATTTGTTAATATTTTTTTCTGTTTTGCTACTTGTGAGCTCAAATCAATTGAAAAATATTTTGTGACCATTGGGAAGCGAAACAACTCTTGAGACCTAGTCTGGTGAGTTTTTGTGTTTCTGGGTTTATTTTTGGCCTGCAGCTAAAGCTGCACAACTGGGCTAAAAGCTATGTGTTTGTAATTCAGAAGAATCTTTACTTCTTATGTGTGAATGTGAAATATTTTCTCACTTCTGGAAGGTATTAATAAATTAGATTATAATGTCTATTAAATTAAAGAAGTTCTGTTTTGAATGATTTTTAGAGATAAACCACTGCTTATATAAATTAAATATTCCTAGAATCCACAGAAAATAAAACAAACAAACAAATAATCTTTTACTACTTTAAATGTATTATGGAAAAAAAGTCCTTTGCATAGAAACTGCTAGTTTATGAACATATTAAGACTCCAAGTTCACACAAATAAGGTGACTCTTGGACAAACTATACTAGTTTAAATAATTTTCTTTAATTTATCAGTGTTCAGTATAATATAGCATAAATAAATAAGTAAATAAATACATGATTTTGATGTGTTTTCTCAGGAAGAGACTAGTTTAATATAAACTTCCTAAACTTTGTACTTTGGCTTCCTGATCAAATAAACTAGCATTATAGATACATAATGCTTAAGAATATAAAAATATAAATTTGCCTTTATAATTCTGCATTCTTATAGCAGCAGTTATTTTTGCAGTGTGTTAGTTTTACATCATTTCTAAGATCTATAGGTAAATTAAAACCTTGAAATTTAAAAAATTGCATTAATCGAGGGATAATAATGAATACAGAGATAATTTATAAATACTATTGATCCTGAAACATTGGTTACTGAGTATAATTTTAAGTTTATATACTTTTGCATCTGATTTTGATACACTATAAAGTGATTATATCTTTAGGATACTGGTGTTAATGAATGTTTTATTTTTGTCAATTTATGAATGTATAAGGAAATGTATGTAGCTGGAGAAAGTTTTGTTATTAGTATTCATGAGTTTTGTTAGACTGATAAAATCTTTATGATACATTTCTCAACTACTAGTTTGCTCTGCAAAATAGAGGTTATTTTTTTAGTTAAAATTTATAATTAATGTGAGTGCTTGAGACTGTAGTAGGAGCCGTAGTGAGAGGGAAATAAAACTGTGTATGTACTTTTGTTTTTCAAGAAAAAAAGGGGAACAATTTAATATTAAAGTATCAGTTTGTCCTAGAATATAAGAGATCATAGTGAAGGAAAAATCTGAGTATGTATAGCAAGTTGTAGAGATTTTGAGGAAAGTGAATTTTATGTGCTTTGAAATATAGTAACTGAGTCTGAAAAGAAGCTATGAAATATGCCAGCATTTTGGCAAAGCTTTTATGATTTCGAAGAATTTATTCATCAGATAATTTAAGAAACAGAAAGGAGCTTGTGAATCTTTTACTGCCAAATATCATATTAATGTTAAAATGATAAATTAGTCTTAGAACTCTTAATTAGGGATAGCAAAATGTTATTCTGTACCCTCTCTGAAATCTGTTCAGATAGTAGAGACTCCATATCTCATCAGAACAACTTTCTCTGCTCTGCTAACTTTATAATGCCCTTAATTATTTTATAAAAGCAAAAATAAAGAGCATGGGTTCCTCATTTGTGAAAGAACTAAAATTCCTTAATCATGTTACCTTATTTGATGTTATCTTAAAATACTTTATTGGCACTTTGTTTAAGTAGAAAACCAACTACTAGTTCTCCATATCCGTGATGTTAATTTAATCAAATTACTAAATCTCCTCTAATAACTCTTTTGATTTTGCCTTCCCAAGTTCAGACACTAAAATTAGAAAAACAAAATCAGTATGTCTCCTATACCTATAAATGTCTTTGAGAGTTACCAGAGAGCCCTGGAAAATAAAAAGACTTATTCTTTCACTTTAAAGAATGATAGAAATAATTGGGAATGTTCGGTATGTCCCATATTTCATCATCGACTTGACATTTTTTAAGAACTATGTGGGAATCATTGTCAAGTCAGAAGACACACTCGGTCTTCTCTAGCTAAGTTTGTGTAAGTAAAATGTTACTAATATAAATATTTTAGAAATTGCACATTTTATGAGAAGAACTTTGAGATTTACTAATGTTCTCATTATTCTTATTCTTAGGAGAAACACTAATCAAACTCTTATGAAAGAGTTATATACTATACCCTGTTAGAGAATATTATTTTCATTAATTCTAATACTATTGATCACTCTAACAAGTTGTCTGCAGTCATTCAGTCTCACTATTGAATATGTTTCAGCTTCCTGTAGATGTTTGCCTGAATGCTAATGTATAAGCTACAGACTAATAGCATTCAGTCAGTCACTTTTCTTTTCTCTTCATGTTTATTGTTGAGTCACAGGAACTAATCACAGATTATATGATTTGCTTCTTTTCTACCAGAAAATTTGCTTTTGTTGAATAAGTGAGTTCAAGTTTAAGAATGATATTCTCCATTTTATTGTAACTTCTAATTTAAAAAAAGCAAAAAAGAAGATATATACAAAGCACACACACACACACACACACACACACACACACACACACACAGCCATATCTATGTCTTTTCATTTCTGTTATAATTTTATACCTCTTCTGATAGGAGTTTTTAAAATTACTTTCACTGCTTACATGCTTATAGTATATGATAAGAATAACAATGTTCTTCAGTGCTTCCACATTAATAACATATCCAGCCTAATACACCTTAGGCTAATAAATAATGCAATATCCTATACTGAAATGAATGTATGAGACTGCAACTTAAGGACAGGCTAGGATGTCATGCTTTCACTACTTTCATTCACATGAATTTTTTTAATTGCAAGTTCATGAGTAGTAGAGATTCTGTAACCAATGGCAGTTATACTCTGCACCCCATTTTTTTCCCTTTTGGCTGAATATACTTCAGACACGTGTGTCCATCTTGCATGCTTACTACAATGTAAAAGTTAATAGGCACTTTGTTTTTTGATTGAATGATTGATAGATTGAACCAATGAGTGAAATAGTGATGCACTCACACTAAAATGTCAGAGACAATGTGTTAGTAGAGCTCTAAGTTGAGATATCTGTATTTTAAAGGAGATTGATATATATCACACAAACAAGAAAGGACAGTGGTAGATATTTTGCAGTGTTTCTGTGAAAGGACCACTTGTGAATCCTCTGTTTATAACAGCCTGGCAAATGCCAAAGCTTGCCACATCCTGCTATTTTTTTCTATATTTTGAAGCTCCATAATATTTGCCAGGATTTTGTAGATACCTTCAATATTTATCAGCTATAAATATCCCCATGTCTTGGGGGAAAACATCAGTGGCTGCTTCCTAATTTTGGGAGGAAAATCACCAGTTGCATGCAGAGAAGTCCCTAGGTTCATTGTTCTTTCTTTGGTTCTGGGAACCAAAACCTGGTACAACCTCACAGAAGTGTATTTGGTGGTGTTCATTAAAATAATTAAAAAGACCTTATTAGCATGAGTTTTAAGATTTCAGGAAACTCTTTCCTGGGAGGATAAAGTTGCAGGTAACTTTATTGTTTGTTTCAGGAAAGCTACCAAAATCCACTGATCTGAACACTAGTCTGCTCGATTTACCCTCATCAGAACAAATATCCCTATTCAGGATGATAGATTACATCAAATAACTGTTTATTCTCCAAGGTTCACTTTGAAACGCTTGCCTTGCCGTGCCCACCAATCCTAAACTATTACGTCAAAAACTTGACCTATCCTAATCAAGCTCCTCTCTCTCTGCCTATATTTAAAAAAAAAACAAAAAAAAACCTGCCTAAATGAGAGCCTCTCAACCTTATCCATGGCTGCTCTTTGCGCTCCTCCTTCTGAAATACTACCAAGAATCTTTCCAAAAAGTGACTCCCCCTCACTGCAGGAAGCAATAACTAAACGTTACTTTTTCAACAGTTATTTTGATGGCATTTTCAGATATCTAATATTTGACAACGTAGAAGAAAGAAATAGTGGACTCTGATTGATTTATTCAAGTTATTTAAAGAAAGAAGTTTACTTTCTGAAAGGAATTCTTAGGTCATTTAATTGTGTGATTCTAGTGTGTTAGAACTGGTTTGTATTGGCTTGCGCCAGCTCACAGAACAAATTTTAAATAATCAAATATTTTACAAGCTCTTTGTTAAAATATTTGCAGCACTATTGGTCATGGTCTGAGTAGTTACAGCATGGAAATTGGCAAATAACATAAATCTGGACTTTTTTATTCAGAGAGCTGATGTACCAGCACACCACTGGTATATTGCTGTATTAATTTCAGGTGAGATTCTCAAGGGATCTTTTTCTCATACTGGGACAAAAGAATGAAAAGCATCCCCTTCTTTTGAGATAACAAACACTTTAAAGCCCCATTATTATCAGAGATGCGTTTACATTTTTCCATTACAAAAAATTGTTATGGAGAATGGTACATGTACCAACAAGAGAATTTCACACTTCCGGTAGATATTTTCCTAATTCCATTACTTTTACTCTGCTCTACATAAAATTTTAAGTGGGTGAACTGAATGCATAAAAAAAGTTCTATACTTAGGGGTTTCAAAGTATTTAAAATATTGCAGAAAGTTGGCTTTGGAGAAGTTACTATATTAAGGGAACACTCAAGTGAAAAGAAATTAGTGATCATGTGTGCTGCTCAGGCCCCGTTTCAGAGGGTGAACTTCACTCAATGTCCCAAGTCTGCAGGCCTTCGGCTCAGCTCCCAGAGTCATTCCCTCTGCTCCTAATCTCTAGAAAACACTGCTGATCTTGGTTCTTGAGTGAGAGAAAGAAGATCTGTCAGATAAAACAGGTTGGAACTGAAAAAAAAAAACAACCTAAATTTTACCAATAACATTAAACAAAATAAATAAATAAAATGCAGAACTATGGTGATAGAACGTACATAATTCTTAACGGAAAAATAAAATTAACCTTGCATTCCTCTTTGCCACATTTCCCTCACCTTTTTCTCATTATCTTTGTTCCTCTGATTTACGGATAGGGCTGGAGTGAGAACTGGTTAGATTCTCTTTGGTGAATGCTGGATGGTAAATAAATGGATAGGTGAAACTTGCACATATTTTATTATTTTTTATTGCAGATATTTTATGTATTTCCTGGACTACATTTATCCCTTCTCTGGGAACACACCGACTAAAGGAATCAGTGACAACAACAGCCGGGAGAGCCATGTAACTGTCTGTTGGTTTGTCTTTCTTATTTTCTTTTTATTGTAAGATGTTGAATTATTGGAGTGAGATCAACACTAAACCCTGAGGGAATTTGACTGATAGAAGGCTTCAAATTCAAACGTAGTTATTGTGCCTATAACTTCCCTTGAGCCTGGCAGCAGAATCAAGCAACTTTTCTTTCACTGTGTAAGTTAAAAACAAAACAAAATAAAAAACAAGACCTCTGCGATCCCTGGGTAGGTGCTCATTTGTAGTGCTTTTCTCCTTGACATGGAATTTGGGTTTTCCAACTGAGAGAGAGGCAGAATGATGAGTAAACAAAGAACACTTGGTACTTATTCATAGAAGTTTATAGAATCGAGAATATGAAGAGGCCTTTGAATAAACAACACTAGTGTCCCGATGTATAGAAAAGAAAAGAAGGTCGAAGTCACATCCTTAATGTCATATTGTTAGTGGCCGACTTAGAACCAGATAGAGCAAGTGAGTTTCATGTTACTAGAATTTACAGAGTCCAAAGTTATTCTGGTTTTTGGCAGTAATGACTGACATGATATTGGGTTTATAAATACATATATTTAAATTTTTTTCCATTCCCTCTTCCTATCTCTTCTTTGCCTCTCTTATTTTTCCTTCCTGTTCCTTCCCTTGTCTTTAAAATATGTATAAGTCTCACAAAGAAAAGGAACAATCTTTAGAAAGAAACAAAATAACCGGGTTTTCTCCGTTATTGTTCAAGGATCATTAGTGAGCAATTTGACAATCCATATTAGAGTCTAGCACAAATTTCTATGTATGAAAATCCACCTAAGTCACAAATAAAGGTAATGGAAGACAGGGATTTTTTACAACAGGTTTAAAAAACTGGCTTCCAACAGGTAATACCCACCAGATACTAATTTCTCAAAGAGTCTGGAGAGACACAGCCAGCTGAATGAATTTATTGTTCTCCATCTTATGGTCTTAAGAAGTACTTAGCCATATTTATCTTGTGAGTAAACTCTGTGTGGAAATTACTTTTAGAATTGGCCATATTACCCCTTTCTTGTCACTAGAGTGTCATTCAGTAAGTTGCTTCTTTAGTGTTCCTTAGTGACTGGAAAGAATTAATGAAGATACTAGAGTAATTTCTACACTGTGAAAATCTGACTATAATTAAAAAAAGAACTCCATATTGTAAGCATTTCTGAACAATAATTCTGTTTTTAAGTTTGCTCATTCATTCAGCAAACATTTGTTGAGTACCTACTGTAAGGTAGAAATTTTATCAGACACTAGGGAGACAAAATGAGTAAAACAGTCTCTGACACCACAAAAATAAATCCAGTGAGAGAATTGCAAGTGATAAGTAAATATGGTGTGATATTGCCCTGTAAGAGACACACACAGGGTTACCTAAGCAGATTGGGCTGCAGTTGTGGTAATGGTGGTGGCGGCTGTGTGTGGTGGAAGAAACAGTGATATTGGTAGTAGCAGTGATGGGTGGTGGTATTGATGAATGCAGTGGAGGATCACAGAAAGTTTCATGAAGAAGGTAATTACTGAGTCAGGCTCAGAAGGATAAATAGGAATCAACCCAATGAAAGAGAAGCGTGTTCCTTTATTCCTACCTCATAGCACCTCAGACATATATGCAATGCATTTTAGTTTAATATTCCAATTCAGCTAACATGAGAACAATTATGAAAGCTTCGACAAGTTCTCATCTTAAAGCTTGGTTTGGTTTTCCTGATGTGTAGTGTGCATCTCATGCATGCTTCGCCACAACTCCCTGCATCTCTGTAACCTAGTCCATTGAAAAATGTATTGCATGCCACGATTTTTGGCCCTGTGTCAGTGTTTGATTGAAAGCAATACCTTCTCCATCACCTTTGCTCTAGTAAGAAGTATGCCATGCATCACTAGACCGCCTGGTAACATTGGCACTTTTATGTATCCCTGAGAAATTATTTCTGTAGCTGAGAGGCCAAAAAGTTTGTAGAGCAGGATTTTGGAGAAATAAGCAAAAGGAAGGCAACCTGTTATATTCTCTAGCATTGATGCACTTTACAAAAAATGGCCATCTGGGGACTAAGGTCACTGAGGTGAGAAAAATGATGCATGAGGCTGCCAAATACATGTAATCTGGGTCCTAAACTTTTTCATCTTCTCCAAGTCAGTAAAGATTTAAAATGCCTGGGAAACAGGAATGGGGCAGTCAAATATTCCTCAAGGGATCCTCAGAAAAAAAAAAAGTATATTGTTTTATATCTTTCTTGCTATCGGGGCCAAGAAGCCAAAAGGCCACTCTTGATACTTGGCTTAATACATCCACACATGTCCACTTTTGATCTCCTGAGTAGTTGTTTTTATTTTAGTTTTCACAACATGTTTTCTATTTCATTAACAAATATTATTCTCTTTAGTAGAAATAATGCATTTCTATTTATCTTGCAAGTCCAGAACAAGGAAAGAACAAAGATGTTTTGACACAGTATAGCAGTTTGGATGCAGGTAAGTCAGGAGAGAGTTGTAGGATTGATGGCACAGGCCTGAAGTTGTTTATTGTATGTCAAGGGATTCCATCATGTGACATGTTTCTTCTGCAGGAAACTATGTCTACCCCACAGGAAGCAGCAAGGCTAATAGTCAACAATTCTGCTGTAGTTCTATAGACCAGTTAGCATCAACTTTGTATTGGTTAAGTATCTGCCCAATTAGGCTGGGTCCATGCTGTAGTCATTGTTAAATGTTTCGAATACCCACCCAGGAAACAGGGCCAGCTGTCTTATTTGTGGGCCCAGTGCAAAATAATTGTAGGGTCCTTTATTCAAAAATCAGGGGAAAAGTGCTATTAAAATGCTAAAATATAAAGCTTTTTCTTTTCTTTTCTGGTCTCTATCTTGACTTGTCATGGTATGTTTTTTACTTACTGTTTAATGTTATTCTACATTTAAATAAATTAAGATTCTAATAAATAAATAAAATTGTTAAGAATTTCAGGTGACAGGAGAGCATTAAGCCCCATGGGCAGCCCATCTGAGTGAGGGGCTCGGCACACAGGTAGTGTACTCATGAAGCCAGCCTTGTCTAGAAAGCAGTAGTCTAGAACTTGATCAACAGCAAGATGAGCATTTGGAGAGAGTGATTCTTTGCGGGTAAAGAAAGAAAACCAGAAACAAATCAAGGGCTTTTTACATTCCACAAGGGAAGATGGCTCAGAGTACCAGGTTATCCTGCTGGGGTGTGGAGCATGTAGTTGACAAGGAATGTCTGAATGTCAGCAAAGGATATGTCATGGTCTTTCCTAGAATCCTGGAGGAGGAATCCAAGAGGAGCGCATATGCTGGAGACTAAATAGCATCACATGAATCCCCAAGTGAACGCACTGACCCTGTCTATGAGCTGCTAATGTGCAAATTCGTGTCAACCCAGAAAGAAGTCTGTGGAGTGAGGGGCAGAATTTCAAATCTAACTCTCCTCCCTGTGTGGTCAATATTTTTACTCAAAGATTTGAGAGGGCATGTTGTTGATGAAATGTAACTGTGGAGAGGGAATCCACTGAACAACAGAAACAAATTGAAAATGCCTTGGCCCATCATTTCAGACCTCCATCTAAGAGGTGCAGCTTAGCATAGAAAATGTCATGTAAGCAAGGTACAAGAATAGGATGCTGAAAATGTGGATTCATAGTTGCACATGTAAAAAAAAGAACTATAGGCTTATTATAATTATAGCAAATACTATGTGAGTCAGCAGCATGAAATAGTGGGCAACAGCTACTTTGCTATTGAGCTACATAAATAGAAGTATAATATCTAGGACAAAGATAGCAATAATGAAATTCAACTCTTTCCTCTTGAGACCACACCTGTGGTATTTTTAGTTCTCTGAATCACATTTTAAAAGTGATATAAACAAACAAGACTATGATTATTAGATTTGAGCAGGAAGAGAGTAGGGACTCAAAACAATGTAACCTGAAGAGCAGTGGAAAAATAGAACTATTTAGTTTTGCAGAAGGTAAAACTTGTTAAAAGGAAGAGGTGAAATGAATAGTGTTTTTGAATATTTGAAGAGCTTTCATGCAGAAGAATCAGATGAACTGATGTAACCGAAGGATGAAACTAGAGCCAATGGTGACTAATAGAATGGGACAGATTTTGGCTCAATGTTAGAAGAAACTGAATTATAAGAGCTTTTAAAAGAAGAAATGAACTGTTTTGGGAAGTAATGAATTTCCTGTTGCTGGAGCATGGGTGTGGTGGTATCAAAAAAGGGTAAGTTGTAAAGCCAGACAATAGGATTCACATTCAGGTCTTGTCACTTACTAGTGTGACTTGGTAAACTACCTGATGTCTCTTAGCTTCAGTTACTGATGGAGGAGTTGTCTAACTTTACTAGAAGAAGTGTTTGGAGTATTAGAGAAAATCTATGTAAATCCCTCGTTGTGCTCACAACATATTGAATGAGCATTAAAGAAAGTATATATCACTTGACAGATATATACAAACATATTTCTGGTTAGTGAAAATTGCATATATCTAAATCTCAAGATCTCTATCTAAAAACCTTTAGAAAGTAGGAACTTGTTTACCATAGTTTTTATCACTTTTCTCTTAACTTCTTATATCATAAGACTTTAGATCTAAGATCATAAGAAGTTACTTAAATAAATATTCTTAGAGTTTTCCTAGTGAATTATCAATTTTTACATAGGCATTTCAAATATGGCATTGTAAATTTTGATAGTCAAAACAAAAATTGAAAAGAAAATGGAATTTAATTTATTGCAAGCTGGAGCAAAATATCTAAGTTCTCATCATGTCCTCTGATCTCTTGTTCTCTAAAGCACCTTTTAAAAATCAAAGTGTCTTCAGGACTGGGGCAGATGAATCATTAAAAGATTGTAGAGATCAATACTCTCACACACAGCTAAGTGGGATAAGATAAATTCCATTTTATAGATGGAAAAACTGAGATTATACCAGCAGTAAAATTTACTAAGAACATTCTACATGTTAAAGACTGAATCAGGTGCTTTACTTTATTTTATACGGTCCTAGCAACAACTGCAACTGAAGCACATATTATTACCTTTAGCCACAGGTACCAAGTGAGGCACCAAGGATGGAGGATGGTGACTGTCAGTGAGGACAGAGACCATGCCTTTCTTATTGACTGCACTCACCCTGAGACCTGGCATAACTCCCCACAAGAAATAGGCACACAAGAAGTTTTTGTCAAGTTAATGGACAGATGAATGAATAAATGAAAATATGAAATCTCAGAAAGAACAAGCAGAACTAATTGAGATCATAAAGCTTTGCTAAGTGGTGGAGGTAGACTAGGATTCAGATTGTCGCACTGGCCTTCCTCAAAGATTATACAATCTACCTGTGATGACCCCTGATTTCCAGACACTGTATCAAGTGTGTGGGTGGCAATAAGCATTTTCTTATGACAAGACCATGGGACATCTGGTAATTGACATTGAGTAAATCTGAGATGAATTATTTTTTTCAGATTGTGTTTTCTTTAGGTATATGATTTTACTTGCATTTTAGAAAGCTTGTTATATAAAAGTCAATTCCATTGCTTTTACTGTCTCAGATATTGTTTTTAGAATAGCTCTTTTGCTCTAGTTATGAAAACAATACATGGGAGACAATGAATTGTAGACTTGGGTTTGAATCCTGACTCTACTGTATGTCAGCTAAGTGATCTTAGGCAAGTTATCTAGTAAAGATAATACTTCATAAGTAAATTTTTCCCCATTTTGGTCAGAATCTAATGAGATAATATGCACAATTTTCTTGGCATTGTGTCATGTATATTATAAGTGTTCAACACGTATTAAACCATTAATGATAAAATACTAACTAATATATGCTCATTATGGAAAACTTAAACACAAAAATATTGAAAGCAAAACAATAAAACAGTCGTAATCACATCCTCAAAAATTACTACTGTTAGTAATTTTTGTGTTTTCTCCTAAATGTTTTCTTTTCTTCTAAAAATGTTGTGCACATTTTTAATTAGTTGAGATAGCACTGCATATATAATTTTGTGAACTACTCTTTTTTTTTTTTTTACCTCAGCAGGGGACTAATTTGATTGAGAGATAAAAGCTGAAAAATGTCAGGAGTGCCTTCCACACTAGAGCATTTTGCTGCTCTGTTTGTAGACCCTAAATGGGTACTCCTTTGTGTTTTAAATTACTTTTCTACTCAAGGAGTGATGGAGTTGAAGTGTTGCTCCCCAGGATATCTGGAAGGCAGTCATTACTCTGCTCTCTAATTGAAGAATAAATGTCTGGTTTCACTCTGTGCTTTCTCCAGGCCTGTGTTAATCAGGATGCTGGATCTTCAGGCTTTTAGATAATTAGTGATGGACATTTTGCTCTGGTTGTTCAATAACCTTCCCTTTCCTTTTCAATGCTTTCTCATTATCAAAAAAGAAATTGCAAAGAAGTAACTAAATATATATGTACATGGCTCAAATGCCATGAAATACTGGTAGTATTTCACTTGGAAACCAGGCATGCTTATAAACAAGAGGGAGGGGTTGCCTTTAATAGGGACACACTGACTGCAAGGGACTGGTTGAGAAATGTCATGTGGCTGCTTTCTACTCCGTTGTCTGTGTTTCTCCTAGTGACTGAGAGATTCACAGGATTCAGCTAAGGTCAGGTACTGTGAAGGTTTGATAAACTGCTGCTTTTAGCTCTCACCTCATCAAGCAAAAGCGCTGTCTTATCAAAATTACTCTTCATATTCTCAGGAGAGAGAAGAACAGAGATTTAAGACAGTCACTGAATTCTGAGCAAAAATGTTATGAACTGTAACTAGAAAGAAAAATCAGAAGCAAATCTAAGGATGCATAGGCCACGGGTTTTCTGTTTATCCTAGCTGTGCTAACAGCTATATTCCTGGCTGGAGTCGATTTTTAAAATTGTCATCATCATCATCATCATCATCATATTTAGTATATATGAGTAAGTGGGAAAAGAGGGTTACTTGACTTGATTTTTTGGTCAGGTTGGTGGTTGTAGCATGCTGTGGGTTGAATTGTGTCCCCCAAAGGATATGTTCAAATCCATACCCTGGTATCTGCGAATGTGATCTTATTTGGAAATAGGGTCGTTACAGACGTAATCAATCTCAGATGAGTTCATACTGGATGGGAGTGGGGGTTGAGGGGTGGGGCCCTAAATCCAATGACTGGTGTCCTTACAAGAACGCCTTGTGAAGATACAGAGAGACATGCAAGGAAGAACAAACAGCATGTGAAGACAGAGGCAGAGATTGTTGGAGTGATGCAGATGCAAGCCAAGGAATGCCAAGGATTGCCGGAGACAAAAGAAGTCAGAAAGAGACAAGAAAAGATCTTTCTCCTGAGCTTTCAGAGGAAGCATGTCCCTGCCGACCACCTGAGTTTTGAACATCCAGGCTTCAGAACTGTGAGAAAATAAATTTCTGTAGTTTTAAGCCACCATATTTATGATTGTTATGGCAGCTAATATGTAGTGTATATATGATTGATCATCATTTACACAAATTGCTTTTTTTTAGGAAGACTAGAGTTCTTTTCTATTCTCAGGGTGAGTTTTATACTCCTTTATCTATGTGGCTTACCACAGTAGAACTAGGAGAAGTAGGGTGTTCTTATAGCTCAGAGGGACTCACGGACATACAACAACTTAGGTTGTTTCCTCAGAAGCAGACACTGAGATAAGGATTTGTATGCAAGTAGTTTCTTTGGAGATGATCCAAGGGAGTAATGATAGGGTGTGGGGACCTGAGATAGGGTGGGGAAGGAAGCAAATATAGTACTAGTTGTTGATTAGTTTACCTCATCAAGTGAAGGCACTTTGCTTAAAAAGAGAAGGCACTTTGCTTAAAAAGCAAAAGACTTTTTTGCAAATAAAACAAATCAAGTTGTATGTATTCTCATACTTTCTGTGATGACTCTGGAAACGTCTAGCCTATCACTTTTTATGTATCATTCTGCAGGATGCTCTCCTTTAATTCGCCTTTTCACATGCATCCCAAAATGCAAACCCTTGTCTACACCATGGGTTGTGCATGGTTAAGGTTAAGAAAAGAGATCCTCAAAAAGTAGCTTTGAGGTCAAGGTTCCACGTACTCAGAGTCTGCTCAGAGCAAAGCACTGTAACTCCTTTGAGGATTTGATTTTGAAAACAACTTTCTGAGTGGGAAAGCCTATTTCTGAATAGGAAAGCCGATTTACCTGATTTTTTTATGTAGTTGTCTCTCTAACCAAAGGAGCAATGAACATGTCCAGGGATTGCATTATTCATTCATTCATTCATTCATTCACACAGAAAGACTCGCCTTACAAGAACATGCTGTCCCCAACTCAGAGAGCCTTTGCTTAGTTCAAATTTTGCACAAAAAAAAAAAAAAAAAAAAAAATTCAAAGCATGCATGAGAGAAAGGTTTGATGATATCAACTCGAACACAAACGAATGGCAATAGAACACCTGTCAAATGGACCTGGCTCTTACTCTGGCTGCAGCAGCATCATTGAAACTTTCAAGGTGTGATGAATTATTACCCACCATCTGTTTTACAAAATGGTAATTCTTCTTGAACCAAAATTACAGTCCGGCAAATGAGCTCTTAGCAAAGCAACAAGTCATCATTCATATGAGGCTATAGAAAGAACTTGAGCCGGAAATTATTAGCACAAACGATTTGCCAGAAACAGAGTGGAATCTTATTAAAGACCAGAGAGAATGGTCAATTAGATAATGAGACACAAAATAAGCAGTCAGCGATGGAAAGAGGGAAAATAGTACCTCCAGAGGCTAAACTAGAGGATGTTTCTTATTTTGTTTTATCCTTTAGGGAACTGTTACTATCTCTATAAAAATTTTCACATGGTGTTTGTCCAGGGTTGTTGTGCGAGTAATGGTACTTCAGATTGGTGACATGTAGTCGTCCTAGGTTTTTCTTTGTCCCGATTATAGTAAGATCATTGTGTAGAGGGCATGTAGCTAAAATCCATTTCTTATTTGTAGATGATGTATAATTAAACTAGAGATGAATAGCATATTTGGGGATATCCACCATTTTATTTAAATAAATATTTGAGTAATATAACTCATAAATATATATTTTCTTTTAGGAATTGTATAAAAGTTTTGACTATTGATTTTGACTGGAACTATTTTTCCTTATGAGTTGTGAAATTAACCTATAGCTCCATCTTATATAAATTATATATATGAGAGCAACAGTAGTGCATTTTATATTAAACTATAATAGGTGAGTTTTAATGTAATGTGTGGTTCACAAAATTTATTTGCAAATATGCAAATATAATTTAATTATTAAATCTCATTTGCTGGTGTATTTTAAAATTATAGATTTTTTAAAGTAAGAAACTTAATGAATTATTTTAAATTTATTTTCTAAACATAATATGCAGTGTATAAAATAGTTTTCCTTCAGCTATTTGTTTGGCTCTAAATCTTTGATGTTTTCAATACAATTTACATTCTTTCTTTTAATCTTTCTGAACTCTGCACACTGCTGTTTTATTATGACTACATAACAAACATAAAAAGAAATGAAATGGAAAATTATCTAGGGACTGGACTGTAATAATTCCTCCCTGAAATTAAGAGTAGGATTCAGAAACCCTTTGGGATGAGATAAGTTTGAACTGAGGAATTAAAGAGTCTATACTGGACAGTACAGGAATAGGTCTCAGGTATGGTTTTGAAAGCTCTGATAAATGTACTACAGCTAAGCCAGTGTCTACTTTATATCTATGTGTATGTCTTATATTTATATCCATTTGGATAGCTATTTATATGTAGATATCAATAGATAACAATAGACAATGTACCAAATGGACTATAAATTATATTTTATATATGTAAAATTAAAAACAAATAAATTTGATACAATTAATTCTAACTTCTTTGATCTTCAGATGACTTTATGAGATGATGTTTGCTGATGTTGCTGATGATTTTTTGTGATAAAGGAAGAAAAGTGGATTATTTTCTGGGAAGAATTATCCTCTAACTCTTGGGTCTCTAAGTTCTTAGGTTTTCTTCATTCTATTCTGAACTCGA
Organism: Eidolon dupreanum; assembly: GCA_028627145.1. Taxonomy (NCBI): domain Eukaryota; kingdom Metazoa; phylum Chordata; class Mammalia; order Chiroptera; family Pteropodidae; genus Eidolon; species Eidolon dupreanum. The sequence continues at coordinate 74,100,761 of CM053509.1, forward strand.
AGTTGCAATGTTTTTCCTTGAGAGGGTTTATTGGCTCTTGGGTGGTTTGAATGGCACTGCCTGAAAGACCAGGAATATCTTTTTTTTTTAAAAAAACTGTAACATTGTGTTTACTCATCACAGTATAATATATAATTTAATTATAGAACATTTGGGGAAATTAAAAGGTCAAAAAAGAAAAGAAGTCACTTATAATCATACCATCCCTAAACAGCTATTATTAACATTTTGCTATCCTTCATTCCAAATACATAGTTTAAAAATTTCCAGACATCATTATTCTAAAGGCATAAATGAAGTTAAAGCAGTAGTAATTGTCATAAACTTCACTGGCTTGTGCATTCTCCAGCTGAGGTGAGAGCTCGAGCCCTCTTTATACTGCCTGTTATTTTGGGCATGGTCAGGAGTGACTCCTGTGGCTTCTCAAACAAGCTTGTCTTCCAAATTCCAAGGTCACCTGCAAAAGAACTTGAATGACAGCTCTTCAGCTGCCTTGATGTCTTTATCCTTCTTGATAAAATGCTAAGTGAATTGTCTTCAGATCCTCCCTAAACTGCAAAACCTTGAACTACCGGTATGAAGCAAATGCCCTGAGTTCCTCAATTTGGCTGCATCATATTATGTTCTGTGCCCTGTCTGCTATGTTGTTTTCCTGGGCCCCCAAGCAGAGGCGGTCGGCTCTCATGTAACATAGTGTTTTGCAAAAACATCTTCCTTTACCTGCTCAATTGTTAGGGCTCAAACACAAATGTATGGGGTCTAGAGAACTCTATCATGTTGTTTTCTGCACCATTGTTTCTGCCCCTCTATGTCTAGCTGGAAATTTTTCTCTGCATAATATTGTGTGCAAACAGATTATCTAATGTCTCCACCAATACCATCAGATATGCTGTCAAAACTTAGGCTCTAGCTGAGATTCGCATGATATGTTTGTTTTAGCTATGACTTTTTATACTTTGTGATGGAAGCAAACTTCACTCAGTGACCTTAAGTTAAAAAAAAAAAAAAGAGATCATCATGGTTTTCTCTTTCCAATTCTTAGTTGGGTTCTCTTCAAGTAGTGGCCATGGTGACCTTGGGTAGCCTGAGTCCCACCCTGAAGAACTGAGCAATTATAGCAGGAGGGCTATTATAAAAGTCTAGGTGACAATCATGATTGTCCTGGTTTAGGTCATGTGCTTATTATGTAACAATCACTCTAGCCAGAGGATAGATTATTCTGATTGGCTACAACTATGTTGGATACTGGATTACAGCTATGTTGCCTGCCCACTCCAAAGCCTGAATACAGATAGAGACAGAAACAGGCCCACCAGTAAATATCAAGGACTGAAGAAAATTATTAGAATCAGAGTGAGGAAGGATTGGTTTCCAAAAAGATATTAGATTAACATTAAACAAAAAATGTTAACTTCCATGGCTGAAAGTCTTTTTAGAAGAAGGGTGTATTAGGCATTGCTAGCCAAAACTAAAACAAAACCAAAAGACTGGTCTGGAGGCATGGAATCTAAACCACCAGCAGCACGACTAGGTAGAAAAGACAACATGACCATCATCCCAGAGTTTTGCAAGCATTTTTATCTCTCACATTGGGGGGTGGGATGAGGATAAAGATGTTAACTGTTATGAAAGGATTTCCATTAGTTATAGACACAGGGGACGGAAGAAGGCGAAGCCGGGCTAGCTCTGAGATAGGGGCAGCCGCGGAGTCCGCAGGGGAGAAGTGTCCACTCCTGTGTATTAGCCGTGGGCAGCAAATTAAAAAGTTCACATGTAAATAAGAAGCAGAGGCTCCTGGGTTTCTATGGTGCCTGGTTCTCTTTTTTGGGTAATTGAGGAAATAGCCACCTGGAAATTAATCCTAAATTCCAGCAGATATACAGGAATGTAAGCAGTCTTTTGTCAGAGCTGGTCCACAGCTATTAACAGGCTAACTGTTCTGCCTCCTTCTCTCACTCTCTGGCCACTGTAATTTCAATTTAGAAGATTTCAGAAAATTTTTCTTGACACAGACAATACTCAGATATCTACTGTAATATTCATATTTTGTTGTGATCATAAAATGTAAGCTCCTTGCAGGCATTTTTTTGTCAACTTTATTTTTTATTGTATTCTCAATATCAGGCTATATAATTTAAAATTTATTTTTTACTTAACACTGTATCATGACCCTTTCCCCCATGTGATTAAAAATTTTTCCATAATGCGATTTTAATGGTTCTACAACATTCTATTATTTAGAGATGCAATAATTTCTTTCACCAATACTGAATGCTGAACATTTATCTTGTTTGAATCTGGTCTTTCTAAGAGCAAAGCAGTCACTCTGAAAATTATTACATAACCTTCTCTGTTCCTTCTGGTTTTCTTTCCAGCCTCCATGGAGTTGAGAGATACAGGTGAAGTAAAGTTGATGCATTAACATTTATTGTCTCGAAAAACTCTCTGTGTTTCTCTTCTACTCATAAAATATTTCTGACACTAGATGTGTGTGTGTGTTTTACTCCCACACCAATCAATTCTCTGACATCAGCTGGGTGTCCTGCAATTCAATTCAATTCTGACACTAACTGGAGTTTAGTGTAGACCTCACAAGGTAAGGGCTTGGTCCCACAAGACTGTCCCCACTTCAGACATCAATTACAAGTAGTAGGTCCCTGGGTTACCTATAACTTAGCCTTGACTTGAATTCAAATGGAAGGTTCCCACAGCCCTCTCTTCGGATTTGATCAGTTGCTAGAACAGCTCTTAGAACTTACTTAATTTATTGGTTTATTATACAGTAAAGGATATAGATGAAGAGATATATAAGGCAAGGTCTAGATAGGTTCCAAGTACAAGAGTCTCTGTCCCCACGAATTGGGCTGTGCCACCCTCCCACCAGCCTGGATGCTCCCTAAACCCTGTACTACTGGGATTTTTACAGGCTTCATCAAGGGGGCATGATTGGTTGTTAACCCCATTTCCAGCTCCTCTCCTGACCCTCTCCCCAGAGAATGGGAGAGAGGGGGGCTGAAAGTTTTAAGCCTCTAATAGTGACAAGCCCCCAGAAAGAGTCGCCATTAGAACAAAAGACATTCTTATCACAAAGGAAATTCCAAGGGATTTAGGAGTTTGGTGTCAGATGCTCCTGCAACTCAGGAAATTACAAAAGTCTTAAGAGCCCTGTGTCAGGAACCAGAGGCAAGGCCTATATATATATATATATATATATATATATATATATATATATATATATATATTTTATTATTTTATATTTATTCAGACTAATTTAGACCTATTCAGAAAAGAAACAATGGGTCTGCACTATCTGTAAAGTTCTGAATATGCCAGCCTTGCCCAATCCTGTTTATTTGCGTACCTAGACTATCCCCTATGATCCTATACTTTGTGTTCAGCATAAGGCTTCCCAAATCAGGCCCTTGTCTTTTGCCAAAGTGGCATTTGAAGCTGTGCCTTGATTTCTAATGACTGCATTTGTATTTGTACCTTCTAATTTTAATAGGCTAGCATGAGAAGGAGTGCCATTGTCCAGTTTCAGTTTCACTGGAATCCTCTATTTGATCAGCCTCCTTTCAGCCTGAGAGCCCAAGACCACAAATGCTTTGCAGTCTCCTCTTTTTTATTTCATTGTTTCCCCTAAAGTCCTGAAAACTATGCTATTTTTACTAACTAACCCTGGCAACTACCCTTTAACATTATAGATTTCTCTTCTGATCGGTGTTCTCCAGCCAAAAGAGAACATGAATATTCATCAAACGATTCACTTTGAAAGTCTCTTTGCAACTTATAAAATTGTATTAAATCACTGAAACCTCACTCATTGGCTCTGCTTTAGTTCATGTAGTTTATGCACTAGATCCTTCTGTCTCCATTCTTAAGATATAAAATGAGAATGATGATAATACCTATCTCATAGGGCTGTTATCAGCTTAAATGAGTTTGCAGTATTGCCTGCCACATAGTTCTAAGTGCTCAATAAATATTGGTCAAAATAACCATTACTATTATTATTGCTACACTCTCTAAGAGTGGGTTTTATGTTTTAGTACAGACACTGAGCTCAATAAATGGGAGGGGACCCACACTCTGAAAATAGAATCTATAAGATATCAAAGATAAATTACTGCTTTTTGTAATAACGATTAAATAATATGGAAAATTTGATTTGCTTTAGTATGTTCTACACAATGCTAGTTCTTGTTTTCATGATGTTGAGCTCTTCTGCATCCTGACTGGTCTGTATTTTTGTATCTTTATGGGGCCAACACAGTTGATGTTCAGTTTTTCTAGGAATGAGAGGGACATTCTAAAATCCTTTCTGAGAGTTTTGTTGGAAGTGGATTCTCCATTGTGTAGCATGAGGTTTCCTGTGGTTAAAAGATAAACTGAGGCATATTAAAAACTTTAAGAGTTTATCTGAGCAAAAATTGATTTGAATAGGGCAGCACTGAATTTAGCATAATAGAAAGGAGCTCCGAGGAGCTGTACAAAATGAAAGACTTTTGTAGGCAGAAGGAAGCAGGAACAAGGAAACTATTCTAGACAAAAAACTGGTTGGTTATTATTGCAAAGTCGCTTTCCTTTAAGGGAGGGCAGTGCTCTATCGGGCAGGTCACCTAACTAGTGGTGATCAGATGATTCCTCACTAGTTTAACATTCTATTTCCGGGACAGCCCAAACTGTAGTTAAATCTTGGTTTGGTGATGTGGGGCTTAGCATAAGCAACTTCATTTTGGGTCCTGTTGTCTTTTTTTTTTTTTTTTTTAACACTGTGTAACACCATTAAAACTGAGAGCTGGACCGATAAGCCCTACTGTCTTTCTGTTCATTTTATGTTTAATGTCTTTTGGCCTTCTAAAGCACTGCATCATCATCATCATCATCATAATATATTTTCACCAGAATAGGAGCCTGTCACTGACTGTGCAGTTGGCAGGAGGCAGAAGAACAAGCCTGGAAGTCAGTGATCCAGAGTTGCATCCCAACTTAGGAGGAAGTCATAAAACAAAGCAATGATCACTAGGAGTGATGGATCCCGCGTGTACATAGTTGTAGAAAAGATATAGAGACGATTCGTGTGTCCTCAGTGAAGGAGTACTGCAGGGCCTCTTCTCTTTCAGGTGAGCTCCTCAAAGACGGGATCCTGTCTTAAGCACCTTTGCATCTTTGGTGCCTGTCTAACTATAATCGAATGGCTCCCATTGACGTGGATCTGTGGCAGGGAACTTGCTTGATCACACTGAATTCCCATCACAGCCTGATGGGTAGGCAGCAGTGGATTCATTAAAGAGCCGGAAGGAGAGAAGCTCTGTGTGGTTAAATAAAGAGTGGTAGAATAAGAAGCCAGGTTCCTGTCTGTCTGACCACAGTGCCTTGACAGGTACGTGGTAGGGGGTCAGAAGTGTAGGCTTTGGAGCTGGGCTGCCTGAGCTCAAATCCTGGCTCTGTCACTCACTAGCTGTGTGACCTTAAGCCAGTCACCTAATCTCTCTGCTTCTCCATTTCCAAGATGTAAAATGAGAATGATAACAATGCTTACTTTATAGGCATGGTAGCAGCATAAATAAGTTGATAGTATTGCTTAGCGTATACTAAGTGTTCAAGAAATACAGCTAAAATAACTTTTATTATTTATTTATTTATTTATTTATTTATTTATTTATTTATTATTATTATTTATTTTTGCTACACTTCCTTTCTCTAAGACTGGGTCTTACATTTTAGTCTGAGGACACTGGACTCAATAAATGAGAGGGAGTTAGCTCTCTGAAAACAGAATCTTCAGGATATCAAATATAAAATTACTTCTTGGGTTCCCTAAGTATCTCTTGGCATCTTTCCTTTCATTATGTTTGGATCTCCCTTGGGCTCAGTTTGAGTCATTCCCCAGGAAGAGATAGAATGTACTTAAAATTCTACCTGAGCAATAGTTTCAACAATAAACAGTGTGTCTGTCCATAGGAAGTCATAAAAATTTATGAACAATTTCATCTTAAGAATATAACTTGATCCAACAAAGGAGAACCATAACAGTGGTACATATTTGCTAACTTTTGGGGGGAGGGGTTCTGTTTCTCAAGATAAATATATAATTCTGAATATTTTAATCCATGAAGATTTTTATTTTATAAAATACAGAATAAATTATATATTCTATATATGGAGAAGCTCATGGGTTCCAATACATCTGGTTTAATTTTTTCCCTTAAATACTAGTTGCATAATTATTAAAATAAAATGTTCTTTTCTTTTAAGCAAGGGATGAAGTTATATTTATTGCACTTGATCAAATTAATTTTGTCTTTCTAGCTCACTATTCAGTGATAAATCTAGAGACACATGGTGTTGATCATTTCTTTTATGGTTTGCAACTGTTCTGTGGGTGTGGTTGGGTATTAAGAGAATGTGGGGGCAGTGGGAGAGGTTGCTACGCTTTGCCCATTTGTTTCTTTCATTAGAAAAACATTTTTAGAAATGCACAGATATTCATATTTTTCAAAGACATGAAAAATTTTATATCCAGAAAAATTTTTTTGGAAAAAAATCATAGCCAGCCGTTGCTTTTTAAAATAAATTTTGGAAATTTCCTTGCGGATACAAATTTCTCCACTGTGAAGTTGCTCTTCCCCCACCCCTTTCCATATACTGTGGAAAGGAAGGAACAAAGGAAATTGCTATGTGCAGTCCACACTTAAGTGATGGGGTGTTAGGCTTCACCCTCTTGTCTGTGGGGTATCTGCACAAATTAATTGAAATTCTTCTCTTGAGGAAGATTGTCTATTCTCCCCAACTTATTTATTTATTCCATTGCTTACTAACATCAGTATGGATTAATAAGTACTCACAGGTATTTATTTTATACTTTGAACTATGAACCAATATTATTTTATTAATTTTGTTGTTGTAATTGTTTCAGCTCTGTCACTCAGAGTTCCATTGGGAGTTCTTGCAGTTGGCTTTTGGATGCCTGTGACATACCTCCATCATTTTTTTTTAAAGTTCCTCCTTACTTTCTGATACTACAGATGTTCCAGGCTCACCATATGTATTTCCTGCTCCAGTCCTAGAATTAGTCATCACTCCTAGGAACCTTCATTCCTTTTATTGAAGGATGTGCTCCTTGGTACTGGGCTCTCTCGGCTGAAAGAACAGGGAGCTATATGTGTGTATTCTAACATATACATGCTTATCTAAAAATATTTGTGTGTTTTATCAACTGTATCTACATGATACAGTTTATCTAATTAGTTCATGCTGCTGCTTCCAACTAATCCATTACCACATGGATCATTCTAGTTTTCCCTCCTTGTTTATCTGTAATGTCCCACTTCTATCATCTGCCATCCACTTACTTAATCATTAAGTTCTGGTATGCTTTTGGAAATTTTAGCCCATATTCCGATGGGAAATAAACTTCTATCAACTAGAGAATAGTGCTTACTTACAGTTTCTATTGCCTTTAGTCTTACAGGCTCCGTTCATTTCCAAAGTTACTAAAGTCAGCACTTTATTTTCCTTGTGGAGAGGAACAAACTTTCCTCTTCCCTTCTAGGTTCTGTCAGCTGATCTAATAATCAAATTGACATGAGACAGATTAACAAAAGAAAATAACCAAATTTAATTAAATACGTACACATAAGAACACTACATACATGAAAGGTTCAAAGAGAAAATTAAAATGAGGTTTAAATGGTATCCTGAGCTAAGGGTGAGGTGAGGTACCTTGGAGCTTTAGAGGGGAGGAAGGTCATTAGCAGCATGATAAGAAGAGCAGATGGTCAGTAATTAGATGTTTGCCCTGCCCTATAGATAGGTCATAAAAAAATTATCTCTGGTAATAACTTATTATGGGCAAGGCCCCAAATTTAAATTCATTAAGGGAAAGGTAAAAGTTTCTCATAAGCCCACAGGATCTCAATTGCCTTCAGCTCAAAAAAATTCACATGCCAAAGTGGCACATGTTGGGGAGGTCTGTTCTGAACTCCTTCCTCCTACTCACTTCAGTGAGGTTCTGTCATACATTTAGCACATTTAGATTTTTTTTTTTTGTCACATCCTGCATTCTCTGCTGGGATCTTACAAACTCTTAAATTGATTTTTTAAAAAATTTGCATTCATTGAAGTTTTTTCTTCATGCTGCAAATTTCTATGGGTTTTGTCAAATGCTTAATGTCTTGCATTCACCATTATAGTATCATATAGGGTAGTCTACCATCCTAAAAAATAATCCTCTGCCCTTTACCTATTCAATCCCCCTTCCACTTGAGTCCTAGGCAACTACTGATCTGCTTACCATTTCTATAATTTGTTTTCCCCAGACTGTCTTATCATTGGAATTATACAGTATATAGCTTTTTCAGACTGGCTTTTTTCACTTATCAATATGCATTTATGATTAACCTATATCTTTTTGTGGTTTAATAGCTCTTTTCTTTTTATTGTTGAATAACATTCCATTTTATGCATATACCACGGTTTGTTTATTCAAATGAAAGATGTCTTGGTTGCCTCTGGTTTTTGTTGATGATGTATAAAGCTATTATTAGCATTCACAAGCAGATTTTGCACAGACAGAAGCCTTCAAATCAGCTGAGAAAATACCTAGAACGGCAATCGCTGAGTTGCATGGAAAGATGCATTTAGTTTTGTAAGAAACCACCAAATGCCTTCCAAAGTGGCTGCACCATTTTGCATTCCCATCAACAGTGAATGGGAGATCCTGCTGCTACATATCCTCTGCAGTCCTTGGCATTGTCAATTTTTGCTTTCAGTTTTTTCATATTTGCCATATTTGTATATTTTCTCTGGGGAGATGTCTGTTCAAATCTTTTGCCAATTTTTTCATTGAGGTGTTTGTTTTTTGTTGTTGACATTTCAGAGTTCTTTGTATATTTTGGATACAAATCCTTAATCAAATATGTATCTTACAAATATTTTCTCCCTGTCTGTAGTTTTTCTTTTCATTCTCTTAAGAATGTCTTTCCCAGAATTCCTCTTTTCTCCTCTACCCCCATACCCCACCACAGACACAGGGGATCCTTTTAATTCTTCAAAATTGCCATTTAAATGTTCCTATGAGTTTATAGCTCCAGTGGCTTCCATTACAGATAGGCTGAGACTCTGAATTTGCCTATTTCTTTAGATTGGGGCATGGTGACTTGCCCTGCAAACTCAATTCTTTCATGGGTCTAAAAAGTCATTGGTTTTCAATTTGTTCAGCTTTTTCTTATAAGGATGAGATGAAGAATTCCAAGCTCTTTACCTGCTATAGCTGAAACTGTAAGTCCATCTTTAATGATCTATTTTTTATTCTATTAACCTCTAACCCATTGCTTCTTAATGGGGATGACATATCTCTACCATGTTTTACCCATTCATTCTCCTCTCACTTCCAGATCCCCACCATCATACCTACATATACTATATTTGTTGCCTACGGACTTTGTGAGAATTTCTTTTCTATCTTTATTTTCGCTTTCTAATAGTTTTACAGTTTTTCTTTATTAAATTCTTTGATTCATCTTGAATTTATTTGGGTGAAGGAGTGGGATATCTATCTATTGTTATTTTTGCCAAATGCCATGCCATTTTTTAGACAAATCTATCTTTTCCCCCACTAACATAAAATGCTTTTCTTTTTCATATACTAAATAAAAAAAATATTTGATCTATTTCTAAACTCTCAAATTTTTCCAAATTTTTCTATTGGTTTACTTCTTTATCAGTACCAATTTTTTCATATACATTTCATAGCTTGGCAAGTTACTAAGAAACATAGTATTTAAATAATAAAATGTGTTAATTATATCGATTATTTTGAGAATAACTGATGTCTTTAAAATTGCATTGACTCTCTAAGAATAGGTATCTTTTTATTTATTAATCTTGCATTGTATCTCTTGGTAAAATTTTTTTCCACATAGATCCAACATACTTCTTATACCTATTTAAACTATTTTATCTTTTTGTTATATTTTCTTAGCAGTTATTGTCTGTATATAGGAAAGCAATTGATTTGAGGAAATTAAATTCGTAATTAAAGATTTTTCTGAATTATCTCAGTGTCTAATAGTTTTTTAGTTCTTTCTCTTGGGTTTATGATTATATAACCAAATCATTTTCATATAATGATAATTTTGCCTTTCCCTTTCTAATTTTTGCCTCATTTATTTCTCTTGCTTGATGACAATGGCCAATCATGTTTAGAGCAATATTAACTAATAAAACACACTTTATTGTAATAGATGATTTTCTCACCATAATTATTGCATTGTCTTGTTAAACTGTACTGTCCTTGCAGGTAAGGACTTTTATTCCTAATGCCTAACATAACATCGTCATAAAATAGATACTTATAGATAGTTGTTGAATATAGGCAGGGTAAGGTAGACTGAGCTGAGCTGAGGTCAGTAGACTGATACCCACTCCAGACACATTAGCTTATGTAAAGTGATTATCCTTGAATGTCACAGAGACAGCAAAAGTGTCTCTTCATCAGACCCATGAAAATCTGGTGTGAATTCCATAGCTAGAACCTATAATTCTTGACCACAACTGGGTACTCAAAGAGCTGTAGCCTCTTGATCTGTCTCAGGTCAGTTGCAATGAGGGAACATTCAAGCCCCAGGCCCATATTTTAGGCACAACTTCTCTGAAAGACAGAATTTACATTTTTAAAGATGGTACCTATATATAGCAAAAGAGAAGGTGAAGTGTTTTGTAGATTCTACATAGCCATCCTGCAGCACAAGTCTCATGGCATTCTTACAGAAGTAGCAGGAACCTTCCCGAGTTCCTAGATGGGACTCCAACAGTGGTCTTGTGTTGGGGGTAAGAAGACAGAGTAAGTAGTTTGGCTTTTCTGTGCGTAATAAACATCAAGACTCTGAAGAGTGTGTAGAGGCAAACATATACCCAAGGCAGGTCTCAGAGGTTTATCAGTGAGGCCTGTCTGAAACATGCTCAGGGAAACAGAGCATCAGTAATGGGAGCATGGAAAGGTCAGCTCCTAGTTGAAACACAACCAGAGTGAGAATAGCAAGTGTAGTAAATAAACCAAAGACACCTGTATTCTTGGGTTATGAGCAGAAGTCAAAATAGTCACAGTTTAATGGGCTCTCAAATAAGTGAGCAGACTTGAAATCCAAAGGCTCTGGCTTGTGGCCTGATGGTCAAGTGTCTCTGGCTGGGTACTGGCTCCTATCACTCTAATGGAGTGGCCCAAGAACAGTGCTCTCCTTTTCAACTCTATTCCAGTAAGTCCTTTATCATGCATCTCTATTTCAGAGAAGATCGCTTCTAACTTTTCCATTAGAAAAATGAATTATATGATGGATTTTATTTTTCCATTGAAGTTAATTGGCCATGGACAATAATACTAAGCACCGTATCTAGTAGAAGGAAAAGCAGAGGGATGTTGTTCACAAATTGCTGTGGGGAAGTGGAGAGCACAGCTCATTTGAAGAACGGAGGCTTCCGATTAGCTGTGCTAATTGAGGCAGGCAGGGTGCTTCTCAGTGCCCAGCAACTTATTCCCAAATGGGGTTTGTACATTTGTTCTTTCATTCGTTAATACACTTATTTATTCATGAAACTTTTTTTGAGTATATATCACATGGCAGGTATATCATGCACAGAACTGTACAGTCAAAGAGGGATAAACCATCTTCCAGGCTAGCATGTATAACCTGTCACTTTCCTTTCTTTATATACTATGTATAAATAATTTTGGTCATGGACCTCTATGAAAAACTTAAGGAAACAATGATTCTTCTCCATAGGAAAAGGCACACGAGCCTCTAATTTTCTATAGTTTTAGAGGATGCACAGCCACCTGATGCATGCCTATGGGGCCTCTCGGTCGAGATCTCCCACCAGGAATGCGATAGGCCTCAGGATTGATGGCAGAAAATGGTGAGCTTCATGCATCAGTGTAGTGAATGCTGTGTTCTCTAACCAAGTCCTTCTTCGACATTTCATTTACTTTTATAACCCATCTGTCCTTCATTCTCTATAAATTTGAACTTTTAACTATTTCTCTCTCAATGGGATAATATGGTATAATATTACTGAATGCTAGTGAGGACTCAGTTGAGAATGAAGCCTGAGTATTTTGTAATATTGTCAGTTGTTGGTATGTGTTTCCACAGCAGTATTGTCTCCAGAGAGCTGCTAGAGATTTTGGTTGTATTGATCCACAGACTTGCCCAGGACCTATGGCTTGTTAGTGGTAATCAGAACAGAGAATTCCTGATTCCCAGGTCTGTTCTCCTACCACTGGCTTAGCTCTCATTCCAGACCCTGAATCTATCTCCAGTTCTATCGTCTGGCCTAAAAACTCCATGTAAGGTCTAACATGCACTTTTTCTCGAGAGCTAGTTTATTTGTCAATGTTGTTAGAAATAAGTATGAAATTAGTGAGGTGTTTTTCTGATTAAAATGAATATATTAATACATTAGCCTTACTATCACACACACAATTGTAAAGGCAAAAAAAAAAAAAAAGTATTTTAAAAGAAGTATTTTCTATCACTTAAGAGATAAAACAGAATTTTTGTGTCATCCCCAGATGAAAACAATCATTTTTTTTTTAACCTAGAAGATAGTTTTTTGGATAGAACTTTCCTTGTTTATGTTGTAGGACACCAGTGTTGCCCAAATAGAGCAAAAGCACAGAAATCAGGAAGTGAAATGCTGAGAGACTCACAATCTCAGGGGCCAAATGGCACCCCAGTGATTTCTCATAGTTTTCAACTTTCAAAAGACCCGAGAGACTGCTTTGATTGCATATTTTATAGAGCCATCTGTCTTTTTATCAGAGCTAGTATATGTTCAACACTTTAAATAAAACCCTGTGTCAAAGGACTAAAATTTCACCCTGTCTGCTGCCTAGTAGAAAGTTCACAGGATTCACAACAGAAGAAAGAGCTTTGGCACAGCTATGAGGCTTGACGTACCTGCCAATATGGGAGATGCCTGGAATTTGCTTTATGTGTTTTGTTACCTCAACCAAGAATAATCAAAGCTGTAAATCATCTTAGGTGTCATTTGAAATTCGTTCTATTTCTATTGAAGCTCCATAAGGAGGAAAATTTCCTTCAAATCCATATTTTGCTACATGGGAGTAAGAGTAAGGGGCAAGATATAAAAGAATAGTGTTTTGCCTGGGGTACAACACTAGAGTAACTATGTGAAGGAAGTGATTTAAGCTCAAGGAAGTTTAAATATAACCACTAACTCAGACATCTACAACACAACTCCAAGAAAATTTGAATATAAAGTACGCAGACTTGATATAGGGAAAGCATTCAATATAGTCAATTGCTATCTACTAGTGCTCCTACTGCTACCACTGCTTTTCAAATCAGATTTATAGAAAGTACCTGTCGTAATTCATATTCATCACAATGGGAATGCTCCTGAGATATTTTCACATTTATTGTGAAAGAGGCCTCAATTTCTAGAAGAATATAGGTCATCCTAGTAAAAATGCAAGCATAGAGAAAATCATAATTTTAAGTAAAGCTGCCAGCAAGTTTTTTGGAGCATGTTGACAGTGTCCCTTGGCAGGGAGATTGCTAATATTCTGCGATAGGTGTAAGTATATTTGTTTCTCAGAAGTTGATTTAGAGAATTAAGTTTGGAATAGAGAATAATCTAGGTGCTATTAGTGTTTTTAAATAAGTGTAATGGCTATAGTGGGGAGGTAGGGAGAGTGCCTGAGTATTATCAGTGGTTCTCAAATTGGTGTGCTTGTTAAAAATGTAGTTTATAGAAGCTAGCCCCCAATGATTTTGATTGAGAAGATAGAGAGTAGGGACCAGGAAGCTGCATTGTCAAGAAGTCCCCCATCTAATTCTAATCTGCTAATCCATGTTTCACACTGTGAAATGCCAGGGACCCCATCTGGACTTTGACTTGTATGTTAATACTTCTAGATTCCATTCTGAATAATAATAACAACACAAAATTCACTCATTGGGTATCCCTGGGTAGCAGTAGTATCCTTTTCAAATCATAATATAATACATTTGGTTTAAAAGTAAGGAAAACAAAAACATGAATTATATTTAATAATTCATGGTACAATACAGCATGACAATTTACATTAAATATTTTAATGTGATGTGCAAATAAAATATTTTTACTGAAATTTAATAGTATATGAGCTAATCCCCTCTCCCCATAAAGATAATTCCCTAAACATAGCTCATTAGTATCCAAATGCTTAAGGTTCTCAGGTTATTAATGGGCTACAATCAATAATCTCTTACTTTGTATCACAAACTCGATTACATTAGTCTGTATTGTAAACCAGCCTCAAAACAACACATTTTCAATAAAACATGAGAGCGTAATGCTTTTGATCAATAATAGGCTGACAGAGCTTAAATACAGTTTTCATACAGAAGTCACATAATGCATCAACAGAAAAACTACTAGATTAATGGTATGTTGCTTATTATATTACCCTAGAGATGACAAATATCTTCCCTTTCCCACTTAGGCTGATATCTTTCATTGATCTTACCACTCTTCCCAGCTAAATTAGAAGCTGCCTCAGAATTCTTTTAAACAAAGGTAGTCACTGCCAATCTCAGAGTTGACTTGAGAATGAAATTGTATTTGTCTTACCTGCCCCACACCAAATGAGAAGCACTTCTCCCTACCATGTACAGACAGTACTCTCTCTTTCTCCCCCTACGCAGGGCCAACCTTTTAGAACTAGTCATCCATGTAACTCATAATAAAATAAAATCTTGGTAGAAGATCTTGTTTTGCCACATAGTATATCAAGAGAAAGATTTCCTTGTGCTTAGAAGGAAACATGGAACTCTGTGTCTGTTTTTGTTTTCTAGAGATTCAATCAGTAGTGGCACGTTTGCTCATAAATGTGTAAGAGATAGTTTATGTAGAAGACAGTAGTTCTAACCCACATATTTAAATTCATCAGAGTACTGAGGAATCAAGAATGCTATCTTTCTCTTTGAAGTTTCAATTTAAAACAAACCAAACAATAAAAAACCCTAAATTATTTAATGATTTTTAATACTTGGCCAATGTCTTAGTCTGTTAGGGTTGCTATAACAAAAATCCCACAGATTGTGTGGCTTAAACAACAGAAATTTATTTTTCACTGTTTTGGAAACTAAGAAGTCCAAGATCAAGGCACTGACAAGAATCATTGTTTAGAGAGGACCAGTTTCCTGTTTCTTAGACAATCATCTTCCTATGACCTCACATTGCAGACGGAATGAGTGAATTCTCTTTATTACAAAGGCACTAACCTCATTCATGAGGATTCTGACCTCATAACCTAATCACCCCCAAAGTTTCAACCTCTAAATACCACACATAATTTTCAACATACGAATTGGGAGCAGGCATAAACAGTCAGACTATAGCAGCCAAACTATATTTTGTCAGCTTTTCTATAAAATCTATATTTTGTTAAATTGTGAGGCTTATATCGTGTTTTAAATTTAAAAATAAAATAATCATTTTAGATGATTTAATATTCAGAAAAGTATATAAAAGAAAATTAAAATCATCTATAAAATCATTACCCAAATATAACCACTTTTAACACTTTGGTATATTTCCAACCATTCTGCTATCTATCAATCTCATGTGAATATGTCTTTTTACTTTATTTACTCAAAATATCTAACTAATTTTGGGCACCGGGTCTGCATGTTGTTTTTTAAAAAATGTAATATTTCATGAGCATTTAATTTGAAATTAGAGTATGAAATCATATTATATTTTCAAAACATGTTTTTATGTGTCTTAGTCTGGGTCCTCTGAGAAGCAGATGCCAAGATGTGATTAAATCTGCAAGGATTTTATTAGAAGTGCCTGTGTGAGAGAAAATAGGAAGGGAGTCGGATAAAGCTGGGATAGCTGTCATATTGCCACGTAAGTCTGACCAGAATGGGTCTGCCCTAGGACCTTGCCTCCTTGATCATTAGCTGAGAGCAGGCCTTGGTGCAAGTTCAACAATGGACTTCAAAATGCAGTAGCCAAGTGGTCAATTACATTCCCTGCAATTGGAGGTCTGTGAGGCATATTCTTATGGTCCCCACACATGTATAGAATTTCCCCTCAATCTCTTCCAACAATTGTGATTATCTTTTCAGTTGGGTTTCTACAATAAAGTTGCTGAATCATGGTATGAAATTTATTTCTAAATATATTAAACAATATTTAATATTTCCAAATAGTTTTTTTCCAAATGAATATCTGTATAAACTATGATCTACTTATTTTAATCTCTCTAGTTATTTGGGAGGTATACATCATTCTACCAGTGGCTATCTTTAGATTTTCAAAATAATTTTTCAGTTTGTATTTGACACCAGCCTATAAAATAATTATTTAAAGCATTCTTATACACTTATCTTCTCTATCTTTTCTTATTCTAACTTCTCCATTTTAATGAATATTATATGAAGTTTGAGGTCAAGATTATTGTTATTAAGTTATGTTATTAAATTAGAAATAAACTTCTTTCAAATGTATATGTTTTTTACTTTCGCAATTAGTATAAAATTAAAATTAATAGAGTATTGCTACCATAAATAAAACAAAATCGACAAATAAAATCCTTTTTCTAAGAGCCACACTTTATGAATATCTTTTGATATTGGGTTTTTTTGTTAATGACAACATCCCAGGAGAATAGAGCTATCCTCACCGAAATAGAATTTTCCCTACAATTGATTTTGAACCAAGGAAACTTGAGGCTGATTTAATTATACTGCAGCACACTTCTGTGATTTGGTCACCAAGAGCTTTTTCTTCCCATTCATCAGTGAAGTTCTTTATTGGCTGGGAAGGCTGTTTTCCATCTCTACCATAGGCTGGCATCATCCTTTTAATGAGGGTCAATTTCCATTTCTCTTACCTCTGTGCTGCATGATATTTTATAGCAGAAATATGTGCCCTTTTTGTAACATAATTCTCCTGGGCACATTGATGTTAAAATGGTGACTCTATGCTGAAAATATAATTTCACATCCATCTTTCTCCTGAGGGAAAAATTTTTAATCACTTCATGTGAAGATATTAACAGAGTAAATAAATGACTGACAACCTGCCTATGCTTTCAACATGGGGAAGTGAATACTCCTGTGAACCGTAATTTTCTTATTTACCTACTGGCACTTTTTCCTTCTTGTCAGAGAAGTAGGCCTCACTGTGTCTATATTCAAAGTGCCAATCTGCAAAATCATAAAGAGGGGTGTAGCAGGGAAACTGTCAGGGGTGTGGTGGGTAATTAACATCTTATTAAAAGGATAACAGAATTGTCCTGTGCAATATTAACCACCCATAACACCATTTAGTCTGATAACAGCCAGCTCTGTGAATATTTAACTTTCACAGTGTTTACTTTACTGATAGTGGGCCACTTTCATATATGAAATATAAGCCTATTGCTTATTATTAATTAGGACTGAGTTGACCTTCAGAATTTAATATTCTTTCAACAGTGATATGTGTAATTTACTACACGGTAGCATGTATTCAAAATATGAGAACATTAGGTTTTGAAACATTATAAAGCCCTGGAAAGAACCTTGATAAGCCACATAACTTACTCATTTAATTGTCTATTGCAAATTATCTCTAAGCTAGGTAACGAAGAGTGTTAAGTAAAACATTAGATACCTTATATATCCCTTGGTACTCAGGTTCTACTTTCAGGGGAAAATGAAGTGACCTCATAAGAATACAAAGCAGTGTTGTTGACAGAAATTGAGTCTCTTTCAAGTTCAGAGTAGAGGAAGAGTGACATGGGCAGCAGATAAAGACCAAGCAGAGGAAGCAGTTGGAATGCAACAAAAAGAAGAGTAGGGCATGGGTAAGCAGGTGAACGGAACAGCAGGAAGCCAGAAAACACCTGCTGGTGACTGTAAGAATTCATTCAAGGGGTTTATAGGTCAGCCAATCTTCCAGCTGGCTCAGGTCATTCCCAACTGTGTGAGGTTGAAAGTCCTGTCTGCTTTTTCAGAAATACTGATGGCTGGGGCAGGTGAATGCCTCTTGGAGGGGTATATAACTTCTTTGATCTAGTGATTTATAGAAGGCCTCCTTGATACGAACACTGGCTTGTCTTCTGTGACTCTCCTCAAAGCACCCCATGGTTTTGTCAAACACACTGCTTCCTGTTCTCGTGGCTTAAATTATGAACTGGTATTATGTGAGTGCAGGCAGAGAAAGGTAAACTAAAAAGTAAGGCCAGTATATGATGTGGTGTCATGTCATGCTTAAAAGTTAAGATTTTAATTATTAAAGTGTTAGGAAACTGTTGGTGGGGTTGGGCTTTTAACTGGGGGAATGACATCACTGGATTTGAATTTTAAACAGATGACTGAGTACAGTGGTGATATTGTATGGTTGTTGAACATCTGAATTCTGGAGTCAGACTGCCTGGGTTTGGATTCCCTATCTGACCTTTTTAGATTTGACTTTATTAACTTCTCTAAGCCTCTGTGATGTGATCTTATCTGTAGAGTGGGAATAAAAAACATTACCTGTCTTGTAAGTTTATTGTGAGAATTAAGTGAGATAATGCATATAATATACTTAGTCCAGTGTTTGCCACAGAAAGAGAGTCATTGTTATCCTTATTATCCCTCCAGGGGTAGTATAAAAGGTGGATGACTTTGTTGGCAGCTTGAATGAGAGAAGTGGGGGACAAAAGACAAGCTAGGAATCCATTCATGGCAAAAGAGTGTGACTGACACACTGAATTAAGGCAACAGCATAAGGACTGAGAAGAGCAACAAGTTAACACTATGATGAGAATAAAATCAATAGGACTTGGTGGCTGAGGAAATGTGGGGGTTAAAAAAGAGGGAGAAATAGTGGGTGATTATAAGGTTTCTAGCTGGCCTTACTAGTGGCTGGTGCATTGACCAAAATGCGGAGCCAAGAGTCAGCGGACCTTGCCTGTGTCCTTCTCATTACCACAGTGCACAGCCTTACAGCAGGAGTGAACTTCCAATGCCCGAGGGCTTTCTTTGGTGGCAGGCACAAAGAAGATAGGAAGTACTGAGGAATTCATGTCCTGGTACAACCCTCAACCATTATTTGACAGGCATTGTGGATAAATACCTCCACACTCACAGAGTTCCCCAGTGAGATTCAGCTCTAGGTTCCCACAGTGGTAACTTGTTTGAAAACTAAGCCTTTCTGGCTGCCTTCCCATCTTGGTCTCATTGCTTCATTCCCCAAATAATCTCTCCTAGATTACCTTCCAAATAACTATTTGCACTGGAATCCTTGTCCCAGAGTTTGCCTCTGGAAGAAATGAAACTAGGAGAATAGGGAAAGGAAAAGATACATGGGAAATGGGAAAATAAATTCTGTTTTAGACATTTTGAGGAGATGCCTTTGGGATGTTCAAGTAGAGATGGTTCAGAATGCAATGGACATGAGGAAAAAATTTAATAAATAGTTGGGCTCTGGTATTCTAGATTGGTGAGTGTAAACTACAAATTGCTAGTTGAAATCTTGAAAGAAGGCATTCCCTCAAGGATAGTTTGTAATATAAAAAGTTTGAAAAAGCTAATGAAAAACAGACATGAAAAATGTTCTTAGAAAAGTGAGAGCAGTGGAAGAGGGTGATGTTATGGAAGCCCGAAGACAAAATTTTTCAGGAAGGAGAGTCTGCATTTTTAAAAATTAAAGTACAAATCCTTTTAGAGGAGCCTTTGTGATGGCCAAGGTGTCTCATACATAATAATAATAATAAGAACAACAATGATAATAAGTATTTGTTGAATGAGCTCCACATCTCTCTTATCCCACTGTAAAAATACAGGAGAAGCTGAGGTGGTGAGATTAAGGGGTGAAGAACAACTTAATAATTATTTCATTTTGTACAATCTTTTCTGTTCCTTAGTTGGTTAGTTCTATGCCTTTGTTTGCTACAAAATGGATTCATATTGTGAAGCAATAGATCCTGCCATATTCCCTTCACTAGCAGTCTATCCTGTATTAGTCTATTCCCACTACAACTAATAGTAGTTTGTTTTGGCATGAGTTAAAAGAACCAGGGGTAGAAGTCATAAAGGTGCGGGAGGGAAAAAGGATAAGGAACTCTATGTTACGTAGCTCCAACATTTGCTCTCTTTCTTCTGCCACTACTATTTCTCCAAAATGTTCCTTTACTACTTTATTACTGCCTCTTAGGTTGGAACAGGAAGTTGTAACATAATGCCATCATGATATCATTACTTTCTGCCTCTGAGTTTTGATGCCATCTCATTTCTTTTCCTTCTTTGTAGTCTGAGACAGTATAAAGCAGCCAAAGAATTCAGTTCCTCATATTACAGCAAACTCTTCCACATTATGCAATATTTCCAATCTGTAGTCAACGATCTATTTATTATAGGTAGATTTAGAAGTAATAAAATTCTTAACCTTCTTAAAAATATTACCGTCTTTTGGAGTTAGAATTTAATTTGCAGGACAAAGTGGCATTTATGTCGTTTATGAAGAGAAAGAGTGAAAACATTCATCTGAGGCTGAAGGCCCTTCCCAATATCCTGCTGTCCTTCAACACATTGCACCTGGTTCTACAAGATAGTCTAGAGAAACTGTCTTCAAACTTTTCTATAGGGAAGAAAAAATGGCTTCTGGTTGGAAATAAAAGAGATGAACTTAGTTGTTTGCTATGAGGTCAGTCAATTTTATAAATCATTGTAGTTTAAAATACATATATTATTTAAAGAATAATTTCTGTTCAACTGCATACATTTTTCAGTGTTCAGCACCCTCAGGTATTCAGCACCCCTGATGTTGTACAAAATGACCTGTTGCCTCCTGAAGTATCTTTTCTACATCGTCTACTGTAGTACTAAGTCAATTACCAAGTTGTCTTTTCTCATTTATATAAAGCCATTAAAGCAATGTCCTGTCCTGTGCAGAAACAATAAGCAATCACTGACAGTTTTCTACTTAATTACATGCTTCACTGGGTGCTTCTTGATAGAAAACTCTCTCATAATTTCCTTTGTTTTATGGTCACGATCTCAACCCTGTAACGTTAGGGATGATAAAGAAAGATCTGATTCAACAAGATGGTTTTTCTGGGGAGTGACTGTACCTATCATTCCGGTGAAATAGGCAACGTCCTTGCCCTTTACCTTCAGGCTGGGATGTTGGATCTTGGTTTTCCCCTGTGGATCGCTGAGTCTTATTTTCTAGGAGATATTACTCAGCCCTTAGGTTATAACTTCTCCGGAAGCTATTCTACAGAGCACAAATACCCGCTTCCACTGGCCTTTTCTGGTATTTGTTAATAGCAAAGTATCTGTGACATTTCTATTCAGAATTTTTTTCAACATCTTGACCTCCTCGTCAAGTGACCAGTAGTTAGTGAGCTCTCACAATCCTCATGACATGGCAAGTAGCTCTCAAATAGTTTTTAAAAAAAGAATTTCTGAAACATCTTGGCCCAACCAATAGTGTTATTTATTGGACCCCCAAAAAACTTTGAACTATAATTGAAGCAATGGGTTCTTTGAAATGAAGGTTTTGTTTGAATTCTTGTTTTTATATCACTGAACTATTAACCTTTGATTTTTTTTTTCTACTTGATAGTCATATTATTGCCATGGAATGATAAAAATATGGGTATACAGGTTGACCTCATGAATAAGAAGCTACCCATTGGATTCAGCATTCACTTCTTTTTCCTTTCCCAAATTCTCTTTCTAGAAGAGCTGGAGAAAATATAGATTCATTTATTTTGTTTAGAGTATTAGGACTACTGAAATAAAATTACTCCAAAAAGAAATAACAACTTAGGAGTTATTTATTAATCACTGGTTAATTATTCACCATGTCTATAGTGCTATGTATTGAAATATGTTAGAACTGAGAGGAAACTTAGAGAATCATCTTATTCAATTTCCTTATTTCACAGATAAAGAAAAGAAGGCACAGAGACGAAGTGACTTCTTTTGGTATTGATTCTATTAGAACTGGCACCAGAACACGTATCTTGTCTTTTTGTTCAGCATTCTTTCTATTATAGCCTGCTTGTGGAGTCCTTCATTATAACAATTTTTGTCAGAAAAGGTAAAATCTTAAAGGTTTCAGTACAGAAAGGCCAGCCCGAGGGGGCAAAGGATGCAGGGCAAGAGAAGGCTGAGATTATTATTATGATAATTTTTCTGGGGGCTGGCTTGGTTGGGCAGTACATCTCAATTCCATCTGTAATCTGGGAGGCACTTGATATTGTCTTAAATACCCCAAGATAAAAAATGTTTGTCTTTTTAAGACTGAGCCATTTCTTATTTTTCACCCATTTTGGGAACTCAAAATTTATTAAATGAATTTATACAAGAAAGATAAAAAGGTAGTGATTAATATTTGCATCTCTCTGAGAGAAGACAGAACCATTACTAACCCTTGGGCCCTGGGTGATCTGGGGAATCTGTAGTAATTCTGGGTGAAGTCAGAGAAGGAGCAATTAAGTTTAGCCATAGTAGTCAGGAGAACAAGTGAGACCTGAGCTTGTCCTTAAAGGCCAGGCAGAATTTGAACAGATTCACAAAGGCTGGCAGGATAAGAGTGCTCATTTAAGGCATGCATTTGGAAATGAGCCTTGTGCCTCACTCCTGAGTAAGATTTTAGAGATTAGTGGGAGATGAACTTGGTGAGCTAGAGTGAGCCTTGACTGGCTCTTCATTTAGGATAGGATCAAGTTGGTAGTAGGTTCCTGAGTCAGAGAATAGCTTTGGAAATGTAGCTATGTAGGAAATTGAATCTGATGACTGGGATGGATTGGAAAAAGTGGAAGCAATGAAAGGAGGATGCTACAGAAATCAAGACAGAAAGTGAGGATCTGGCAGCCCTCTGAAGAGAAGGAATGAGCCTATGAGACAAAAGCAAAGTAGCACTGATTGAATGCAAGAAATCATGGGAAACACAACTTTCAAGATTTCAAGTTGGAAAAAAGACTGGCATCAGTAATGAATCTTATAAACATTGAATTAAAATATAGGGGCACTTGGTGAAAAGTTGGATATCAGAGATGAAGAGAAGAGAAAAGTAAACTGTGACTGCAGTGTAACCCTTTATGGAATTTTGGCTCCAGCCTCTGGTTTATTTGTCATTCTTTCTGGGAACATGTTGGGGGTGAGGACTGTACTCCATTTCCCTGTCCTTAGTACATGTCATAGAATCACATATTAGGTGCTTAGTAAGATAACTTGAATGTGGGTATCTGAGAGAATGGTAATATTATAAACAAAAAGTAGGAGCTTTAGATGGGGAAGGAATAAAACTTAGAAACTCTGTGCTTTTGAAAATGGAAGAAATCCCATAGAGAAAAGTCTTAACTACTCTTGGAAACACTGGACTTTGGGTGAAATGTCAGGCCCAATGACAAAGCGTCAAGAATCGGCAGAATGGAATTTAGAGTTGAAGTTCTAAGACTGGGTGAACTCTCTGAGAATGGGGAAGTAAGGAGGGAAGAATAGAGGTTTGAATATAAAAATGTCAATTCCCACAAGAGTACTGTCTAAAAAAAGAAACTATATGCAAATCTACTATTTATTGTTTTTAGAAACTTTTGTTTGCCCAGCAATTTAAAGCAATTCCATAATTTATTTGTTATACATCTTTTTCCTCTTTTTCCTTTCTCCAAAAGCAAAATACAGCATCTCAGCCAGGTCAAGAGGGGGACAAAGAAGGCCAAAAAGCCTTATTTTCTTGCTGTCCTCACTAATCCTGAGGCATGAGAACTAAAGGGAGGACTTGGAGGTTAATGGAAAGATGATGAAAAGAAAAAAAAATACAAAACCTAAGAAAATAAGAACAAGTTGCAAGAGAAACCTGAGCCAGAGTAATGAGAAGTTGAGCATAAGAGATGGAATTTTTAATAATATTTATTACTAATATATGAAAAGAGAGTAAGACCAATAGAGAGAATAAGAGAGATTATGGAAAAATGTGAGTGTGGTGTCTGAAAGAGCAAATTATCTTTTCATTACTGCATTTAAAAAATATGAACATTTCAGAGACTGAAATATGTTCTGTTTTTCTGGGGAATTATATTGTTAAGAGCCCATTATAGCTTCTTTCTTGAAATTAATATACTTGCAAGACCTAAGGAATCATGGCTAAAGATTTTGTAGCACAAATTAAAAAGCTTTTAATGAACATTATAGCTGAGTAGTGCCAGAGGTCAGAAGAGCATGGCCTTGAGCTGTATGAACATGTCTCAAAATCAGAAATGCTGGATCCACCTGCAGCCCAGACTAGCCTCAGGGTCTGTGGTATGCCTGGGCCATAATGGAAAGTGAGTGGATGGAGTGGTGAGAAATGTGGCTAAGGAGATCACCAGTGACAAGGTTATGTAGTCCTTGTCTGTAAGCCTGTTTAAGGAGTTTGGATTCTCTTGAAGAAGTAATGTGACCCATTCTCTGTTTTAGAATACTCTGGCTGAAATATGGTGATTGGATTGTTACCAACGTATGTGGAGGGGAGACAAATAATGTAGGTAAGAGAACTAGGATTAAAGTAGTGGAGATGGAAAGAAATGGTTGTATATAGGATCTATCTAGAATAACGGGTTGGGGTGAGGGACTGGGTGTAAACTGGAAGATTCAGGAATAATTCCTAGAACTCTCCTTGGTTTGAGCCATTGGGTGGATCCATTTGATCACTGAGAGAGGGAATCTGGGAGGACACACTGGGTCTGGAATATTAAACTTTTTAAAAATATTTTTTTTACTTGTAAAATACCTAGAATGTAAGTTTACCATCTTAATCTAAGTGTAAAGTTCAGTAGTGTTAAGTACATTTTTGTTAAGTAGTGTTAAGTACAACCAATCTGCAGAATCATATTCATCTTACAAAACTGAAACTCTATATCCATTAAACAACTCCCCATTCTTCCCTCCTTCAGCCTCTGGCAACCACTATTCTGTTTTCTGTTTCTATGAATTTGACTACTATAGGTGGATACATTACATAAGTAGAATCAAACAGTGTTTGTCTTTTTGCAATTGGTTTATTTCACTTAGCACATGTCCTCGAGATTCACCCATGTTGCAACATGCGTCAGAACTTTTTTCCTTTTTAAGGCTGAATGCTATTTTATTATATGCATACACCACATTTTGTTCATCCATTCAGCCATCGATGGACGCTTGGTTTGCTTCCATCTTTTGGTTATTATGAATAATGCTGTTATGAACACGGGTTTACAAATAGCTCTTTGAGATGCTTTCAATTCCCAGAAGTAAAATTGCTGGATCATATGGTAATTCTCTTTTCAATTTTTTTGAGAAACTGCCATTAAATTTCCCATAGCTGCTGTACCATTTTATATTCTCACCGATAGTGCATAAGGGTTCTAATTTCTCCACATCTTTGCCAACACTCATTATTTTCTTTCTTTTTTCTTTTTTTTTCAATAAAAGAAGTCTTCAAAGAACACTATGTTTATGGGAAAATTGTCCCAGAATAGCTAACAATGAGAAATATTCTCATAAAACTATTGGATAAGTAAGAAAAAAACAAAACTCTTTGAGTTTTGGGGCAAAACATAGAGTCACTTATAATGGGGAAAAAGTCATAGTTAAAAAATGCTTTTTTTACAGCAATATGTTATGTCAAAATAGAACATATACTATACTCAAGGAAAGAAATGTAAGTTAAGAGTTTTGTATTCTGCCAAACTGACAGCCATCAAGCATAAAGGCCATTGATACACTTATGAATATGTAAGGACTCAAGGAATATTGTTTCCAACATCCCTTTCTGAGGAATCTTCAAACAACTAAGGTGACTGGAGAACATTGACAATGTATCGATCTATGAGTATTGAATATACATTTACTTGTAAGACCGAGACTAAATAATAGAGTTAAGGGAAACAATTTATGTAGTTGATAGCAATGATCTGACAAAAATAATAGGAGATAAATGATACACATAGAAAATGTAGTATAAACTTGCTGATGGACTTATTGTTCTATCCTGGAATGAGCTGGAATTTCAAATTTGATGCTGGTGGGGAAGAGGAACAAAAGGTAACTAGCTAATTATTATCAGTATTGTTCTTAGTAGAGAACCCACAGTATGCATTCTAAATGACTAATGAAATTATGTATATTTCATGCACTTTCTTGTAGGAAAATTATGCATTTTTCTTATTTTACTTGACTCTGAAAGTAGCAGAAAAGAGCAAGATCTGCATTGCAAGATCAATTGCACCTTTCCTTCCTGCTTTGTAGGACACATAAACATTCCCCCAATCCTTAATTTGGTTTGGTTAACATGGTACATGGAATAATGTCCCCTCACCCTCAAGATGTCTACATCCTAATCCCTGGAACATGCAAACATGTTAGGTTATGTGGCAAAGAGAAATTAAGGTTGCACATGGAATTAAGGTTGCCCATCACCTGACTTAAAATAAGAAGATCGTTCTGGATTTGCAAAGTGGACCCAATGTAATTACAACAATCCTTAACAGGAGATGATGGAGACAGAAGATGACCAGAGAGTTAACAATCTGGGAAAGGGCTGGTCTGTTGTTGCTGAATTTGAAGATAGAAGAAGAGGGCCATGAGCTAGGAAATGCAGGCAGCCTCTAGAAAATGGAAAGGAGAAGGAACTGGACTCTCCCCTAGGGCCTCCAGAAAAGAATGCCACCCTAACATTTTTATTTTAGCCCAGTGAGACCCATTTTAGACTTCTTAGCTATAGAGCTGCAACCTAATAAATTTGTGTTATGTTAAGCAACTATATTTGTAGTTATTTGTTATAGCAACCATAGAAAACTAACACAGTTAGTTTAGATAAAATTCATCTTCATTGAGTTTATGTTGGTTATTGTGATTAGTGTTCAAAGTCCATTCTACCTTCCTTATAGTGCAGTGGATATCAAACTTTTTTGACTCTAGTCCGTGTGACCATTTTGAATCATAACCCAGTACACACACACACAATCCTCAAATAAAAGGTGTTGTAAAACAATCCTCTCTATTACATAGGAATATATTCTATTCTATTCTATTCTATTCTATTCTATTCTATTCTATTCTATTCTATTCTATTCTATTCTATTCTATTCTATTCTATTCTATTTAATTAAAAACCAATAGATTTCATAGCCCATTAAATAAGCTGATTTTATAATTCACAAGTAATTTACAATAGGGAATTTGAAAAAATACTCTTTTAATATGTCTACCTGGCTGGTGAAACTCTACTAGAGTGCTAATTTTTTTTTCTAGACTCTTTTGATAAGGGTCTAGATACACTGGCATGAAATTAGAGGTCACATTTCAACTTTTTTTCTTTCTCTTGTTTCTTCAGGAAAACGGAGTTGTGGAGACACTGGATTTTTCTACAGTGGAATTCTTGTGTCCAATCACTAGCTTTGTAGGTGTAGGGAGATAGGACTAGGAGCAGAGCAAAGACAGAGTTTTCTTGAAGTCAATGTTTCCAGTAGCAGCTTCCTGATTGCCCTATCTGTTAATTGTGGCAAAGGAAACAGTTCTCTTGGCAGGTCAGTTCTGAAGTGATTTTATGGGAGCCATTCTTCATAGTCTAACCTAGAACCACCAACGATTTTGTAAACACTCCAATTTTTTAAATTAAATTAAACTCCTTTCTTTCTAAAGTAATTTCTCTCTTCTACAAATCATAACCAAGGCAATATTATAACTCTGTGGGTGTAATCAGTGAGAAGATCCACAGGCAGATCACATCTACATATCCTGGATGGCACTAGACCCGAGGGTCATCATAAGGTGCAGTCATATCAGAGATTCAGAATCTTCCTCTTTTGAGCAAATCTGACTTTGAGTGACTATTGAGCTTTCGGAGGTGACAATGAATTCTTTATGGTCTTCATCTCTTTGTTGAGTACTTGAAATTACGGCTGTTACTATAGGCCATTAGAAGATAGTTACTTTGTATGATATGTTTGATTGAAGTTGGGATATGTTTTTTAATTCTGAGATGATTTTTTTGCATTCTTTGGTTTTTGAGAACCCTAAGGAACAAGGTTTTTTAAAAGCACGGGTTGACTCTACATGCAAGTACACATACATATGAAAAATATTTAACTACTGGGATGACTCAGTCACTGACAGACACTAGGCAGCTGAGCCAGTGTCCCACAGGCTGACCACCAGCTTTGTTTACTAATGACACACAGCTTGTCCAGAAAGAATGAAGTTTGTTTACAAAATACAAGATAATATCAATGTAAACCTAGAAAGGTAAAAAGTTTTGGCCAAAGGAAAGAAATTTGGAATGGTGAGATGAAGCCGGGGGAGAAATGAATATGTAACATGTGTAAGTATAAGATATTAGGCATTTTTTAAGGGCCAGAAGGAAAAAGAGGGTGTCTTTCATCCTACTCCACCAGAGGGCACTGACCCTGTAAGTTTTGTATTTGAGGTCAGTCATATTTTCCATAAACCAGATTGACCATCTCTATATTTTAATTATGATTAGTTAAATAAATCTTTAGAAAAATTCAGAGCAGTTTTTTATTTCCCAATGCAAAAATTTCTCTGAACCCTCTCTTTTCCCTCAGGGAAGAGGGAAGAATAAATGAGACATGACTCCTCTGAACAGAATGAGCATGTTTGAATTCAACTTCATATGGCAGACTGTCTCTGAGTCACGGTAACCACTTAAGCATCATGCAGTTTAGTAATAAAACCAGAGTCTGGTTTTCAGCTTCATTCTCTTAACTAGCTACAGATGACTTCTAATAATCATTAGGCTGACCACTCCATGCACTCTTTCTCTTATCAACCTAACATATACATGTTTGCTTTGTAGAATTTTACTTAGCTCCTATTTTCTTTGAAATACTTGGCTTGAAATACTTGCTGTGGGGAAAAATTTTAATAAAGAATAAATAAAGTTAGCTCCTCTATACTGGGGGCTCCAAATAATACTTAAAGAGTTAATATATGAAGAAAGGGGCTGGCATCTAGCAAGTGCATTTACTATTATGCTGTTCAAAAGTAACTATTAGAAATATTTCTCATTCCCCATATGAGTTTTCATATTCAAGGGCTAAATGGTTAAAGATACAGGATCACTTACAATTCCAGCAAATTCATTACAGCTGTTTTGCTCTTCGAACAAATGTCAAAAAACAGTACAACTTTAGTCTGTTAACTGCTAATCTCCCAAGTAGTTGAAACAAGAGAATCTGCAGAGCTTAGATTTTAAGCCTGAAACCAGAGATTAATGACAAATGCTTTTTTCTTTTTTTTTACCCAGGTATTTTCCTCAGGAGAAATCATCAGCCCTATGGCTACTGGAAAATCCTAGCAATTAAAATATAAAAAGGTCGCCCAAGGAGAGTCTTCCAAGGAGAGGACTGCATGTTTAGTTTTGAGCAGAATCACATAAACCCCCTTGAGAACATTTGAGTGAAATTGACTCAGATTTCTTGCTAATGTTAATAATAATAAATAATAGCAACCACAGCCAACATTTATTGAAAACTTAATTATGTGTCAGATGCTGTGCTAAGTATGCAAGTTTGTTGCATTATGTAATCCTCACAACTACCTTATGAAGAAAGTACAGGTTTTACAGGTAATGAAACTGAATTCAGAGAAGTTCAATAATTTGCCAAAAGTCTCACTTATATTGTGGTAGAGCAGATTTCTAATCTAAGCAATCTAACTCCAGAACCCCTTATAACTTCTATATGTCCTGCCTTCTGCACCCATATAGCTGAACAAACATGAATCGAGCAATTTCCTGCTGTAGCTTCTGGGTTGACTAAATGATTCATGATCATTGGATCACATATGAAACCTATTTACTGTAACCAGAGTTGGTAGTTGATAGGTTAATCTAAAATGTCCATCAGAGTGGAAGAATTGTGACAAATGATAAATGCATTCAATCAGATTCTTTTTGTGTTTTTGGGACAGCTTTTTTTTTTCTTTTTTTCAAAATAAAGATTGTTTAGGAATTACATTAGATTTCAAAATAAATCTTTGATTTCTTAAAGTAATAATATCAAGAATCTAATTTATCTTAAATATTCAGTTTTACTTAAAATATTATGATTCTACATACATTCATACAATTACTTTTAAAAAAGGTTTTACAATCTTTTTTACAATTTATAGATTAAATTATCCTAAGCATTTAAAAATATCACTAATAAATTCTTTTAAAAGAATTTTGAGAAAAACTTTGCTTAAAGTACTCAAATAACTCTATAGTCTAATGAAATAAAGTACAAATATGGTAAATTCTGAGTTATCTTAACATTCGAATAGTATTACCAAACAAAAATTTTTATATATTTACACTAAAATTCAGACAAATAAATCAATTAATGATATATATTTTTTATTGTGGCAAAACACAAATAACATATTACCATTGTAACCATTTTTAATTATATAGTTCACAAATATTAAATATATTTACATTGTTGTGCAATCATCACCACCTTCCATTCCCATAACAATTTTAGTCTTGTAAAACTGAAACTCTATACTCATTGAACAATAACTTTCTATTTTCCCCTCCTGCAACACCTGAAAACTACCATTATACTTCTGTCTTTATGGTGTTGACTACTCTAAGTATCTCATATAAATGTAATCATATAGTATTTGTCTTTTTGTGACAGGCTTATTTCACTTAACATAATGTCCTCAAGGTTCATTCATGTTGTAGCATATTACAGAATTTACTTTCTTTATGAAGCTGAACAATATTCCACTGTATGCATATACCACATTTTGCTCATAAATTTATTCATAGATGGACATTTGGCTTGCTATCATCTTTTACTATTAACAATAGTTAATAGTGTTGCTATGAAGATAGATGTACAAATATTTCTTTAAGACTTCCCTTCCAAATTTTGGGGGTACATACTTAGAAGTGAAACTACTGGGTCATATGGTAATTCTGTTTTTAGTTTTTGAGGAAGCTGCCATACTGTTTTCCATACAGTCTGAATCAGTTTACGTTTCCACCAATGGTGCACAAGGGTTCCAATTTCTCTACATCCTCACCAATACTTGTTGTTTTCTTTTTTTTTTTCCTTATAATAGCCATCTTAATGGATGTGAGGTGGTATCTCACTGTACTTTTAATTTGCATTTTCCTAATGATTAGTGATGTTGAGTAACTTTTCATGTGCTTATTGGCCAAAGATATTATAAGAAATAAAAAGTACAGATCAATATCCCTCATAACATAGATACAAATATTCTTAACAAATTATCAGCAAACTTAACTCAGCTATAAAACTACATAGAGTTTATGTAACTATGAAAAGACTAATACACCATGACCGATTCCAAGAATTAAGGTTGTCTTAACATCTGAAAATCAGTTAATTTAAGACACCATATTACAGGAATAAAGTACAAAACCATATGATGATCTAAAACACACACACACACACACACACACACACACACAGAAAAAGCATTTGACAAAATTCAATACCCATTTATAATGAAAACTCTTAACAAACTAACAGTACAGGGAAACTTCCGCCACCTGATGAAGGGCATTTGTCAAAAATCTACAACTACTAACATATTTAATAGTGAAAGACTGTCAACATCTGGACTAAAAAGGAAGGAATAAAAGAGTATTATAAGATATTAAAGTACTATGCTAAAGCATGATCCTATATGTACAAAATCCTAATGAAGCTAAAAAGAAAACTGCTAGTACAAATAACCAAGTTTAGAAATGTTGATTCTGGGAAACATGGAGGAGAGAGAGAGATCCTCAGATCTCTCCCCTTGAAACAACAATAAGCTGAACATCTAAAACTCAACAAAAAACACCCAAACTGCACACCAGCACATCTGAGCATGATTATCCATGCATAAGAACTGCCGCAGGTCAGAACCTTGGGTGTCTGGCAGTGGACTGGGAGAAATAAAGAAGCTGCCTCTTGCAGCTGCTGGAGCTCCTTGTAGGGGGAGGGGGAGAGGAGAAGGTGCGGTGACCTTCCTGATTAGCCCTCCCTGGAAGTGCTGGGACTTCTACGCAGCCGGCAACAGGGCCCAGTCATCAGGGCAGAAAGCAGAAAAGCAGGACAGGACCACAAAGAAACAACAGTTGATTTTTAATGGCCTCAACCGAGGCTGAACTGCAACCCCCAACCCCCAACCCAAAGGGCTTCTCCCCTCATGCCCTTTGAGACCAAACAGTGCGGAGCCCCAGAGGAATCGGAGAAAATGCTGCCAAGACTGAAGCTACCTCTCACAGCCTCTGGATCTCCCTGCATGAGGAGGGAGAGGGATAAATGTGTGGTGACTTCCCTGAACAGCTCTGCCTGGAAGTGCTGTGAGTTCCACGCAGCTAGAGGCAGGGCCCAGTCATCAGGGAAGAAGGCAGAGAAACGGGGATGGCAGAAAAGTGGAGACACCAGAGAAACAACAGTTAATTTTTACTAGCTGTGGTTGCAAAGCTGAGGCTGAGTCGCAGCCCCCAACTCCCAACCCAGAGGGCCTCTCCCCC
The DNA here is from genome assembly GCA_028627145.1 of Eidolon dupreanum. NCBI lineage: Eukaryota > Metazoa > Chordata > Mammalia > Chiroptera > Pteropodidae > Eidolon > Eidolon dupreanum. The sequence goes on from CM053509.1 coordinate 74,133,281, forward strand.
ATACCCTCCAAGACCGATCACCGCGGAGACCCAAGGGAATCTGAGCAAACGCTGCCAAGGCTGTCGCTGACACTGACAGGGAAAGAAATTGAGGATAGCGAGTGTGATGAAATATCTACAAGAAAATTTAAAAAGTGTTATTAAGACTTTTTATAAAGCAGGGATCCAATAGGCTTAGACGCCACCTACTGGAAACCAAAAGAAAAGCGCCTTCTTTGCAATAGGTGAAAGAGAGACCTTTATCTAATAAATCTTATTTCTGGAAAAACATCAAAATACACTTCCATTAACGCCCAGGCAGAGAAATAGTCCGTTAAACACCATGAACAACCAAGGTGACAAGGCATCTCAGAAAAAAAGGGGAAAATCTTCAGAAAGTAAGCTTATAGACATAGAAATATGCAACTTAAATGACAGAGAATTCTGGATGGAACTTCTGAAAACACCTAGTGAGATCCAAAATGAGTCATATCAACAATTTCAGGAATTGAAAAAACAACTAAATGAGCAGAGCAAGGAGATTGAAACCCTCAAAAAGAACAGAATAGATCTTCTGGAGATAAAAAAACAAAAACAAAAAACAAACAAACAAACAAACAAAAAAAAACCACAACAACAACAACAACACTGCAAAAGTTGTAAAATTAAATAGCAAGCTTGAGAAATAGAGTTGATCAAATGGAGGGAAGGATCAGTGATATCGAAGACAAAAATCTAGAAATAAATCAGAAGGAATAAGAGAGAAATCAAAGAATGAAAAATAATGAAAGAGAAATACAAGAACTAGCTGATACCATCAGGAGAGGAAACATAAGAATAATGGGAATTACTGAGGGTAAGGAAAAGAAGCAGGGACTAGAAAGAATTTTCAGACAAATAGTTGGCAAGAATTTCCCAAATCTAAGGTATGAGCTTGAACTTGGAATTCAGGAAGTCAACAGAACACCCGATTATCTCAATCCAAAAAAGCCTTCACGAAGACACATTGTAATAAAGTGACCAAGAAGACATAACACTTATTAATATCTATGCTCCCAATCAGGGAGCTTTGAAATATGTAAAGCAATTACTAACAGAACTAAAGTTAGAAACAGACCAAAACAACTACTGTAGTAGGGGACCTAAATACCACACTGTTGGATATGGACAGATCATCCAAATAGAAGATTAATAAGGAAATCATATCCTTAAATGACACATTAGACCAACTGGACATAATTGACATTCACAGAGCCTTCCATCCCAAAACAGTTGCTTATACATTCTTCTCTAGTGCACATGAAACATTCTCAAGGATCGACCACATACTGGGACACAGAGATATTCTCAACAAATACAAGAGGGTTGAAATCATGTCAACCATATTCTCTGATCATAATGCTTTGAAACTAAAGATCAACTGCAAAAAGAAAGCAGGAAGAACCACAAATACATGGAGATTAAACAACATGCTACTGAAGAATCACTGGGTCAGAGAAGAAATAAAAAGAGAGATCAAGAGATACATAGAAATGAATGATAATGATAGCACAAAATATCAAAACTTTTGAGACATGGTAAAAGCGATCATAAGAGGAAAGTTCATATCATTACAGGCCTATCTCCAAAAACAACAACAAGCTCAAATAAATAACTTAACACTTCAATTTAAAAAACTAGAAAAGAAAGAATAAATGAAACCTAAAGTCAGTAAAAGAAAAGAAATAATCAAAATTAGAGCAGAAATAAATGAAATTGAAATTAAAAAAATAGAAAAAATGAATGCAGCAAAGAGCTGGTTTTTAGAGAAGGTTAATAAAATTGACAAACCCCTGCCTAGACTCACTAAAAAAAAAGGAGACAGGACACAAATGAACAAATTCAGGAATGAAAGAGAGGAAATTATGACTGACATTGCAGAAATACAAAGAATTATACAAGAATACTATGAAAAGTATATAACACCAAATTTAATAACTTAGAAGAAATGGACCAGTACTTAGAAAAATACAACCTTCCTAGACTTGATCAAGAAGAACTGGAAAATTTAAATAGACTGATCAGTAGTATAGAAATAGAAACAATCATCAAAAACCTACCAAAAAATAAAAGCCCAGGACCAGATGGCTTCACCAGTGAATTCTACCAAACATTCAAAGTTTAATATCTATTCTCCTCAAACTCTTCCAAAATATTGGAGAGGAGGCAATACTTCCTAATTCATTTTATGAGGCCAATATTACTCTGCTAACAAAACCTGGTAAAGATAACACACAAAAAAGAAAACTACAGACTAATATCTCTCATGAACACAGATGTAAAAATCCTAAATAAGATGATAGCAAACTGAATACAGCAACATATTAAAAAGATTATACACCACAATCAAGTGGCTTCATCCCAGAGGCACAGGGATGGTTCAACATACGTAAATTGATTATTTTGATACACCACTTAAACAAATTAAAAAATAAGAATCATAATATCATATCAATAGATGCAGAAAAAGCCTTCAACAAGATACAGCATCCATTTATGATTAAAACACTTAACAAAATCGGTATAGAAGGAAAGTACCTTAACATAATAAAGGCCATATATGATAAACCCTCAGCCAACATTATGCTTAATGATAAAAAACTAACCTTTCTTGTAAGATCAGGAACAAGGCACTGTTATTCAATATAATGCTGGAGGTCCTAGAGAGTGCAATCAGACAAGATAAAGATATAAAAGGCACCTAAATAGGAAACGAAGTCAAACTGTCCCTATTTGTGGATGACATGGTTCTCTATATAGAAACCCTAAAGACTCCAAAAAAAACCAAAAAAAAAAACCAAAAAAAAAAAAACACTACTAGAAACAATAAGCAAATACAGTAAAGTTTCTGGATACAAAATCAATGTTCAAAAATCCATAGCTTTCCTATATTCTAATAATGAAGTGTCAGAAAAAGTAGTAGAAAAAATAATTTCTTTTGCAATTTCAACAACAAAAAAATAAAATACTTAGAAATAAATTTAATGAAATGCATGAAGAACCTATATAATGAAAACTATAAGACCTTATTAAAAGAAATCAAAGAAGATACAAAGAAATGCAAAGATATTTTGTGTTCTTGGATTGGAAAAATCAACATAGTTAAAATGACCATATTACCTAAAGCATTATACAGATTTAATGCAATCCCCATCAAAATCCCATTGGCATTTTTTAAAGAAATAGAACAAAAAATCATCACATTTGTATGGAAGCACAAAAGACCCCAAATCGTCAAAAAAATGAGGCTGGAGGTATCACTCTGCCTGACTTCAAATTATACTACAAAGTGACAGTAATCAAAACAGCATGATATTGGCAGCAAAACAGACACATGGACCAGTGGAACAGAATCGAGGGTCCAGAAGTAAACCCATATTTATATGGGCAAATAATTTTCAACAAAGAAGCCAAAACTGTACAGTGGAGAAAGGAAAGCCTCTTCAATAAATGGTGCTGGGAAAACTGGAAAGCCACCTGCAAAAGAATGAAACTTGACTGTTGTCTATTACCACACACCAAAATTAACTCAAAATGGATTAAGCGCCTGAATATAAGACCTGAAATAATAAAATGTGTAGAAGAAAACATAGGAATGAAACTCAAGGACCTTGGACTTAAAGAGGATTTTATGAATTTGACCTCAAAGGCAAGGGAAATAAAAGCCAAAATAAATGAATAGAACTACATCAAACTAAAAAGCTTCTGCTCAGCAAAAGAAACCGTGAACAAAGTAAAGAGACAATCATCTGAATGGGACAATATATTTGCAAACAATGCCTCCAGTAAAGGCCTAATATCCAAAATATATGAAGAACTCATGCAACTCAATAACAACAACAACAACAACAAAAAACAAATGATCCAGTCAAAAAATGAGCAGAGGGCCTGAACGGACACTTCTCCCTAGAGGACATACAAATGGCCAACAAATATATGTAAAGATGCTCAACATTGTTAGCTATTAGAAAAATGCAAATAGAAACCACAATATGATACCATCTCACACCTGTTAGAATAGCTGTTTTCAATTGACAAGTAATAAATGTTGGAGAGGATGCAGAGAAAAAGAAACCCTTATACACCGCTGGTAGGACTGCAAATTGGGACAGCCATTATGGAAAACAGTATAGAGTTTCTGCAAAAAACTAAGAATTGATCTATCATATGATTCAGTAATCCCTCTACTGGGTATTTACCCCAAAGACTTGAAAACTTATATCTGAAAAGATATTTGCACACCGATGTTCATAGCAGCATTTTTCACAGTGGCCAGGACATGGAAGCAACTGAAGTGTCCTATGATAGATGACTGGTACATATATACAATGGAATATTACTCAGCCATAAGAAGAGATGAAATGCTGTCATTTGTGACAACCTGCATGAGCCTCGAGATAATCATGCTAAGTGAAATAAGCCAGACATAAAAGGTTGCAAATCACACGATATCACTTATATGTGCAGTATAAACCATAAAGCAACAAATGAACAGAACAAACAGAGACTCACTGACATGGACTATAGACTAGTGCTTACCAGAGAATGGGGGTGGGGGAGGGGGGAGGTAGATGCGGTAAAAGGGGTCAAATATAGGGTTTAGGGGGAGGGTGAAGTGGGTAAAGGAGATCAAATATATGGTAGCTGAAGGAAACTGGACTTTGAGTGGTAAACACGCCACAGAATATACAGACATCAAATCAGAATGTACACGTGAAAATTATATTATATAGTTGTAATGACAAATGTTACTCCAATAAACTTAATAAAAAAAAAAGAAATGTTGTAGGATACAAGGTCAACACACGCAATCAATTGTATTTCTGTGCATTGGTAAAAAAATCTGAAAATGAAATTAAAATTCAATTCATAATAGCATTAAAAAGAACAAAACTCAATAATAAATTTAATGAAAAAAATCGAGTTTTATATACTGAAAGGTATAAATCATTGCTGAGAAAAATCGAAAAAGATCTAAATAAATGGAAAGAAATTCTATGCTTCTGTATTAGAAGACTTATCCTATCAAAATTCCAAGTGTTCTTATATAAATTAACAAGTCACTCTTAAAATTTATTTGGAAATACAATAGACCTAAAATAGCTGAACATTTTTGGATAAGAAAAAGATTGGTGGATTTAATTCAACTGGATTTCAAAACTTATAAGCTATAGCCATCAAGACAACTTGATATTGTTATAAAGATAGGCGTAGATCAATGAAACAGAGTTGAGGTCCAGAAATAAACTCTTATTCTTATAGTCAATTGATTTTGGAAAAGATTCCAAGCATTTTAATAAAGAAAGTATCTTTTCAACAATGATGCTGAGATAATTGAATATTCTCATGCAAACAATAAAACAAAAAACCTTAGACCTTTACTTCACACACAGACAAAAATTAACTCAAAATATATCATAGACCTACATATAAAAGTTAAAACAAAAAAATTCTAGAAGAAAACATAGGAAAAAATCTTTGTTATTTTTAGGCAAAGTGTTCTTAGACACAAAAATAAATGAAAGCCATTAAAAAAAGAAATTGATCAACTGGATTATATTAAAATTAAAACCTCTGTGTTTCAAAAGATACAACTACAAAATTAAAAAGACAAGTTACCTCCTGGGGAAAAATATCTGCCAATTATAGATCAGATAAAGGACTTGTATCCAGATTAAATAAAAAACTCTTACAACTTAATAAAAAGAAGACAAACAACCAAATTTACAATGGATAGATTCAGAAGTGGTCCTAATTAAGCTTTTATAAAAAAAGCTTATAATGTACCAGCCATCTGCAGAAAGATCTATTGGGGGTTGTTGCAAGGATCAAATAAGATCAGGCTTGTAAAAGTGCTTAAAATTAGTAAAGGATTACAAATATTTAAGGCATTTCACTTAAAATCCTAACAAAGAATGTACCACTTGAATCAGGTAGATAAAGATATTAGCTTTAATGTCTACAGTTAGAAATTGAAAGACTTCTCTTATTTGGAATAAAACTAGAGCTTTTCTACCTCTGCTCATCTATTTAGTTTGCTTCCTTATGATTGTTGTCTGAAGCATGGACTGATATTGCTGTGTTGGCTAGAGGACCACACATTCCATTAGCTGACCCGGTCATTGTATTGCAGCAGACTTGGTAAAGTCTGACTTCTACAGTGAGGGATAAGGCACAAAGGGAGGAACAGTTAGATGTCTTGATCTGGGGAGAGTGGCACATTATTTATCTCAGATCTATGCTCTTAACTGCCACTCTTACTTCTCAGGAAAGAGCTGAGCCCTATGAAGATTCCCCAGATATCTAGGAGCTTGGAGACAACTGGCTTGAATATCATTATGTCTTACTTTGAGTGAAATGACCATGTATGTGTGTTTATTTCCAGTTGTTCATCCTGCCTAACTAGAACACAGAGTTTTGAACCAATTTGTTTCTCAGGTTTAAAGAAAGAGAGCAAGTGGCAGATTTTGAAGTGAAAAGTACATCAATGCCTATCTTTTAGAATAGGTATTGTTGGGTTAAAAATGAAATGCAGGCATGGGAGTGAATGCTCCTCAGCCTTTTTTCTTAACAAAGAAGAAATGCGTCTAATTCAAACTAATACAAATTTGGCAATAAACATGATTACTAAAACCTGTTCACTTTATACTCATTAAGAGAAAGCAGCATGACAACAGTTGCTCAATTTATAGCAATAAACCTCTTCATAGCAACTAAAATGTAAGAGTCAGCCTATCTTTGTAAGCAACTTCTTTCAGCCTGGGACTATTGATTTAAGCTAAGCAACATGATGAGATGCTTAAGGTAAACACCATGATGAGATGCTGGTAAACATGCAGACATGCTCGAATGAGGAAACAAAGTGATGAAAGTGATTAAAGCATGGCACAAATGGCTTAGAGAAGTGGAACAAGATTTTTCTTTAGTACATTTATCAGGCATAGAGTGGATCTAGATAATGGGACTACTCACTGAATTATTGTCCACTATTACCAGAGTTTTGATTTTGGGAATATCTACAAGGCACAAACACATTTGATAAAAGAAATTGATGTTTAGATTCATTTTACATTTTGACAGTATAGAAAATGGATTTGTATTATTTGACCTACTTTCTGAAGAGGAGGATGCACTTTCTTCTTAATATTCAGTGTGCTTATACTTGAACTTGATGTAACCAGCAATAATATTCCAGTAGCCATTGGAAGGAGAACTCCTGGTTTTTGAAACTTACCTGCTATTGATCCACAAAGTATCTGCCCATTTTCCTTTACCTACAACAGTTTGCTTATAAAAATGGAGTAGTTAAAAATCATACATAATATTGATTATGGGCTAAAAGTGAGTTAATAAAATACATTTAGAGAATTCAGGATTAACTGAAAACATACGTGCATGTTCATTTTACTCATAAAGTTAATAACACTCAGGCTAGTTTTCTTCAATAAGATGTGAATATAAAGAGTTACTTGATTTTTTTTTTGTCTTTATACAAAAACTCTTTCAGTCGCAACTTTGAGTCTCAAATATGTGACAGGCAGTGTGAAAATCCTTTCCTTATTTAGTTTTAGGGAACTGTCCTAACAGATCATAAATGAATGTATTTTAAATACTGATCACAAGGCACAAACTACAAAATCTTTTGGTTGAACTATATGAGATTGCCATATTTGACCACTATTTACTTATAAAATTAGCAAGTTCATAAGCTTTAATATACACACACGTAAAACATCAACTAAACAAAACTCCTTTGCATTTACAGTCATATTTTTTTCTATATTATGTTCATTGCTTATTTCTGTCTACTTCATGATTGAATGGAGTATGGCTGAGTTAACTATTGCTTCACAACAAACCACTACAGAACCTCAGTGGCACGTAACAATAAACACACAAGACATTCTGCATATGCGCCAGATCTTCTGGTCTGCTTTACGTATCTCTTAATTTCCTTGGCCCATGGCATTCTCAATGCCTGTCCTTGTCAGGACAGTGTCAGAGGTACAAGAGGGCAAGCAAAATATACAAGGCTCTTTAAGTCCTAGACATGGAATTAGCACAACGTCACTTCTAATATCCCATCCTAGGGCATAGGTATAAGAAGGAGGTGAAGAATTGAGGTCAATAATACAATCTCCACAATGGGCTAGCATTAAAAAAGCAACATGTTATCTCTTTATGTCACTGAAGGTTGCTGGAAAGGTGCTTTTCTGTAAAGAAAGGAAAACATCATCATTGTCATCATCATCACCACTATGATCTCAAACACTAATGTTTTCTATACGATAAGCATTCTCCTAAAAGCTTCACATTTGATTTTTGTAAGAACTCTGTGAGGTAGTCACTATTACTATCCATAATTTACAAGTTAAGAAAACTGAGGAACAGAGAAATTAGTAAAAATGCTCATCGCTTTCCAGGAAATAAAGAGTATCTGGGTGAGTTTTAGACTGTGCTATTCTAATCACAGATTCATGTGTTAGAGGATGTGGCCATGTTTTAAGAGATTTTAATTTCTTATCAGGGCACTTATCTTCCTTCTAAGTCAGGAGTCCCCAAACCTCAGGCCACTGGTCCATGGCCTGTTAGGAACCACACCCCATGGCAGGAGGTGAGCGGTGGGCAAGCAAAGCTTCATCTGTATTTGCAGCCTCTCTCCAGCACTAGCATTACCACCTCAGCTTTACCCCAGATCATCAGGCATTAGATTCTCATAGGAGCCCCAATTCCTGGTGCCAAAAAGGTTGGGGACCACTGCCACAGAGAGGAGGAAAAACTGCAATGCTGTGGTCATAGTGCATCAATGGGCTTCTGTTGGTTACTGCTCCAATTCAGTGGGTTAGTCAATCAGGAATTTATTGTTCTAGAATGTTTAGAGCATTTTTTTTTTTTTTTGGCCTGAGAATGAGAGAATAGGACTTACCACTCACCATTGTTCCTTTCCTTCTTAATGATTGTTTTGTTCACCTATATATTTATCATTTTAGCACACTGGTAGGGTTCCACTTAAACATCTTGCCAAAAGACTTCTATATACCTTTTACAGCCAATAAATTAATACAGCCACTAGTCCTACCTGCCATACTTAACCCTTGGCTCTTTAGAACATGCTGAGTTTCCCTTTGGCTGCAGGAGTAACTTTGCCCAAAGAGAACCAGAGAGCTAGGGCCAAGGTGGAGTCGAAGGAAAAATGGATTCCTGAAGAATTCATTTCCATTTAAAACCTAGGCAAAAAAATACAGGCTAAGTCCAGTCTAGTGTGGGAAAATACTCTCAGTACTGTATTCAAAGAAGAATCAAGGCCTAAAGGGATATACGGTATTATATTCATTCACATAACTTTTGGTATATTCTTATACATCATTAATTGCTACAGGACTTCAAAGAATCCTTGAATTTATTTTTTAAATGTGCTACCCCAATTTTTTAACTCAATTTTTTCTTCACACAAATCCTTCATATTAAAAGATTTTTGCTGGGCCAGCTCCTAGAGCCACTGAGAAAATGAGGCTCAGGACTCCTTGTCTCAGTGCTGTGTTTCAGGTCTTACCTGGGAATTTGATCTTGCCATTCCCATCATTTACAGGGTGGGTAACACAGACTTCACTTGGAAAGGAATGCTGTGACATTGCAGAGTAATAATCAAGAGCTCATCTTTCCAAGTTCCTTCCCAACCATCGCGGAGGTATCACTCACTAGAAATGTTTAAGAAGTGCATTTGAGAATGCAATCCCTTTGAGGAGTCATTCTGGTCAGAAACTTTTGGGCTTCCCAGCTTTAACTGCAATGATATTTACTAGATTACAAGCTCTCATCTCACTAGGGAGTGGAGGTGCTATTGATCTCATTCGTCACAAACCCCCCACACCTAGTATGGGTCTTGGCCAGCAGAAGGAGTGAGACAAAGGCTGCCGTAAAGCCTTGTCTTTTCCTCAGCATTGATTACTTTGGCAAAACATACATGAATTTTTATTTAAAAATGTTTATTAACTTTCTGTTATGGGCTGGGCACTATGCTAGACATTGGAAATAAAAAGGTAATGAGAGAAGCATGATCCCTAACATCCTAGAGTTTGGGGGATGAACAGTGACAATCATCAATAAACTGAAAATAAAGTGATATATAAATAAAATAGCTTCAGATTGTGATCTGTGCTAAAGAGAAGCCGGGGGAGCTGAGATAGGGAATAACTGGCTGAGGGAGAATTAAAGAGGAGGTGGTCACACTTACTCTTCATGCTTCCTTTTGAGGGGTCTGTAAACATGGCCCCCTTCCTCATGCTAGATAAGAAATAATCTAAAAGAGTTGCTTTAGCCCATTTTGCATTTAGAAAAAAAAGTACATTTAGCTGCCGGCATTAATTTAATTTTACATAAACATTCTCTTTGAGGCTGAAGTAAATCTGATTGGTTTTCAATGTGAAAATAAAATATAAATACTGTTCTTGGATTTATTTCTAAACAGAACTTGTCTCTAATCCTAATGTAATGGAAATGTGTACACAAATCAAATTCATCAAATGAATCTTTGACTAACAACTGGTCGAGAACAATGTTACATCATGTATAAGAATGCTACGTTTTTTTAGGATTTGACATTTTCAGCAACCAAACTAGTAAAAATAGAACACTACAAATAGATCGATGTCATTTGTTTCCAAAGACTATTGACATACTAGAGCACTGCAAAAATAAAAATAAAAGCAAGATAGTTCGTGACAAACTTTGGGGGTAAGGTTAGGACTGTAGTCTGTGAGTCTTGGGATAAATGCTGCAGCCACAAGTGCCGCTGGCAAGTATTCTTGTGGCAAATGGGATGTGGTTTAAAAAATGATGGATGAAACCATGGTTCATGTACAAGTTTCTCTGGAGACCTTGACATTTTGCTCTCTAACTTCCAGACAGAGCCTTGGCTTTCCTACGAGCTGGGGTCCTATTAAGCTGACAAAAGCTTTTCTTCAACTTAAATGACTTATGGTACAGAGATGATGCCTTCTGTAGAAATGTTCCTGAAGGTTCAGTTATTAAAAGAAATATGATTTAACTAGAACATGTTATGTTCTTAGTTTTTAATATTATTTGTATGTGCTTCACTCTGAAGCTAGTTTTACACAGAAGCACCCCTCTACTGATCATAACATGACTAATTAAATCTTTCTTCCCAGAAGAATTTTAAGCAATTTGGTTTAGGGCTCTAGACTTACAGAAGACAAGTAAAATATTTGTTGGTTGAGTGCTGTGACATCTGAACTTGAAGAATTAAACCAATGTGCTATAGTCTGGATATACCATCTTTGGATGGGCTACTAGTAAACTTATATTTTTACAAATTCTTCTCTGAGAGATGTCTTCAACAAAGAGTGTGAGTGTGCACTCATGCTGTTTTTTGGGAATATCTACTATCCACAAAAGAAAAAAAAATGGAAGAAAATTTAAGACAATTTAAAAAAACATAGTGAGCTGATTTTATAACCCCTTTCTTCTAGGGAGTGGAATTTAGGATATTTCTTTTAATATGAGCCTCTGGGTTGTGCTAATGGTTGGACACATACTGTGTTGCCAATTGAGAGTGTCCACTGATATGTAGCTAAGCTCACAGGGCAGTGCAGGGAATCATCAGGAAATCATCAGGGAATGGAAACTGAACTATAAACCAACACCCAGTCCCCTTCCTCATTTGAACATAGGCTGAAAGTGGAGAGCCTTACTAAATGAAGAGCCTGTCTACTTAGGGTCTAAATGAAGAGGAGAAATAAGCTTGGCCCACTTTTCCTACACATAAGGTGGTCTCCAGCTCATAAAGAAAGCCCTGTCTCTCCTTACCCACCTGCAAGGGGTTCATTGACAGAATGTCTCTCTTGCTTCATGATCAGCCCAGATAGCTCATAGAAGCACCAGTTTTTCAACAGCTAGAGAAAAGAGAAGGGCAGAGATGGAAGAAGCCAGTAAACATCCTGACAATGATTTTTCGTCCTTTCTTTTTACCTCCCTCCCTCCTTCTCATCCTCTCTCTCTTGTTTCCTTTGTTCAAAAGTATGTTTACAAAAGTATGGCTTTCCTACCTGCTCTTGTCATCTCTTGGAATTGAGCAAGGCTTTCAGTGATAAGATATTGCTGGCAAATTGAACTTGGTACCTTGTTCCAATTTCGTTGCTGCACCAACAAAGCGATGTATTGAATTTCTCTTCTCAAAGAGATGAGCAGTAGGTCCCAGCAGCCAGGCTGATAGATGTCAATAAACTGTTGAGAATTTCAGTTAAAGCAACTTCCAGCAAACTGGGACCAAGTCCAGGATAAACTTTTATGTTTCTTTGGAATTTCAGGAATCTTTAGATGTCTATAATGGAATAGATGGTGAGGGTTGGTTTTTGACTTTTTTTGTTCCTTGAGTAGTTTATCAAATAGTAAAAACCTCTTATACAGTTTCGAAGGTGAACTCGTTTTTCTATCCCTTTTCTTGATCACACACAAACTCTGGGAAATGATAAGGATAACTTGATTAATACTGTATTAATCACTCCCCTGGGAGTGAAGATTTCACTTCAGAACATGCTGTCAAGGACCAAGATGCTGCTTTCTAAGAAGATCCCAGGTAAGGCTGCTGCCGCTGCCCCAGGACCACACTTTGAGAAACACGAGGCTATGATGTTTGAATACCTATGCTTTAGAATGGACTCTGGAGGGTGAATTCCTACTTTTCAAGGAGTTTACTATTGCCAGATTCAACTTGAAAATGTGTCCTTAAGTGATGCTGAGGGAATTGCCTGTGGTGAAGCTTTGCAAATTAGCTTGAAAGATAACAAACTGAATACTCGTGGACAGTCTGCCCACAACTAAAGACTGCTTACAGGCTGAAGTTGCTCATTGCCTTTATAAATCTTGTCTTTTTTTGATATGGTGAAAGCATGAAGAACCATGAGGGAAGCTATGACCATAAATTCAATGGCAAAGGATGTCCCAGTTAACAGGATGCCCGTGGCTGGGACTTCGTATTCCTGCCAATGAGCTTTTGTGAATCTAAACAACGAAATGACTTTTTCTGCCTCAATTTCTCCAGTTACAAATTGTGAAAGTGAGAAGATGGCTCTTTTCCAACTCAGAGTGAGGGGTTGGTGAGGTTCTTTGCTGAGATTACACAATTAAACATGGGACTTATGACTTACATACTACATATTTCATTCAGATGGATCTAAGCAAATTTGTAAAAAAATATAATCTTGAATAATAATGCTTACTATATGCCAGATAGTCCAAATGCTTACCATACAATATCACATTTAATCCTCCAAACAATCCTATTAGGAAGGTATCATAATTATCCTCATTTTGTGGATAGAGAAATAGAGGTACTGAGATGATAAATAACTTCGTCCTATGTCAAATCAGGCACCTGGGTCTTTTATGATAAGTTGCAAGTCGGGAGCCTACAGATATATTTTGTTTGATCTGCTCGAAAATTTTTTAAAAGTTGCAATAGTCGTCAACAGTTACAGGCTACTTCCTGCTTCTTTTGAAAAACCAAAGTGTCTGGCAGCTTTAGGCTTGGCATTCCTGGAGCAGAATAGTGACCCCGCCCTCACACGCCTCAGGGTTTGAGTGCTCCAGCTTGCCATAGTTCTCACTTGGCCCATTTCACTTATATGTACTACTTTCTGGCTCCGGTAACCATTTGCATTTAAAATCCCTGTGCACACCGGCATCATCAAGGCTTTTTATATAACCAGGAATCACCATCCTTAGTTAGCTTTTTGTCGATATTTCACAGGGTGAAAGTCACTGTGCTGGACTCCACAAGGCACTAAGAATACGTGGCTCAGCCCTCAAGATTTCTTTCTTCTGTGATCATGGACAGAAATACTTTTTGTGGTTTAGAAGAATAATATTTCATGTCAGTACCATCTAAGGAATGTGATTCAGGAAGGCTAGGGCATTAGTGAGCATGACTCCACAGCGTCTCATCTCACCTCTCCTTTTCCTCTTCTCAGATCTACCAATGTGCTTTTTGCAATAATTCATTAAATAAGAGGCAGAAGGTACTGAGTTTATTTCCCAAGAGGGGAATAATTTCAAAGATTTGTTCTATAATAGCCAAATATATATTTAGAGAGATTATGAGTGAGATAAATGGGTAATTTCACTTGTTAGATGTTTTATCTTTTAGAATAATTGGGATATCTTCTTAAAGAATTAATTGAATAAAGTCATTTTCAAAGTTAATTTTTGGCATGACTGACTCTTTACTTTCCATGATTTGAGTCACCAAAGACGTGGTTCTTCTAGAAAGAATGTCCAGGACCTGGGGATGGTCATATGGTAGTGTGTGTGTGTGTGTGTGTGTGTGTGTGTGTGTGTGTGTGTGTGTGTGACTGTGTGCAGGGAGATCTATTCTAAGCAGATGGGGCATGAATCAAAGGGAAACTACATTTTCTGGCTTGAGTGAGCATGGAGAGTTAGAGTATATGCGGATAAGGGAGGTGAACACATGTTTAATTAGCATGACACAGTAACTAGCATAGATATCTTCTGCTTCCAAGCAGTAAGGCTGGGCCCTTAGGAGAGAGCTCATTATTATTCCTTAGGCATTCCAGAATCCTTGGCCTCTAAGGAAGTGGGACCTGCTATAAATCTCTGTGTTCTCTGACTTCTGTAATTCCTCAGCAAAGCCCTTCCGCTCCTCACTCTGCAATAGCTTCACAGGATGTGTTTTTGAACTATCTATCTCCAGAAAGTGGCAGGGTCTCCACCAGCCCACCCAGCTTCAAGGGCAGCAGAAGCAGCGATGCTGAGTGTGTCCTAGACACTGTTAGCTGAGGTGTGGCAGACAAAACACAGAAGTAATGGAGAGAGAGAAAACAGAGAGTGGTCTACTGCTGAGGACAGAGTTGTGGGGAGATTTCTGAGAGGTATGAGACAGAAGAGGGAAGCAAGAAAAGGAGGATTTGGCATGGCCGAGGAGCCAATGAACAAGGGCTTGGGAAGCATCACAGGGAAAAGGAATATAATCATAATAGCAAAGTTACTGAGCTCTCACTGTGGGACTGGTACTACAAAGTACTACGAGGTACTATTATCATTCTCATTTTACAAAGGAGGAAGCAGAAACACAGCTGAGTTAAATAATGGGCCCAACGTCACATAGGTGGTAAGTGGCAAAACTGGGACTCAGGCAGCCTGATTCTTCTGCCCAAGCTCATAAAACATCTGCATTTATGAAACAGAGAGGAAGTAAGAAAACAAGGCCAAGGCTGGGGCTGAACCGATTAGAAGAGGGTAAAGTGAGAAGAAAGTAGAGAGTTCTCCACACTGGTCACATCACAGGTGAGCTCCCTTGAGATGTGAAACCAGACTTGAAACTTGCGAATGTGGCTCTGAGCCTCAGTCTCCTCATATATATAATTCGAGTAAGTGCTGGTCAGGATTCAACACAATAAGGTAGACAGAAGGCACTTTGGGCATTATTGGTTGTCTGTATGGGGTGGCCTCTAGAAGTTGTGGCTGTTTCTGTCAACAGAACGACTAGTAGAAAACTTAATCTGACCATTGCACCCATGTGCACGTTAAACAGTCTTCCTTCTTTGACTCATTTTCCTGGCTGATGTCCCTTCATCCCTGCTTTTGGTTAGAGCTGTCTTCTTTATCTGGCTCTTGCTGCTCGGTTGATTTTTACAAGTGTCTGCAAGAGCAGCAAGTTTTCTTCCTTTCACAGGATCAGCAATCCTGGCCTCCCGAGACGGAGTTATTGACCACCCTGTTAGTTACTGCCATTGCTAAGAGCTATCAGTGGCAAAGTCACTGCTATGAACTCAATAGCTGCTTGGACTCCCAAGACTGCCACACCCCCCCGCTTTTTTTCTGCCTTCCCTTAGCAGGGTCATTTGCTCAAAGTCAAACAGAATTGATTCTTCTATTTTCTTTACAGTGACTGATAGCATCTCAGAGTTTACAAGTCCCTGTTGTCACTGACCCTGGTGCTGTGTAGAGGATGCTTTTTCTAAATGGACAGAGTAGGAAGGGGAGACATGATATGCACGGTGGAGGGAGAAGACGCAGCAATTTCACCCTGTCTCCCGTCTTACCTGTATATAGTTTATCTCAGTACATCATCGTCTCTATCCAGGCCTGGTGTCGGCACAGCAGTGACAAAAGCAAGTCCTACTTCCCTTTTGAGACCTGCTCTGCAATTCACTTCACTCTCTCACTCTTATTTTATTGTCTGCAGGTTGTTAATTAATCCTTACTCGAAATGTCACTGCTCCTAGCAGTGCTGGATTTTTAATAGAAAAATGATGAAGAAAGAAAAGCCTGTAGGACAAAAGGACATATATTTTAGACATAGAGTTTCAGGTTTTGGCACAAGGATTCATAGCACTTGAAATCTCTAATTCTGGGCCTTTTCACTTTGGCTTCCCTGTGTTCTGATTGCTTTTCCTTCTGAAATGCAGTAACCATTCAAATATATTAATCTGAATATCAAGCATGATGAATAATGTTCCAGTTACTGGGCAGTTTCATTTCCTATAAAAGAAATGAGAGGGGAAAAGGTCATTAGACTTTTTAAAGGCTATTTTGCAAATGTTTTCATTACCATTATTCTGCCAAACTTTAACTTTTTTAGCATTCAATTTCTTACTACACAAAATAGTTCATATCCTTCACATGCTGGTAAATTTTATGGTCATGAGGAATTCTACCTTCCTTTTTTTCTATTTTCTGCAAATGTTATTAGGAATTAATTAAATTCTGGAAAACTTATTAAGCACTCATCATGAGAAAGCGTGGTTGCCACCCTCAGTAAACTCACAGACTGGTTAACAAACCTCAACTCAGAGATCACCTAGTGTATGAAGGCTTGCCCAGCTTTTACCGGTCATTGGTGTTTTCTTCTATATGCACCTGTAGCTTCCTGGTCTTAGCCATATTATAGAAAAGTGTCTTATAATCACCTTTTGTTTTTTTAAGCTTTATTGTTATTTTATTATTTTTCAATTGTTGTTTACATACAATAACATATTGGTTTTATTTTTCTCTTTAAATGGGTAGAAGATGGAAAGCATGCTATGTTCCTCTTTGTATCTTTTGGGAGATTATTTTCCATGACATTTCACATCAACTTTTGTTATGGACTATCTTTTCAAGGATGATTTTTTTTCTGACCAGGATAATAAAAATGTCTCCCTTAGGGTAAAGGTTAAATAGATTTTCTAGAAACCACCTTTAAATGATGGCATTTCCTAAGTTCCAGGTTCCTTAACTGTGACACAAACCCAATGAGTATGCAGCATCTACTTGGAACCTACTTCACATCACCTGCAATCAATTTGGGAGAAGGAGGGAAAGGAAGATGGTGTGAACACAAAGTTCATACTGCCCAATGTGCTAAGAGTTATCAAGTCTTTTTCTCTGATCCGAGGGTCTTGTATCTTCTGCCAACATCCATGAAATGGGGCCGGTGAACTTGTTAGCTTGCAAGTAAGGCAAAATTTCAGACCCTTCACCGTTCTTCTCCAATATCTAGCATGTAGCTTGGCACAGTTGAGTGGTGTGAATTAGATGTTCAGTTTAAGTACATTTAATTTGATTGCAATTTTATTTTATTTTAGCTATGGAGTGAATGTTTTCATCAATATTTTCACTTACTAGCTATATTATCTTAGTAAATTTCTTAATCTGCTTCACCTCAGTTTCCTTCTGTGTGAAATGGGAAGAATAAAAGTATCTATTTTATAGGTTTGTGGCAGATATGGAGATGAACTGCCCAAACACCTGCTTTGGGGGAGATTTTGTTGCCCAGCTACAGGGACTGCCTTTAGGGTCTGCTTCAGCTGCAAGGTCATATCACCTGAGGTCACACCCTTCCCTGGACAGTCTGCCCCAGTGACTGCACAGTGTGTATGTATGTCGTATAAAGGACAGCCATTCAGGTCCCATGTGAAACAACTGTGTTGGGCTATTTGTTTGAAAGGTCCCTTCTGAATTGTTAAGCCTGCATAACAATTCAACTTCTTTCTCTATGCAATTATACTTTCTTTTACAGATTTCTCTTCCTTTTACAGGTCTTGATCCCTAATGAACATTTTACTCTCCCACTTATTCCCTGCCCCAAACTCTGTCTCAGCATCAACTTCTGGAGAACCCAGTCTGCATCAGGATTATTGAGATAGTAAGAGAGTTAGAACATGTAAAACACTCAGAGAAATACTTGCACATAGTTGGTATACATTAAATACTAGCTTATTGTTATTGCTAATATTATTATGATCAATCAGATGGAGCACCCTAGAAGCATGGTTTTGAAACTAAGGATATTTGTGCCCCCTTAAGCGTCTCTGGTGAAGAGCACAAAAAGATTATGAAATAATTCAAAACCATACTGTAAAGTGATGAAACAATCAGAGATATTTAACCTGGAGATGGAAAGCTTACAAAGAACCTGGTAGCTACCTGCCAGTACTCAAAAGGTTGTGATTGAAAGTGACATTAAACTTATTTTACAGATGAAGCTAAAAGTGAAGATAGGACAACCATAGATATCAAAACAAGGCGTATTTGGGCTCAAGGTAAGGAAAGATTTTTGAACATGGCTGCTTAGAATAGTCCAGGCTCACAGTAGAGGGATCCTTGTCAGAAATATTGTTGAGAGAACTCAAAGTCTCGATGAGGATGAACAGGAGGGATATGCCCTGATGATTGCTGAAATTACTGGTGGGAAGGAAATTTAGAACTGCATTAAACTTTTCATAGGAAGTGGAAAGCTCATACTTTCTCAGTATTTCTAAAATGAATATCTTAGAGTTGTTAGCTGTGTACTGTTGATTCAATATAAGTAATGAACCAACTCTTAATGAAAGCAATTTTAATTTCTGTTCTGCTAGTTTAATTCATCTATTGTAACATATGAGCTCAAAGAGACAGCTAAATATCTACACAGCTTCATTGTGTAATGGAATTCCTGGAGATGCGAGACTTTATAAAAAAAAATATACACATATTTAGCAAGAGATGTTGTCATAAAAGTTCCTAGAGAGCAGAGGGTTTAGGAGATTCTGGAGAAAAATTTTTTGTTGAGGAAGACAACTTCAGTGGCTCCTTTCAGTAAAGTAGATGTGAGGTAAGGATCCTACTATTGACTGTTTTAAAAGTTGCTAGGGAAGAGATAGACAGCTTTGCCAAGAGATCAGAGTCTTGTGGGACATGATGTTCTAGCCTTTGATAATTTTTCTTTGAGTTTGAAAGTTATTAAACTCTACCTGATATACTGAGGTGGCTCTTCCTGGACCAGCCCTAAGGTAAAATTGACTGGAAGGAAAGTCACGTTCTAAATTCTGAGCTGGTAATGCAGGCCTTCAAGAGGTTCTAGGGAGCCTGCTCACGGCACAGCGTATGGCCAGTTCAGCCTGGCATCATAAAGAGGGCTAGTAACTGTGCATGTATGTGGGTCTGGGTCACAAAGAAAGGCATAAATAGCATATATTTACTCTGGATTATTTTAGTCACGCATTGTTATCTTCTTTTAAGCCCTGGCAATGCCCTTTGTTCCCCTATAGCCTTGAAGGGGATATGCTGTTGTCAAACACTTTGGTTATGGGCTTCCCTGTGGCGTGGGCAGGCTACGTGGACAGTGGCTGGAAAGGGAAGTTTTATTACCTGCATCCAGTTCTGGTAGACATCAGGATCAGTCAGATGCTTTGTGGTAATTTTGGTGGAGCAAAATTATACATAATAAGCAGTGTTCTCTCTCTTTCCTTCCCTCTCTCCGTCATTCTCTCTCTCTCTCTCTCTCTCTCTCTCTCTCTCTCTCTCTTTCTCTCTCCTTTCCTCCCTCCTTCTTTCTCTCTGTGAGTGTAGCCATGTCAAACTAGACGTTTCCAGTCTAGTTTGTGATGTTCTGAATGAGCACATATGTGTTTTCAGCAGAAGGTGCTGCTAGCTAAGTCTGGCATGCAAGCTCAGCATGTTGTCCTATTTCAGGCTATGCAAACTGGCCTATCCTCTTTTCTTTGGTTATGTTAACCCGACAGACTCATTTCACTTTTTCCTCCCTGTGTCTGTTTGATTTTCTTGGGTGATCATTGCAAGGCTTAACAGAAAGGCTCCTGTCACCTAAGAAGGCTTTCTCCAGTTTCCACTAAGCTTTTATGGGAAGACATAGGTAGTTATAACACTAGGAAGAGACTTTGCCTTTTTCTGTTCTCTTCTGAGAAACTGCCACCAGAAAACCTGGTATCTGCATAGCTCATGCCTGGATCATTAAATTACTGTAGGACACCATGATTTTTGGCAGCAGCAGCAGCAGCAAATATGATTAAGAAGGTTGCATTTCAGGGGACTGATGAGACTTTCCGATGTCTTTTCTCTGAATGCTAATAACTACGATTGGTCCTCTTTGCTTGAATAAAACCCTGGGCTTCATAGATTTATTGTGAGAAGGGAATGAGACCCTAATGAGAAAAAAAAACAAACATTTTTCAGATAAGTGGGGGGGGTAGGGGGCGGGCCTCAGAATGGATTAATTTAAATACTAAAAGGGATATAACCTTTTTTTGTGAGATGGAATATGCCAGATGCCACTGGTTAGGATAAGCTATATCAGGACAAAATCTACAACAATGCACTCAGAATCCAGTGAGCATGATTGGATTTCAGTCAAGCTAAATTTCAGACCCATATTAATATTAATCACCATATTAGTCATTCTCATAGTGCTTATATCTCCTTTGTTAGTTTGGGAAACTTTAGGTGATGAGTGCTCCCTATAAAGGCAGAAATTCAGTCATGACTCAATAAATTTCAAGCACAAAGTTATTTGTTCAAAAATCATCAGCTTAAAAGTCTGGTGAAATGATGATGCATCAAGGATATAAGGACTATTTTTTTAAGCACTCATGAAAAAATGGGAATGAAGGTTCTCTAGCTACTAATGACACCTTCAGTGAGTGCTTCAGTGCTAAAGCAAAAATAATGTAAAATTCATATGTCTGCAGGAGTAGATCATGAGACCATATGTAGAGAAGCTAGAATAGAGGGTCCTGCTTAACTGTACCTGTAAGTGCCTTGTCAGAGTATATAAATGTTTAATTCAAAGAACAGAAAGAAATTGTGCCCACTCTCTTCTGTGATATGATCTGATGTTCTGATGTTTTCCCAAATATTCTGCAGTTGAGAGTAGTAACTCTTCTATCCTTTGAAGCAGCTGATAGGAAAGTCGTTGAGGCCTTACTTAAATTAAGTGCTAAAAGCTGATTCCAGAAACTTCCTATTGTCTGAAACTATTCAGTTTATAAGCTCAATGCAGAGTCTCAGAAAAAGAAAAAATGGTAGAAAGAAAAAAATGAAAAGGAAAAGACATTCAATTTCTTCAAGTGTTTCCCTTTACATATAACCTTTGAGTTAGATAATTCTCTCCCAAAGAAATAACTCTTTCTGTCACTAATCTCTAGATAACACAGCCAGGGGAATTAGGGAATAGATACAATAATAGATTTGAGTCTCTGTATTTTACACTTAGCCATTATTAGGGTAGGAAAGGGGCCAGACCAAAAAATAAAAGAACCCACAGAGAAAATATCGACTTGTTCATAGAGAAACCACATGGACTTGATGGAAGGAAATCCAGAATATATAAGATATTTTTAACTTTTTTTTGAGGGCCAATTATAAGTGTTTTTAAATGCTATATAGGCAGAACAAAACTAGGGTGGTGCATCAGCTGTCAGTCTTTGTTTGTTTGTTTTATTTGTTTATTTTTTTTTTAACTTTTAAAACAATACTTCAAATACTCTGTAGTGGATTCATTCTATTTTGACCAAAGCAAGTGAGTAGGTGTTACAGAGTTCAATAGCAGCATTGTTCTTAATAGCAACAAATAGGAAATAATCATTTCCATCAGTATATGACTATATAAATCAGGAGTCAGCAAACTCTGATCTATGGGCCAAATTCAGCCTGCACTCCTTACTTCTATGAATCAAATTTAGTTTATTTTCAAATGCAAATGTATTTTCTGGAAAGTTTTGTTGGAGTACAGCCATGCCATCAATTACATTTTGTGCATGTCAGAGTTAAACAGTTGTGAAAGAGACCATATAACTCAAAAATCTGAAATATTACTATATGACCCTTTGTAGAAAAAATTTGCCAACCACTGATATAAATGGTTGCACATATGTTCATTGGAACACTCTAGCACCACTAAAAAAATAGAAAAGATTGTTATATGATGATATAAAAAGATATCTGATATTGAGAAAAAAATGAATTAAAATAATGTGATATTTTTAGATTTCATTTGCTTAAAAACAAAAAATATAAACATACACCAATTTTTTTCTAGAGAAGTATACAAGAAACTTAACAGTGATTACTTTTGGGGAGTGGACGCAGAAGGTGGCACTGGGGAGAAGGAGAAAAGAGGGAGGGAAGGAGAAATATTTATTTGATGTTCTTCTCTATCATGAACATTTTTAAATTCCCGTATATTAGATTTATATTTGAAAATAAGCTAAATTAGATTTATAGAAGTCATGGGCATTTGTTAAGAACATACTTATCTGTAGCATGAATGAATATAATGTCCAACAGCCTAATAACAATACCAGTCTTTTTTTCTTATCTTATGAATATTTTTGCTGAATATCTATGTAATATCTTCTATTTATTTTGACTAGTAAACAGAATAAGTGTTGTCTCATGTTTAAACATTTACCTGCAATTTTAGATTCACTATTTGCTTTAAGTAATTACAATTTACCTCTTAATTAATTTAGTGAAGAAATCATTAAAGCACTTTATCCCAATTAAATAGTTTATATCTTTTTAATGTATTTTCACTATGAAGAATTTCATATACTGGTACTTGTTTTCCAATGTAATTTATAAAGCACTATTTTAGATCCCAGTTGAGTCTTTAAAATTTTTTTCCTCTTGAAGACCTGTTTTGTTAAATTAAATGTAATGGTGTGACGTTGGTTAATAATAATGCCATATAAGTTTCAAGTGTACATCTTTACAATACAACATCTGACACTCTACTTTGTGCTTGTCACCTGAATTCCTGTGTCCTTCCATCACCATATACTTGATCCCCATATTCCTCCTCATCTTGAGTCTTTTGTTTCTAATTTTATAGAAAAACGTTTATTTAGGACAAATTTAAATGCTTCTTGATTGTTCAATCTGCAAAACGGAAAAAAAATGCCACTGGCCTTACTAAATAAAATTTTTGCGTTATAAAGAATTTTCCAGTGTACAACTAATTATTAATTTTGTCAAATATGTCAATTTGGCAGTTTTAGTACATTCAAAATGTAGACACAATAACGATCTTTTTTATAGTAAATGTGCATAGAACTGATTAAAAGAGACATTGTTTTAGAAGATCTAAATTCTGGAATTTTAGACTCTGACTACAAGTGGTCCTGGGAAAATTACACATCAACTCTGAAAAATTAGAGAACATGAGCTTCAAATAAAAGCAATATGCGGGAAACTATATTTTTGGAGCCGGTGCCTGTTTCTCATCTTTATAACGGGGGTGGCTATGTTAACGAATCATCTCCCCAAATTCAGCTTCCTGTGCCCGATTACACTAATAAAACCAAAAGACTGAAATATCAGCACTTGGAGACAGAGAAACTTTTATTTGATTTGGCCAAAGCGAGAGAACAAGAGAGCAAGATCTCTCAGATCCCTCTCTCTCAAAAAGCAAAAAGTAGGTTGTGTTTATGCAGCTAGAAAGTAAGGGAGTTTCCGGGAACCGAGGGGAAAGTCTGTGTTTCTTCAGTCACAGACACCATTTTGCGCAATCAGACTTCTGGGTGTCAAGGGCTAGTCACAGTTTCTTAAAGACGTTTATTCCTTCTGAAAATGCAAACTCAGGAGTTATCGCCCCCTGCTTGACAAAAGAAAAAAAAAATAAAGCAAAAAACCCAGTACATCAGCAACACAAAATTATATTGTGAGAACAAGGGATAATGGCTTGAAAACCAAGATTGTGCAAAATATCTCACAATTGTGCATCAGTGAGGTTATCTTAGAGCAAAAAGCAGAAACTAGACACCTTGTGACTACTACCATTGTTTATATCATTGCTTTGTGCTTAACTAGCTATATTTTTCTATTATATCAAGCAAAGCGTACTTTTAAACATTTCTCCTAGGACTTGGCTTTACAGGCAAGCCTTCAAAACATGACTAACATATTTTGACTATAAGCTAAGTGACAACTAAAACAATCAAAATATTTAGTTAAAGCCTATACCTATATCTATAGACACTATGATCTAATATTTAAACATACTTACTATTGACTGTAGGGTTCAGTTATACCTGCTTTGCCTATTTTTGTGAAAATTAAATGAATTAGTGTATACTAGAGAAACTTATAAATTATAAATGTACATAACCAGAATTTTTCAAAATATGGTATATAACCACTGTTGGTTTTGCAAGATGATTTTTGGGAGGATGAAAAATTACATATTCAAATGATTACATATTTATTTTATATTTACTTTCTATTTATGGTGAGTGATATGTTACACTTATGGTAGCTTCTTTTGAAATTAGTTTTCAGAAGTAAAAATGTGAGTTACCTTGGCGAAAAATATTAAATAACATACTACAGGTGAAATGCAAATATGACAAAAATGATGATCTTATGTGAATGACTAAAGTTCAGGAAATATTGCATTACAGATATATAAATTTAATTTAGATTTTTATATTTTGCTTTATGGTTCTCGACTAGCATTGTTTAATCTGCTGTGGCTGCAAACACACCATGATAGAACAAAACATATGGAGCCCTTTTGCAGTAAAGGAAGAAAGAAAAGAAGCAGATGCTTGAAACATTTAGGAAAGGAACCCCAGTGTAGCTGAAATACTGACCAACGTGGGGTCAATAGTGCCAAATGCTTTCACCAGAAGAAAAACAACAGTTAACCAGAGGATTGAAAAGTATACCTCTGGAAAGGACTTATAGTCTATGGCTTTTCCACCTTGAACAAGCCCAAACCCATATGATCTGGTTAGTACTTGGATGGGAGACCACCAAGGAAGGCCAAGTGTTGTAGGTGTAAAAAATTAAAAAATAAGGGATTATAAACTGACAAGATTCTTCCTATCTGTAAGGTCAACCAAGGGTTGCCTCGCCTAAAATAAATAAATAAAAATGGAAAGGACTTCCAACATTTTTGAGAAATTAACTTTAGGCACACTAAAGAATGCTCTGGAGAAGTATGATTCTCGAGGCAGGCGAATCCAACTGCATGTCTAATTTGACTCTCACAGATTTACCAGCCCAGTGAGTCACCATCATTAAAGCTGCTAGAATTAGGTAAGGGCAGCAAATAAGAGAGAAGAGTAACCTGAGGAAACCCACCTCTGCGTCCACAATCTAAAGCTTCTGGAAATCTGCTTGAATATGGCTTTCACGACTGTAGGAGACAGAAGCAAACCAAGTTCAGGTTGAGAGGGAGAAAAAAGTTGGGTTGGGGTGCATGTCTACCTCTGTGACCTAGAAAACAAACATGTCATGTTCATAACACAATGACAAACCCACCCAGGAATTTCCTCCCAAGTTTTCCCTATTTTTCCCAATAGACAGCTCCTAGGGCAGAGGCCTGAGGGCACTTGTTTATTTTTACCTTTCATCTCCTTAAATCTGCCTGAAAAGAATACACTTTGTTCTCTCATCCAATTTCATGCCCTTGAAATAGGAGTCTGAAGCAAGCAACTGCGTTGAAAGTTGAGGACTCCGTCTCGCAAAGTTCCAATCTCTGCCCTTCATTTAGGAAATGAAAACTTCTAGATGCTCAGTACCTTCCTGTATGACTACTGATTTTTTATGTCTCTGCAAATTCAGATGACTAAGGAACTGCTTACACAGCAGCTCAGTAACAAGATGGAGTATCTGTCTTAATTATTTATTTAAAAAATTCTTTGAAGCCTGCCATTTAACCCCAGCAGGGGATTTAGGCTTTTTCAGCCACACATCATGATTTTATTACTCTGGAGCCTTATATGAACTATTAAGCTTTTTAAAAAAGAAAGCAAATAGAGTTCTGCAAGGTAATCAAAAGCAAATATGCTAATTTGCATCTATACGACAGCATTTTTATCAGAAAGAACATTAAGCTTAGATCAGTTATTCATCTAAATTAAGAAAAGCGAAAAAGAGAGCAAGACTAGCAAATTACCTTAGCTGATGGTCAAAACCAGCCCTATCTTGGACTCTTTCTTAATCGTCTTTCTCAGTGTAAAATCTAGTTACTAGGATACGGCCGTGTGGCAGCATCTTTATTAGAAATTGTGTGGGAGAAAAAAAGGTCAGAGGCTCATTTCCAATAATGGTTTGACAAGTAACATGAAGAAAAGGGCAGGAAGGAATTGAGGTTTGTGATGTTTCTCTATATCAAGATTTTGAGATAATAGCACTTATATGAATGGGAAGTCTCCAGGAATACATTTTATTATTCTCAAAATTGAAAGAAAAAAAGATATAATGGTATATTATCATCAAAATTAAGGCC
Organism: Eidolon dupreanum; assembly: GCA_028627145.1. Lineage (NCBI taxonomy): Eukaryota > Metazoa > Chordata > Mammalia > Chiroptera > Pteropodidae > Eidolon > Eidolon dupreanum. Next base: position 74,159,829 of record CM053509.1, read on the forward strand.
AGGAAGCCTAAAAGTATATGTAAATATTCTTTCTAAAGGATCAGGTAAATATCAAAATATCAAGAAAAGTACAAAAATTTCATCATCTGTCATTAATGAAAATATTCTTACCTTAACTCTAGCTAACTCCAAGAGCTCTGCAATTATATAGATAAAAGTCAAAGCTCCAAATATCACTATCTGAAAATAGTGAATAGTTGAATGGTTAAGCATTTAGAAAACTTGACAAGATTCAGGTTGCTCTCCTTGAAGAAAGTCTACAGAGAAGACATTATTCCTCTCTGTAATACTCTATCTTTAAATTGAAAGAGAGATATGTTTGTAAACTTTGCACTAATGAAAATTTCTTTGAATTAAAAAACATCATTTTTTTAACAAAATAAGAGCTACACTAACAAAGTACTAAAATTCACATAAAGTAAAAGCTCTGCAGTAGAATGTTTAAATTATTAACAATATAATTTGCTAGTTTGAGAGGTAAAAAAAAAAAAAAAAAAACAAGAAAATAAAAATACCTGATGTCCCAGATGCTCTGTCTTATTTTACCTTCCCTGTTCTCCTCTCCCACCCTTACCATATATTGGAAAAGTCTGAGCTACGAAGAGCTTGAGGTTTTGGCTTCCAGTAAACGTGGCATTTAAACTCAGGTCTACCAGTTTATTAGCCATGTGACCTTCAAGAGATTACATAGATCTTCTGAGGTTTAGTTTCCTCAACTATAAAACAAACAACAATTTTTAGGCTTATTGTGATAATTAGAAGAGATCATATATTTAAGCTGAAGATATTTAATAAATATTAACTATTATTATTATTTTATTATTATTACTGGAGTTTTAAGGGGGAGCCAATAAAGAACACTCTTCTTCCTTGCATAAGGCTGGAACCAACAGAGAAATGGACATGGACATCAGACAGATGGATCCCAAATTACTAATAACAGCTCGATCGAAGACCTGACTAGGTATGGAGGCACATCGGGCTGGCTAATGATTTTCCCAGTGACTAAAATCTACCCATCCAGTCACTGGCACAGCTGAATAGGGACAGGCCTCTTATATCATGGAAGAAAATAGACAAGAACATACTCTCCCACTAGGCAAGGCTGCTTTGAGAGAGAGAGAGCTCACCTGGAGGACCTGAGTTCTGCATCCCCAGACAATTCTCAATGCACCTATTATTCCCTTTCCTGGGAGGAGTGGACAAGGGATGTGAGAGAGGCTGGAAGTCCCTCCATGTAAAAACATGAGAGGGAGGGATTTGAGATTTGTCTCAAATATTATTGTATTTTTGATAACTATAATTTTAGATTTTTAAACTTTTTTATCAGTTTAAAAATTGATTACAATACTTATAGATTTATATGTAAGTATATATACGTGTGTGTTAAATGTATACATATTTTTTTATCCCTTCTTCTTTGATATTTTTCTCCTGCTATGGTGAATTGAACTGTTGCTCTTGATTATTACCTTCCTTGCACTACAAAGAATTTTACATGCTTTTTGTAAAATTTACCACAAATTTCTCAGTATCTTCCCCATAGGAGGAACATACATCCTTGTCCTATTACCTTAGGCCATGGTCATGGGACATGCTTTGATAAGTGGAATATGTGTGGATATCAGATAATCCATGTTTGAGCAGAAGCTTTAACTGAGTTTGTGTGATTTGTCTCCATCTACCCTTGATCATCTGTCTTCCACTGTGAGAACACCAGGACTTTAGTCTGGTCACTCCTTTGGTCTGGACCCCAAGATGAATAGATACACAGAGCTGGCCCAGTGGGCCCAGCTCAGCCTAGGTATGCCCCTACTTGATTACCTGTGTAACCAATACACCTGCAACTGACTTGCATCTTTCACGTGAAAAAATAACTATTGTAAACCACTGCAATTTTAGGGTTGTTAGTACCACAAAACAGTTGGCTAAATAGTACACCATTTGTTCTTACTAGACTCTTGACCAGACAGCTTGCAGAGTCATATCTCAGGTGGAAGGCAAAGACAACAGTCAAAGCTCAGGACCAGCCCTTTCAAAACCTGTGGAAATGTTCTGAGTAAACTTGACACCTGTTCACTTGTTACTAACATAATGATGATGGCTAGCTTTCTCACTGAGTCTGTTAGCACTTTTTCAGCTAGGCCAGGAATAGGATGTGGTCAGACACTGGACAGGTGCTGAAGTGTTCTATGAATGCCAGAGGCAGTGCCATCTGTACCAGGGGGAACTAGATCTTCTCATCTGTTTAATCAGAGGTAGTGTTCTCTTAAAGTGACTCTCCTTGTTTTAAGTTCTAGTAAGTTCATGGCAGTCAGAAGTATACTAAATTGTCTTAGCCCTTCTGCATAGTATAATTTAACAAGTAAACATTCTAACTGTGCAGTTCGATCTGTGAAAGTGAATTATGGCAAACAGGTTAAATCATATTATAATAGAACATATTATAACGGAGTGATTATGAACCAAAAGGTTTCCAAAATCTAGTAATGGCCAATCTATTCTGAGAAATTCTGAAATAAAATTTGATGTCTTATTGCTTTGTACAATGTAATTTTCTTTACAAATGTTTTTCTAATGGGGACAGGGTACTGCAGAATGACAGAATAAAGACGTGTAATGAACAAACAGGACTCATTTTAGATGCCTAGATACTCCAAAGACTAACTTTGTATTTTGGGGCAAATAACACTGAGATGTTTCCACTTTCCCCACCTGCAAAACAGGGACAGTAAAAACCAACAGAACAAGGTTGAATAAGAGTTATATGAGATTATATATTTAAAGCACTTAGTACACTGCTGGCATATTATAAGCACTTGATTTTTGTTAGACATCTTTTTACTATCAGCTTTACCATAAATAATTATGTGTAAAGCACAAATAACATTCAATATTTTTAAAAAGTTTCAGCTTTTGATACTTTCAAATGATTAAAATATGCATGAAATTTCATCAAAAACTGAAACTCTACTTTCATGATAGAGGAGATAAAAGGAGAAAAAAGAAATTCTATTTTATTTTGACAAAAGACAAGGCAGTAAATTCCATAAATATTCAACAATTAACATCAAGTAGTTGAGTATTTCAAAATGCCTTTTAGTAATAATTATACTCCTTTACATTCCATAATACTTACTCTTTTCAAGGTATTTTGCTAGCTATTTTTTAAATTCTCCCAGCTATTTCATTATAAAAATTATTTATATATTTCATATCCATGTAAGTCTTCTCTATCAAAGTCAATGATATTTCTAGAAATACTGAATATTGAAAACTTCTATACCAAATACTTTCAAGGTTTTATTTTTTTTGCTAAGCTAATTCACTTCCTTCTTCTAGATGTTTATTCTTTTGACAAAACCAACCCAAATTTATAGATTGACTCATTTCTTAAATTTTTTTATAATATGAAATTTCAAACACACAACAAAAAATGTAAAAATATGAATATGAGTACAAATAATCACACCTCGAGATTTTATAATTTCATTATTTTTGAAACAAGACACTAGAGAAAAAGCTGAGATCCTCTTTGTAACTTTCATTCTTTTTTGCCTCTGTACTCCAAATGCACTTGGTATTCCTGAATGTGCTACAGTTTTTTTATATTTTAAGCTTTATATAAATGTTTCATGTTGTAATTATTATGATGCAAATTCCATTTTTCACTGTATTATATTGAAATGTATCTATCTTGGCTAATGTAGAACTACAGTATTTGTTGAAACTGTCATATAATATTCCTTTGTATGAGCAAGTGGCAATTTATTCATTTTCAGGTTTGTGTTTATATATTTTTGCTATTTGGCATTCACTTCTCCAGACTTCTTTAGACTCTAGCTTTGTTCTTTGTACATAATACTAGTAAATCAATGTGTTGACTTTGATTTTTTTAATAAGCATCCATTACCTGTTTTTAAAGTATAGTTGCCCTAATTTTGTCTATGTGGTCGAGAATATTAACTCTTAATTTTGTGTATAAAATCTGGTGGGCCTATTCCTACCTCTTGAAGCTCATCTTAAAATAGCCTGTCTTTGCTTCAGCCACAGTGACTTGCCAGCTCCCTCAAAATGTATGCTCCTTCTTTATCAGGGCCTTTGCACATATTATTCCAAGTGTATGAAATGATCTCTTCTTCCTTCATTTATTAATTTTCACTAGTTTTCAGACTTGATCTCAATTGTGTCTTCTCCAGGGAAGCCTCCCTTATCTTCTTGACTGCACCCATTTCCCTCTTGTCTGCCCTACTAGTACCATAGACTTTGCATTGGTAGTATTTATCAGAGTGGCAATTTTATATTTATTTGTATGACTATTTGATTAATGTTAATATTGCTCATTAAACCTTATTCTTCATCAAGACATAGGATATTCATTTCCCCTCACCATTGTATCTCTGGCATGCAATACAATGCTGAGTACATAGTAAATTCCCAATGAATATTTTTTGAATGACTGACTAAATGAATAAAGTGTTGTTCTGTTTCCTGCAAAATTAAATCAAAGGTACAGTCCTTTTTTGCTCTCATCTTCCATGATCAGCAAGAAAATACATATGAGCAGAGTATAAACTGAACTTTACCTGCTTTAGCCAAGCAGTCTGGGAAAACTTCCAGGATATCAAGACACCATTCATAGCTTTCAGGAATCAGTGACTTCCTGCAGCAGTTCTTAGTGACCTACTAGTACTGACTCTTGCCCTCTGAAAATTATATCGTCCCCAAGCAAATGCCAGAATGCTGTCTATAATAGTTGGACTCCAACTGCAGTCCACTCTAAATACACTCAGGTGCCATTTAACTTTAAATTTCTATCTAAAAATAATCAGGTTGTTGAACCACAGGAGAATAATGCACAATTTAAATTCAGGTTCCAAGTGGCATCTTGATGTTTAAGAATAGGCCATCTGGCCTTTGGTTTCTGACATTAAAAAACCTGTCTTGTTATGAGGCACAAGTTATAGACAACCCAGAAATAACATCACACATCAAATCTGACACTGACATTGAGGGCAGCCAATATATTATATAACATACATATATATGTATGTACATATATGTGTATATATACAAAGATATGTATAATTATACATGTGTAATTATTAAAATATATACATACATGTTTGTAATTTTTATTATACATACATGCATGTAATTATATATTATAATATATAATATATAATTGCAAAGCTTTAATTACAGATAATAATGTATGTAATTAAATCTGACACAAAGGACAGAATATATATACATGTATGTAATTATTATTATTATATATTATAATATATAATATATATTGCTCTGAGGCACAAATTATAGACAACTCTGTAACATCACACACCAAATATGACATATGTATATATATATATGTGCATACCTATATGTGTGCAATCACAGGTGTAATTATTACATATACATATGTGTTATATATTATATATGCATGTGTGTAATTATTATTATTATATACACATGTATACATGCATGTGTAATTAAATCTGACATTAAGGGCAGCCTATACATATATACACATACACACGCACACATACACACACAAATATATATATCTGTATACATATGTATAATTATTATTCACACTTTATATTTAAAAACTTATCTTTGGCAACACTAGACTTTATCGCCACTTTTCAGCCTTAATACTATGGCAATAGATTATGGCAGAGAGGATTTTAAAAAGTACTTACCTTTTAGCAACTTTAGTAAAGTGAGTTCTCCTAACTCGACCCCCAAATCTTTTTTTTAAAGTTTTCAAAATGAGCATGAAGTTGTGCAGATAAAATATTTTGACTTTAATCTATGACCACGTCACCCTGAACAAGCTCAATCCTGTCTGATCTTGGAAGCTAAGCAGGGCCGGGCCTGGTTAGTACATGAATGGGAAACTACCCAGGAAGACCAGGGGCTGTAGACATAAAAAATAAAAAATAAAGGATTCTAAGCTGACAAGGTCCTTGCAATCTGTGAGGCTAACCAAGGGTTACCTCACCTAAAATATTAAAAAAAAAAATTTGACTTTAGGGTACCATGTTTATACATCCTTATTATAAATATCCTCATAGTATTAATGGCTTTGGCAAGAATACGGTCCATTAACAGATGCTGGCAGTTAACAGGACGTATAGGATGGCAACACATCTATGTTGTAACTGGGCCACGGCCTGCCTTGGCAGCATCGTCTGCTGTCTCTCCACAGCCCTGTTAGCGAGTGCTGCTCAGCGCCATGCAATTGAACCACAGAGAATTGTCTTCTATGTTTCTGTGTAGACAAAACATTACTTGCCTTGATCTAAACTTGCCTCTTTCAGACCCTGTGAGTGAAGGAACAAATGCTTGCTTTAAACCAGAGGAAGTGATCAAAGTAAATGATCTGCATAATATGGCTTTGAGTACTGGTTTAGTCATTGACTTAATCAGGAAGAGAAATTAGTGCAGAATATGTTCAGATGCAGTCCTGGATTTCCTAAATTAATGAGGACTCTCATTTCCATTTTCAAAGAGCCCTGCTGGGTATCATTCCTGTTTCATGTCACATTGTGGCTGGGTTGGTAGTGAATTGGCACTAATGGGGTAGAGAGAAGGTGCCAGTCAATACTAGAGTGTCCCAGGAAGTAAAAGCTCTAATAGTACATCTGGGTTAGAGAAACAACTGCTTTGGGAAGACGCTGATCCTTACAAATTGAGTAATAAAAATTGGTGAGTCAGAACTTATATTATCATGTATTTCATAATAATTTTCCAGCACAGTATTAGGGTAGTGTGCCAGGAATGCTATTTACAGAGGAACCATTTGTACTTCATTTTATTTCACTTTACCTCCATTGCATTGTGGGAAAACTTGTGCAGAATTTTTGAAAAACACAACATTTTAATAGTGAACTTAAGAAATTATATTGAAAATTGAGTCTGTAGTAGTGTAAAAGTCTGTGTTTTAAATTAATTTTCTTTGATGGAGTAAATGAACATTGATGTGAAAGGGGCTTTTAACTACAAAATGATAAAATCCTGTAACAACAGTAGCTATATCTGGCTGGAGGGTTTTGGATGATTTAAAATACTTCCTTTTTGTTTGTTTTTATTTTCTAAATGTTTTATTTGTAATATAAAACACACATATACATGAACATACATGTATGCAATCATACATGTGTGCACACATACACAGTTACATATATTTAGGTGAATATTTTCCTCAGGCAGAACTGTTATTTCAAAGGAACATCTATTTTTACTCTCTAGAATTCCAAGAAGTGTTTATGGGGTAAGAGAAATAAAGAGAGAAAAAGAAAGGTTAGAATAGAGAAAAGCAGATTATACCTCCTTCCTTTGTAGCTGTTGTTTGAGTTGGGTCTCTGAGCTCCCATTTCCCTCTCTATCATACCTGGCTTAGTTATAGGAATGTCACTTTCCTGTGGCTTTGCAACTTTGATATTCAAGACAGGATAAATGAATGACTTGGCATACTGATGACATTCTGAGATCTATATGCTTCACAAAGACCTTCACTTGTGTGCATCATGAATTTTCCTTAGCAAAGTTTGTGGTCTGTTGGTGTCACGGACATTGTTGTTTGCTTATAGAATAGTCTTCTCCTTGACCTTAAATGTTTCTTTGCTAATGAAACCCAGTGTTCATTCAGGTATCGTGTGGCCGGCCACATTCTAGTCAAAGTCAGTAGTGATCATTCTATTCCTCTTACCAGCTATTGTGTAAGCATGGACATGTGACACAATCCTGGCCAATTATGTAAAAGTGAAAGTTTATTGGAGGGCTTTTGGGAAATGTTTCCATAATCTTAAAAAAGAGATATCAAACAGTGGCTTGGGTTTTTTTTTTCTCTATTTGAATATTGTTGTATAAAGGTGAAACCCATAAAACTGCTGCTGCCATCTTGCTGCCATAGCAGAACAATGGACAAAGTCAACATGCTGAGGAAGGTAGGAGAGAAAGATGGGAAAGGTTTGGGGGTCTCTGTTGATATTGCTCTGCCCCTGAAACATTCTACCTCTAAATTCCTCATGATGCAATAAGTTTGCTAAATGTTTTATCCACTTTCTTTCGTTGTTCGATCTCTTACTTATAGCTGAAATCGCCTAACTGGTTCAACATACAATAATATTTCAAAGTGAGTTTTTCATTTTCTCTTATTCCTCAAAAATAAATGATAACCTCTACTTGGATAAAGGCAATACTGATTTTTGACCCATAAAATGCTCCCTTTTAAGGAAAAGGAATACGCAAACACAAACACGCACACGCACACACATACCCTGCTGAGTGCTTTAAAATAACTGTTTAATGCTTCATTCATGTTTGGAGTAAGGTTTGGGAATCAATTTAAATACCTAATAATACAGGGATACTTGAATATGGTATATAATAGACAATGGAATACTAGGCAATAGTCCAAAAGAATAAGGTAAGTATATGGATTTATCTGGAAAGATCTTCAATATATATTTTAAGCATAAAAAATAAGTTGCATACCTACATGAGCAATATATTATTTTACATTTATGCGCATGCATAAATGTATTTATATGCATAAATTATATCTTCATTTATATAGATTTATAAATAGATAGAAAAGTTCCAGAAAATTTAACAATGAATAGATGATAGTGGTTACCTTTGAGAAAAGGAGCTAGACTGGGGGAAGCAAAAGGGATGTTTAAAAGTTGTACTTTATATATTTAAGTAATATTTAAATTTTTACTGAAAGAATTTCTTTATGTATTACTTATGTAATTAAAACAAAAAATTCACATCATGTGAAAATATTTACAACTGCTTTTAGCCCTGTGATTATTCCCACCTATAATCCATTAAACAAAAATATGCATATATAATATACTCTATTAATATTTTGAACAATACATAGCACCACCCTCACCTCCCAAATACACACCTATTAGGCTCATATGTCCCTTTTGTGGGACTCTTCTATTGTGTATAGTCTACGAAGGGTGAGTGTTTCCTACCTTCAAACTCCTACTTCTGGTCTCTAATTTGAGGGTCCAATATCTGGTTCAGTCAGGAGTAGGAAATGCTTGTTCCTGGAGCTTTTATGTGAGAGATACAAGGTGAAAAGAATGTTTTGGGATCAGACTGGTCACAGAGGGGACTCAAGAATCAAATTTTCTCGTGGAAGGGCATAGACTCTTTATGGTCCACTCTACACAACATCCAGACCTCTTTGGGTTTCTGCCTCCTCTCTGTTGGAGCCCCCACTGTCCTTCCCCCCTTTTCTCTAGATAGCTAAGCTTACTTTTCTTGAATGCAGCCAAAAACTGACTGATAAAACTAATATTAACTACAACAGGCATGTCTCTTTTTCTATGTGAGATGATCAATAATCATTAGGAACATCCTATGGGAAAAGACTATTCTTGGAATATGAATGTCCACAACAAAGTTTTAATTTGTGATTTATACAGCAGCAAGCCAACTTTGAAGCTTTCTCTAGTTAATCACAGTAATGATGATGTATTGTTCTTTTCCATCCCTCAGGTTACTTTCACTTTTGATTATATGGAGAAGGAACAGAATTCATAAAGATGTAATGAATCAAGATTTTTGCTTGAAGTTTAACTTTTTTTTTTTTTTAGATCTATTTGTAACTTTTTTACAGTTGTAAACTATGGACCTAGAGAATGATTGTCATTGAGTTTAGTTCCTAAAAAGAACTCAGTAATTGTCTGGGAGCATACTCTCATTTTATAGCTAAGAAACCAAAGTCCACAGTAAAGAGACTTACTCCAAATCAAATGCTATTTAAAGGCAGAAATGGGCTTAGAATTCAAGTCTTCTGAATCCTAGTCCAAAGTTCTTTCTCTAGATGATACTCCCCAAAGTTTCCACAATAAAATAAAGAAAGACGTGATTAAAAAGACATTTTGCTTTGAAAAGAATTGAAACATATTCATAACAATGCTTTTCAGACTATGGCTCAATAAAAACCCACCCAGCATTTGCTTCACTTACCACTTATGTTGTTTGGCTTAACAAGTTTTAGGATACTCTGCCTTTAGATAAGAAATGAGAAAAAGTAAAACACAATTTTAGATGTTTTTTTTTTCAATCCTTTCCTAAATTCTACATGTCAAATGTGTTCATTTCCCTAGTGTAGTAAAGGTATAAACGAGCAGAAAACCTGTCTCTGAGATGTCACCTTCTTTCTAAAAACGTGACTGTAGCATGGGCTTCTGCTGGGTGCAGCGAACTAGGACAGTTTTAGCACTTTGGGTACTGTCTCCAAACTTTCAGGCTTTGTTTTTTCATATTCTTCTTCTTTTATGTCTATGTTGTGCCTCCTGAATGAAAATGTCCTCTCAGAGAGGACCTTCAGTGGATGAGTTTTGTCGGTCTTACTTTCGATCAACAAACATGTACTGAGCAGCTGCTATGTGCTCTGCATTAAGATAGGGAATTAGCAGCCTAAGGATGAGAAATCCAACACCTGCACTTAGGAAACTCTGTATTTAGAACAACCATTTTAAGGTGGCAGGTGATAAGAAATGTTATACAACAAAAGTAGGGAACTATCACTCCTAGAAAATCTAAGATATCTTTAAGAACCCAGATTAAGGAGTGCTAAGAACTTCTAACTAGGTTTTACTTTGGGCAGTCTGGATGTAGCTCTACGGTGGTCTGTGAAGACAATTTTACTGCTAATTTGGACAAAATACATTTATGTCTATGATTAATAATAAAACTATCCTTAACATTACAAATTGGTCATTTAATTTCCAAGATAAATGGAGTCCTTGTTTTCAGCAAATGTGGATAAGAAAATGCTTTGAGCAGACCAGTGTAAACCAAATGGTGGCAAATGGGCTGAAACCTCTGTGAAGATTAAAGGAGAATGAGCAACATAAAGATTGTAGAGTAATAGGGTTGATAAGCTATGGGCTTAAAATCTCCTTTGTCCTGGGAATAATATTGGAAGGCTCTATGTTTTCTATTGCTGTTACAGATTTATTTATTTATTTATTTATTTGTTTACTTATTTATTTATTTATTGCTGTTACATTTATTTATTCAACATATTTCTTTTGAATCTAACTTTGTGTCAGGCACTGTTCAAGATACCAGAGATACAATAAAACAGAGGTGCTTGTAATTTTGAGACTACATTTTTGTTTTTATTGCATAAGACACTTCAAATTAATTGCTATACATTCAGGATAAAATCCAATAACATTAGTACAACATACAAGGCCCTGCTAATTTCTCTGGCTCTTGAAACCCTCATTTTCTTACTCTAAGCTTCAGCCATGCATAGCTACTTCCAAATTCTGGAAACAAAGAAAGAAAATTCTTTCCAAACTTTATATTTCTGCACATGTTCTTCTTTCTGCTGTGATGATCTTTGTGACCTCCCAAATCCTACTTAACTTTCAGGTATCAGCTAGCTCAAATGTCATTTTCTCTAAAAGCTTCTCCTGATTTCCAGAACAGTCTCTTCTGTACTTCCTTAACACACATCACCACACTCTATGAAAATTGCCTCTTTATCTGTTTGTCTTTCCATCTAAACTAGAGAGTCCTTGAGATAATGGACTGTGTCTTGTACATTATCACATCCCAAATGCCTCACATGGTGCCTGATACCTAAATTTTTACTTAAAATTGAGAAAACATGAGGAACCAATGAGAGGTTACCACCTAAACAATTAGACCAGCCATAGGATTTTTTTTTAAAAAGAATTCACAGTTGATTAGCTATCTATTACCTAAATCAAGTATCAAATCTCTATCACAAATGTTTCATCAATGGATAAAATATGTTGTGAATTACAATCATATGCCAGCCTACAATTAAATGCTGTTGTATCTTTAGGGAGACTAGACTCAAGGTGGAGGTAGAAAATTAATATAATTAAGGAGTAAGCTTGAAAAGAAAACAATTAGAAAAAAAAATCAGTACAGGATATATTTAGAAATGCCTAAGAATGTGAGGCAGATTATGCTCATTGTTGGCACTCAGCAGAAAGAAAGACCAGAGAAATGAGCAATCTCTAAAAGCTTTTCACATATACTATTTCATTTAAACCTTAAGCTACCCCCATTGCGGTAGTTATTGTTACTGCTATTATATAGAAAACAGAAGCACAGAGAGGTTAAGGGTCTTGTTCAAGATAACACAACTTGTGAATGATGGTGTCAAGATTCAAGCTCAGACTTGCTCAGCTCCAACTTCATGTTTCCTCTTGAACATTTTATTGGGGATGAGGACATTCAGCTTTTGAACTGTGGCACAATTCTATGCACCTGCTTTAAAAAAAGAACATACTCAGAACTTTTGCCTCTGCACATGTCAGAGTAACTGAGACAAGACTTCACCATAAACAACAAGAAAACCTGAAGAAATATATAAAAGAACTGTTTGCAAACCTTGGACATCAGGTAATGCAGAGAAGGGTAGACCACACATTTTTCTTGGCTTTCTGCCTGGAGATATTTATGGACCACAGTACAAGAAGGGGACCCAACCAGAACACAGTGGTCTCACTAAGTTGAAAAGAAAAAGATTCAGGAGTTGAGGAAGGCTCAGGTGGCTGAAATTTTCAGGAAAAATAGCAGAGAAATAACTTCAGAAATTTGCATAGAAATCCTTTTGATTCTGTTGCTAAATACTAGGCCACAAATGATGTTGGAAAAAGAACAAGAGGAAAGCTTTCAGATGAAGCAATTTTCATAGTTTATAGGAGGCTGGAAGACATTTGAGTTCCAGAGTAGGAACCTCAATGAACACTTGGGACATTCAATGGAGACCCAAGAAGGCTCATGTTTTAGTGGTGACTCTAAACTAGACTCATCCTAACAGGATTTAAAAAGCAAAAACAAACAAATAAACCCTCAAAATAATCAAGTTGATTCACAAGTAGCTTAACTACCTGACAGAAAAATGTTCAATACTTTCTAAGAAAGAAAACAAATCTGGAACTCAACAACATAAAATTTAAAATGTTTAGCTTATAATAAAAAAATATAATAAATATAAAGAAACAAGAAAATGTGACTTATTACCAGGAGAAAAGGTAAGTTACTATAAGCAGACAGAAACAGTATAAATGTAAAAATTGAAGACTAAGACTTTAAAAGATAGATAGACACTGAAGGAAAATATGAACATAATGAGAGAAAAATGGAAGAAAAGATCCAAGTAGAAATTGGATAGCTGAAAAATACAGTGTCATGAATGAAAAATGCACTGGATTGTATTAAAAGAGGTGAGCACTGTAGAAAAAAATAAGACCAGCAAACTTGATGAAACAGAAATATATATTTTATATATTATTATCCAAAGTGAAGACCAGAGAGCAAAATATCTGGAAAAAAAAAAAGTGAATAGAGCTTCAATGACCTATGGGACAATATAAAGCAGTCTAAAATATGAGTCAATAAAATACCAGAAAGAGTGGAGAGAGAGGAGCATAAAATATTTGAGTAAACAAAGAATTAAAAATTTCCAAACTTGGTAAAAATGATCAATTAACAGATTCAACAACGTTAATGAGCTATAAAGAGGATAACACAAAGAGAATCACACTAAGGTATACCAAAAGCAAATTAACAAAAATCAGTGATGAAGATAAAAATCCTTAAAGACTATGTAAGTGGGAAAAAAAATACATTACATGTAGAAAAATGATAAAATACTGTAGACTTCCTATCAGAAATAATGCCAGCCCTAGGACTCTAGAAAATATCTTCAAAGTTTTGAAAGTAAATATTATTCAATCTGTAATTCTATATCCAGCAAAAAGATCCTTGGAAGATAAAGGTCAAATGAAGACATTTTCAGACAGATAAAAGTTGAAAGGAATTTGTCACCAACAGACCTGTTTGAAAAAAAAGTTAAAGAGATTTCTTAGGCAGTACATGCAGAGAAACAATTATAATGGTTGTTCATGGAATTTATGTCAAGAAAGGGAAGGAGAGAAGATGTCGAAGGGACAGGGCAGAGGCAGATAGCAATAGATTGGTTGTCTAGATAGCATCATGAGAATGTTAAAACTGAGGTTCTTGAGGGAATCAGGTTAAAAATAGAGATTATCAAAAGGTAGCATGCATGAAATTAATAATATTGAAGGATCTATAGTTGATGATGATGAGGTTCATAGTATGGTCCATGAGTGTGGAATTTCTTTTAAAAATGAATGCATGTAGAAATGAATCATAACAGAGATACATCCACAAAGGTGCAATTTTAGTCATCCTGATAGAAAGGAGGCGCCCTCCATCTTTTATTACCTACTCAACTGCTGATTATTCCTACAAGCACTTCTTTCTGGCCATTGTCTGCTATGACTTTTACTTACTGTCTAAGCCTCAAGGGCTGTGGTGGGCTACCTTCCAGTTTTGACTTTGCAGTAACTATTTTCTAGTGGGGATGAGCTTTATAAAATAATATAAAAGCTGAATTCTATAGTATTTAACTGAATTGTTAAAATTTTAAAAAAATGCTTTAATAGATAAGGGGAGACAGAGATTAAAGCAGTCTTTAAAAGTGCTGCGGGGGCACTGTCATTCCAGTTAGATCCATAGGCCATCACCTTGGCAAACTCGTGGACAACCATTCAAACCTAATGTCACTAGGGATGTGTTTGCCATTTTGACTAAGTGGTGTGGAGTAACTCCTCTTCAACTGCAGGTCACTGTGATTTTTTTTTCTCTGAGAAATTGATGGATTGCTAACATTGGCTGAAACAGGCAAAGGCTGGTCTCATGTACAGCTCTGTCGAGTGTTTTTGAAACTTTCCACTTTCAGACTAATTATCCATAGACTTCCTCAGGATTTATGTATATATTTTTCTAAGCTGAATAACAACATAATGCAGGAGGAATAAGGAAGTCTATTCTAGGATGAAAAGAGAGAAGAACAGAAATTTTTTGAGAATTTAAGAATAGATTTTAAATTAATTCGATTACTTCATTTCCCCCAAATTATGATTCTAATCCTTCTGAAAAAGAGTTTTTTACCCACCAAGAGTGTAAACAATAAAATGAGAGACTGGCCTATTTTCAGTAACCCACAGGTAGTTCCTCCTAAATGTGACCTGTCTAAATTCTACCCTTCATTATAGAGATTGCTCGGGATTAACTTCCTCAGTGAATCCTTCTATGGCTATTTCAGCTTTCACTGGTCTCTTTCCTCTGAGTGCCAGCAATGAGCATAATCTCCACACCTAATTATGTGCTTCTAGATTTATCCTGTATTGCTTTTTTCCTAATTGTTTTGTTTTTAAGCTTGCTCCCTAATCATATTAGTTTTCCCTTTCCAACATGAGGCTGGCCTCCCCAGAGACACAACAGTGTCTAACTGTAGCTGGGCACATAATTGTAATTTACAACTTATTTCTTTCCATTGCTGAGAAACTTGTGATAGAGATTTGGTATTTGATTCAGGTAGTAGACACTTAACTAACTGTGAATTTGATCATGACCCTACCTTCTCTCTCCCCATGATTCCTGCTGGACCATCAGCACCTTCTGGCACTGGTTCTCCTTTCCAGGTGGTGGGGCTCAGAATCTCTGCAAGTACTGCTGGAGTGCACAGATGTGCCTTGTGGGGAGTGATGCTGAGGAGTCTCTGGACTGATCTTCTGGTTTTGGAGTGCTGATCTCCTGGTCCTGAATGGGGCTCTGAGGTAAGATTGAAAAGTCTGATATACCTTTAGAGGCTGTCCCTATTTGATTCATGTAGTGTTCCCATTTTATCAGAAGCTTTCTTATGCATTATCTTATTTGATAATTATAAGTACTCAACCAGTTTGAGTATTTTTGTACTTATTATATCTCCACTGAGTTTCAGAAAAGGAAAAGTTCAAAGCTAGGCAGTGATCTGGCAATACTAGAGACATCTGAATTCCAGTTTAATCATCTTCTCATTAGACCTGGGAGGCTATTGAGAAGAATTAAAAGGTTTCTTAAGGTACTTTAAGTTACTTTAGTTGGTGTAAAATGAAGCTCCCTTAGACAGGCCTAACAGCCAGAGGTCTCCCGGATGTCCAGAGTCGTTTCATTAAACCTGACATCCCTTAAATTAGTGATGATACTGAAGGTGTCCTTGTTGCTATTTAATTTGGAGCCATAGAGCAAGGAGTTGGTCTCTGAGAGAAATCTGGAAGACTCCTGGAAGGCAGGAGCTATGCAGTGAAAATTTGTTTGCTAGAAAATACCCTGTGGTAGGGTCCTTTGATTTTGACAATGAACCTGGACTGCAGTTTCCCGGCGCATTCCTAGGCTCAGAAAATATCCAGCTGAAAGAATTAGAATATTGGTCATTGCCCTAGACATTGTGCACAGAATGGGTAACTTTCTGGTCTGGTCCCCAAGAACTGTTGCTTTAAAGCCTTGCAAGTTCAGACCTGAAGTTTCGTCGCTATGAGTGTGTTGAGAGCCTTGTGACAGGCAGTTCTGTAGAGTGAGATCCCAGAGTTCAACAGTGAAATATGTTAGAAAGGGAAACACTTTATTGTGTGAAGAAACATACCCTTCAGCAAATCTGTTAACTTTATTTTAACCTGGACCCTTTCCTTCTTGAATATAATAAAGCCTCTAAAATGACTTACTTGGCAAGAGGGTCTCCTGTCATTTACAGCAGCAGAGAATTCACAGAGTGAATTACTTTGGTTTTCAATAAAAATGTTAATGTCTACCTTAGATGTGAAAAAGGGCACTGCATTTCAATAATGAGAGGATCAAATCTGTAGGGGCTGAGATAGAGTGTGTGGAACTGCTGCCAGTTATTGAGAGAAGAAAAGAGGGAGGGAAGAAGGGAAGAAAGGGGAGGAAAGGGAAGGGAAGGGAAGGGAAGGGAAGGGAAGGGAAGGGAAGGGAAGGGAAGGGAAGGGAAGGGAAGGAAGCAAGGCAAGGTGAGGCAAAGAGAAACGAAGAAGTATTAGGAATACATGTGAGTGCAGAGAGGAATACAGGTAAGCACAGAGAGGAAGAAAGACTTGGAGATATGCGGGCCTTTAGAGGAACTCAAACTATGCAAAATGGGATTGAGAAGACAGCAAATCTAACTGCATTTGTCCATAACACATAATGCTGTGCTAGTAGTTTTCTAGTAGTTTTCTCTCCGGAAGTACGAGATGGCTGCATGTGCTTTTCTTCTCTGACTCAGATACATGGACCCCTGAAAATTCTCTTTGGCCTTTCTCTCAGCAGTCATAAAAAGAAACTTTATAAAATAATGTGTTTTTTTTTTCTTCAGTTGCATAAAATACAGGTAGCCATTAATGAAGAGCAGCATAATTTTAACACATAGAGAAATGGTAATACCTATCAGCATTATTTTTGTATTTCAGGACTCAAACTGCCTCCTACTAAAACCCACAAAGTTTACACATATCTTGTTAATGAGATAGCGAGACTTGTTCATACAAGATTCTGATTGAATCACTTTTTTAATATAGTGTTATCAACAATAGCTATCATTTAATGAACATTTACTCTGTAGGAAGCACTGTGTTAAAAATAGTCACATGTAATATCTTTTTAATTTTGAGCAATTTCATAGGCTATTTTATAGATGTATAAACTGAGGCTAAGTAACCTGCCTAAAGTCAAAGAATGAGGAAGAGTTGAGTTTAAGCTCAGGTAGCATGGGGAGGAATCTGTGGAGAGAATTCACTGTAAATGGCATTTTCAGGCAGCATGCTTCCATTTATCTACATGATATCCAGGAATAGGCAATCCTAGCACTTGGATTCTAGTTAAGGATTTTTTTTCAAAGATAACTTAAGTACAGCTAGTGTCTTAGTTTTATCTTGGAGCTTCACTCATGTCAACTTCATTTGTAAGTAGTATAATCATTGTTTTGCATCAGTGATAGATCAGTGAATAGTGATTGGCGTTCATATAGATGGGTCCTCTGACCCCAGATGTTCTGAGGCCTTTAAATACCTTTTTCCTTGAAGACTTTGTTCAATCTTGTAATGTAATATATGAAGGGGTCTCATTCGATGAATTCTATGTGTACTATGTATGTTCCTTCATATTGCTACTCCAAACAGTTGGCCTATTTCAGCTTCTGTAGTTTTCAAGGATAAGCTATGTAGATATGTAGATTACTTATAAATAAATATACACTATTAACCAGTCTATAATAATTTCCTACACAAAGTAAATTTAATCATTATGCTTTTTAACAATCTTCTCAGCAAAAACTGATACTTATTTTGAGAAAGTGACTAATTAGGTCCTCCAGGGCTCAGTTGAACTTGATAATTCTAACCTTTCTCAAATAAATTTGGTGATTGGAGAAAAGGATATGTGTCTAGAGGTTACTGAAAAGGAAATGAGGAAGGGATCAAGAGAGCCAGTAGCCTATAACTACCTATGCCCTTGGATATTATCTCCTGACCTATTTCTGGTGGATGCCATCTTCTTAAATGTCAAGATTTGAAGAAATAACAACAACAAAAATTTACCAGGGAGAATATATCCAAATGTCATATTTGAGTTGCAGTAGAAAATAGATAATTTCTGGAAGCATGGTATTTTTTGGCTGTGTGTTTGTTTTAAAATGTTCCTGCTGGCATAGGTTAGAAGGCAAAAATCAAAACAGCTTATAGAACATGGTCATCCATGTATTTTTCATCTACAAAAATATTTACGTACAGTTTCCTAACTACCAAGTAGCATGTCAACCAATATTATCACACTGCAGTCTCTGCCAGATGTTGATATTGTCCTCATCTGTACCACATTAAAATTATTTTATTTTATCTCTTACACCTTCTTTAATGGGTAGTAAGCTCATACGTTCCTGACTAAGCTCTCAGGTGGGATGCTGTGGCAGACACACTCTAAGATGACCCAGTGAGTCACACCCTTGGATAATCCTTCCTGCTGAATTCAGGATGGACATGTAGTTACTTCTGATCAAAAGAATATGGCGAAGGGATGTCACTCCCTTGATTAAGTCGCATTATATGACAAAGGTGCTGGGATGTCACTCCTGTCATTATGCGATGTTATATCACTTAGAGCAGAGTGAGAGCTCCTACTGGCCTGGGAGAAATAAGCTGAATATTGTGGGATGGCCTATGGAGGAGCATATGTGGCAAGAACCTAGTGTGTCCTCTAGGAGCTGAGGGTAATCTGCAGCCAACTGTAAATAAGACCACTAGGAAAAACATTTTCCAAACAACTTGAATAAGCTTCAGTCTTGTAAGACCCAGAGCAGAGGCTCCTCCTAACTAAGAATCCTGACCTATGGAAACTGTGAGATAATAAATGTATATTGTTTTAAGTTTGTGGTCATTCATTGCACAGCAATAGAAAATGAGTATAGATGATATGACCCATTTGTCCTATTTATTCTCATTGTCCTGTTGAAAAAAACTGAGTCATGACAGAGTTCTAGAGTATTACTATAATTTAAAATGGTTCCAACTTTTAATAAACTTTAAATACTCACTTAGAGGTTACTAGTAAATTATCAGCTCATTAATTGTATGTAAAAATGAAAGGCTAAGGAAGGGTAAGTCATTTTTGCATTGAGATGGGATCCAATATAGAAACCAATTGTGGGATATCTTTGAATGAGCTAAGGACTTTTGTGGAGAATCACTGCTTTCTAGTTTCACACTTGAGTCTTCTTTTTTGGAAATCTCAGTTGCTAAGCATTATAGTCACAAAACACAAAGATGTTTTCATGATACCAGTTGCTATTTTCTGGGGTTACAATGGGTAATGTAATCAGAAGGGTTATTTTACAGAAGAGAGAGAAATTGTGGACTACGACATTATTCCTGAATAAGGCTGAGGACTCCAATTTAATGCAAAGACCTCTTTAATTAGCTGCTCATTTCAGTGTTTAAACAACAAAAAAAACTATCTGGATTTATAAATTATAAAATTAATGTGTTCTCAAGATAAAAAAGTCAAGCCATGCATGAATATACACTAAAATAGCTGTTTAAAATATTTTAAGATCTTGAACCTTTTCCCCACAGGCAACAACTATCATGAGTTTCTTGTGCATCTGTAGGAAATGTGTGATACATTTAGATGTTCACATCATTTTGGAGCTTAATGTGAACACACATCTTTTTGGACATATATAGGCGCACAGGACCCATTCTGCTTTTTATCTTATTTTTTTTTTGAGTGGAATAATATATCCTGGAGATTTTTTCATATCAACAATGAACTTACATTGTTTTAAAATAAATTAATATATTACAAGTTAAAATAATTTAAAAAACATTACGATTTTTAAATATCACAATATTGTAAATGTAACCTAAAATATTACAGAAGAAAATATTACAATTTAAAAATATTGTAATTTAAAATGTATACATACATATTTTTATATACATATGACCCATATTGTGTCATAAGCACTTTGTACGTGTTAACTCATTTAATGTTAACAACAACTCTCTGAAATAGATACTTCTTTTAGCATGACTTCACAGCTGATACCACTGAGGCATGGAGAACGTAAGGAGCTTGTTCAGTCACAGAGCTAGTAAGTGGTGAAACTACCAAGAAACTGGCCCTGGCAGTAGAGCCCTAGGGCTCATGCCTGTTTAACCCCCCTAACTATGTGGTACTTAGGTTGCTCCCAGTGTTTTGTTATTGTTGTTGTAAATTATGCCTCTAAGCATTTTTTTTTGTACATTCACAATTGCACATGTGCAAGTCTATTTGTAGAATAAATTCCTCAAGATCAAATTTCTGAGTTGGAGAATAATACACATTTTCAGTTTTCATAGATACTGTCAAATTGCCTTCCAAGGAAGTTATGGTAATGTGTACACCCACTGCCAGTGTGTGATAATGCCTTTTTCCTCGCAAACTTGCCAAGACTGTACACTATCAAACTATTGCCAATCTGGCAGCTAAAAAATGCTATCTTTATTTTGCTTTAATTTGCATTTACTTGTCAGAGGGATTGGGCATCCCTCCATCGACTTATAAGCCAAGCCATATGTGTTTATTTTTCAGTGAAATGCCTATTAATCTATATTGTTCTAAAGTATTTTGGGTATTTTCTTTATTGATTTTTAAGAGAGTTCTATATTTTAAGGAAAATAGCCTTTTACCTTTGAATATATTGCAAATATTCTCCCCCAATTTATTTTTTGCTTTTGTGTTTGTTTATGCTATTTTGTCTTAACCACACAGAAGTTTTAAATTTTCATGAGGGATAATTTACCAACATATTTTCTTATGGCTTCTGGATTTTCTAGTCTTGATTTTAAAAGTTGTTCAACCTCAGGATTTTGAAAAATTGGGATATACATTTTTTTATAATGGTTATGATTTTTATGATTTTTCTTTCAAAGTTTAATCCAGCTGGAAATTACTTTGGTATAAAGAGTGAAGAAAGATTTTACCTTTTCTCTTGGTTTTAAATAGCTAACTGGTTTACCGTAGTCCCTTCTTATCCCTAGAAGATATCTTCCAAGACCCCTGGTGGTTACTTGAAACCATGGATAGTACCAAATCCTGTATATACTGTTTTATTCTGTATAATATACCTGTGATAAGTTTAATTTATAA
The DNA here is from genome assembly GCA_028627145.1 of Eidolon dupreanum. Taxonomy (NCBI): domain Eukaryota; kingdom Metazoa; phylum Chordata; class Mammalia; order Chiroptera; family Pteropodidae; genus Eidolon; species Eidolon dupreanum. The sequence goes on from CM053509.1 coordinate 74,181,381, forward strand.
ATTAGGCATAGTAAGAGATTAACAACTAATAATAAAATAGAGCAATTATAACAATATAATGTAATAAAAGTTATGCGAATGTGGTCTCTCTCTCTCAAAATATCTTTTTGTACTGCACATACAGCATGAATACACTGGACAAAGGGATGATTCACATCCTAAGTGGGATGGAGCAGGATAGTGAGAGATTTCATCAAGCTACTTGAAACAATATGTATTTAAAACTTATGAATTCCTTATTTCTGGAATTTTCTACTTAGTGTTTTCAGATCATGGTCAATCACGGGTAATTGAGACTGCAGAAAGCAAAATCACGGATAAGGGGACACGACTGTAATTATATCTCTGGCCTCTTTGTAATCACTCCACCTAAGCCTCCTTCCATTTCCCATTCTGCATTACTGATTTTCTTCAGAATTTTCTGGCTATTCTCACATATTTATTTTTCCCAATTAAATTTTATTTTTAAGATAAAAATTGTATAAGAGGTATACAACATGATGTTTTGATATACATATACATAGTGAAGTGATCATTATAATCAAGCTAATTAACATATCAATCTCCTCACATGGTTACCATTTGTGTGTGTGTGTGTGTGTGTGAGCATGGTGAGAGTACCTGAGATTAACTCTTTTAGCAATTTCTAGCATATATACAGTATTAATAAATATAGTCATCATGCTGTACATTAGATCTCTAGAACTTATTATCCTACACAATTGCAACTTTGTACCCTTTGACCATCATCTTTGTACCCTTTGACCATTTCCCCTTCCTTCCAGTCTCTGGTAACCACCACGATATTCTCTTCTTCTATGAATCAATGTTTTTAGATTCCACATACAATGAGATCATGCAGATATCTCTTTTATGTCTGGCTTATTTCATGTAACATGTTGTCCCCCAGCAATTAAACTTTAAAAATAGTTTTCCTCTTTACACAAAAAAATGTTGTTATTCTTAAAGATATCACCCTAAACATTTAGATTAATTTATTGGAAACCGTAATATTTATTATTAACTGGGAATAAAATATATATTCTTAACTGGGAATAAAATATATATATTTCAATTAGTTCATAAGCTTTGTCTCAGAAAATTTCTAGGTTCTCTTCCCATTTCTTGTTTGTGACCAAGTTGTATGTAAATACGTATATCTGAGTGTTGGTACTGGTAAATAGGATCTTCCTGTATATTATTTTTCAATTGGTTATAGTTTTTGCATAGGAAAGTATTGGACTTTTGAGATATCAATTTTATAACAACTGACTGAAGTATTTTGTGATTTCTTTCCTTTCTTCCTCCCTTCCTCCTTCCCTTTCTCACTTCCTCCTATCCTTCCTTCCATTTGTATCTCTAGGGTTGTTCAGATACATAACCTATCATCTGTAGAGAATTTTGCCACTCTTTTCCTCCAAAACTCTTATCATTGTTTACTTAAATAATTGAAACATTGAGACTTTCAGAACATTGTTGAATAAAACATTTAAAACTTTACCTGTTCTTGACTTTAATGGGTAAACCGATGTTTAACCATTAAGAGTGCTTGCTGTAGGCTTCTAGTAAATATCTGTTATCAAATGTATAACCAATTGTTAATGGCATTTTCCAGATTTAGTCAGGAATTCTTGAATTTTACTAAATAATATTTTTGGTTATCTACAGAAATAACATGTTTTTTTTTTTTTTGGCTTTACCCATTATGGAACATTATATTAATTGGTTTCCTAGTATTGGTTTCCATCTATTATGCTTATATTTCTGAAAAAAAATATCTACTTACTTCCAATGTATTGGTCTTTAAATGTGCTATGAAATGTATTTCCTATTTTATTTAGAATATTTTTATTGTTATTTATTAGAAATAAGATTGGTCTCTAGTCCATTGTGTGGGTTTTCTTTCCCAGGTTTGTGTTGAAAATTATGCTGCTTTTAAAAAAAGTACTTGGAGACTTTTATTTGTTATATTCTGGAACAATGTAAATAACACTGAAATGTTCTGTTCCACCTACAGATACTTTTTTATTTTTTGAAACATTCTGGACTTTTTTCATTAGAGAGAAAGTTCTTATTAAACTCTTATCAGAACCTGATCAATTCTTAAATATAATTAGTCAGTTTTAGCTTTCTGGAATTGATTTTAGTAAACATTTTTTTCTAAAACAGGTAGTTCATCCAGATATTTCAAATTTATATGAAGAGTTTTACAAAATATTTTTGGTAATTATTATTCTCTATTATTTCTAATTTTGCAAATTTATGTTTTCCTTCTTTTTCTTTATGATTTGCTGGCAGGTTATTTCCACTGTGCCAAGAACCGCCTCTTGTCTTTGATCATTATTTCTCTTATTATATTTACATTATGGAAGTAACTTTTACTTTCATCTAACTTTTCTTAGGATATTTTTCATTCTGCATTCATTTTTTCTACTTTACTCAGTTATTTTTAGTATTTATTCTTGCATAACATGATTTAAATTTCTACTGAGTATTGCTCTAGCTAAGTTACAAAACTTGTGATTAGCAGTGTTATAATTATTATAATTTTCTGCAGTAATGTAGGGGTATTATCAATCCTTCCTTGCTTCCCCATATTTTCATTATTTTGCCTTCCCTGGATATATATCCATGCATTTAAACATCCTGAAGATCCTATTACTTTATTTATCATCCATAGATAGAAACTGGTGACTCTATCCTATGAAAGAGGAAGGAATCTTGGTCTTTTTTTCTCCTATCTTCTGAACTTTATTTTCTAAATTTTGTTAGTTAATTATAATTTTTTATTTTGCTTCATAATACTGATATCATTATATTCTGTATCAGTAATTTATTTAACATTACATGTACTTTCAAAATGATTCAATGCCTACTGTCACTCATTTTAAAATGGCTTGTCCAAGTATTTCTTGTTTTTTTGGACTTTTTAATTCTATTTTTCTCCTCAAAACACATGAGTGTTTGTTGCATTTAAAATCAAACTACCTTATTCATGTAGGTTTCCTGTGTCTTGTTTCTTTTGTTTTAGAGTGTGCTCTGCTGTCTCCTTCTTATCCATTTTATGATTTCATTATTTTATTTTTAATAACATTTTATTGCTATGAAGTGTTATATATACATTATAAAAAATTAGGAAAAAAATAAACAAAAACAAAACCACAAGATCACATCCTCAGATATTACCACTATAAAGATATAGTGCCTATCCTTCAGATATTTCCACCCATATATAAATACACACATACATAATATTTTCCCTGTCATCTAAAATATGAAAGTTCCTTTTAATAATTCAAGGCCGGCCTGTTTGTATCCTGCCTTTAGTACCTTGCTTTGGTCTGGATGGTGGCACATTCTCAAACTTGAAAGCTAATAATTTTACCAAATTGTGTACTGTATTTATTGGTCATTCTATAGTTTTTCACCAGGATATGATTGTCCTTTTAACTTGCAGTTTCAGAATCTTCTTTATTTCAGTGTTCTGATATTAAAATCAGAAAACATAATAGTTTATAGGCTCAGGTATCTCTGAAAATAATCTTAAATTATCTCGGACCACGGGAAGAAAACGCTGAGACCCTCTGCAGGGTTGGCAGCGTTGTCATTTCAAACCATATGTAAAGACCATCTTCCAGACCGCTCTACGGAGAGAATTATCACTTTATTGACAGTTTTACAACTAGTTCCATGGTTAAGAAACATAACCAATTCTTTTTCAGTTAGTTCATTTATTTAAAAAGACGCCATTTCCAGTCTTTCTCTTGGCACTTCCCAATTTCTACTATAAATTTTAACTGGTACATATTAATTAGTGAAGGATTTTTGTTTTATTTTATTTCAAATTGTTCCCCTTTTTGCTTCTTGTTTTCCTATTTATTTTTCTCTGTCTCTCTCTCTCTTCTTCATGTATGCATATACACATGCTAACACATACATGAACCCCCATGCAGACACGCACATACATTTTCAATTTTCCACTGTGTCATGAGCACAGTGACAATCTGAGGATTAATACCATTATATGCTACTACATATGAACTTCCATGTCTGACTGCATACCTGCTTACATACTCACTGGGTAGCTTTCTAAGTGTTTGTGAGGTCAATGGAGGTTTCGGTTTCAGTTGAAATTTCCCAGAGAAAGGAAGTGGAATATCAAATATAATCCATTCTGTCTAATGATATTCTAAAAATTGTTTTGGGTTTCTTTTTCTCCCTTCTCATAAAGATTCCAAGACAATCATGGAACACCCATAACGACATGAGGATATATGGCAGATGGTGGAAGAAAAGGATTAAAACAAGGCAAACTGGTTTTATAACCTAATTGTCCTTAGAAAACCAGGCTAATGAAATGCATTTTCCCTCTAATGGCTTTCATGTCAGGATATTGCGTGGTTTACTCTGAAGATGCGATGAATTTTTGCTCTACAAATCATTTTGATCTCCTCATGTTGTCATATTCTGTCTAATTTTGCTGAGTTACTGGATGTACATTGCCTACAGTGATGGAAAGTTATCACTACCCGTATTACCAGGGATCAGAAAATATGACTGAAATCATATCTCTCACTAAAAATTCTGGAACCTAATTTTCCTGCAGTTTAATTAGTATGGGAAAGAAGAACTGATATGTTGTTTTATAATCCCATAGGCTTGACTGTGAAATACCAAGTATAGAATCTGCTCAGTCTAGGTACCCTTAAATATTGCTTCATTATTAAATGACTGAATGGCAAATAGAAGCAAGTGATTTAAAGAAATAATCATGAGGTTTGGGCTCATTAAAAGGGACAGTTTATGTCTAGGATAATTTAGTCATTTCATCCTTGATTATTTGGTCTGGATTCAAAACAGTTCATATTGTGGAGACTTCTAAACCTCTGTTACTGAAAGAGAGCAATTCTGTGCCCTTGGATGATCTTTTTGGACAATGGTGCACACACCCACACACATTCATATGCTCATTCACACATACACAGTCAAACTCAAGGCAGAAACACTGTAGCTTAAATTAGCCTTGCTCTTGCTGTTGTACTATAATGAGGGGAAAAAACTGGGAAATATTGTTTTATTGATTATTATTGGTTGACTCCAGCTCAAAGCTAAAAAGATTAGCTCCCAGGCAGTCCCTTCAAAGTTTGGGGATTTATTCAGGATAAGCATCTGAAAGATTGGATGTTTATCTATACTAGATAGTCGCATCTAGCCCAAAATGTGTTTAGAAATATGACAAAATTTTTTCCTGAGAGATTAAGCTCGACCTTTCTCTTGTCAGCAAAACTCAAACTGTTGGATTTAAATTTGAGAGGGGCAATTTTACAGCTTTTTGTAATTTAGCTGTATCCAGGAAGTGACCATTATAACCAAAGTATAATTCACATATTTTCCACTCTTTCTGAAACCTTCTTTGGGAAATTAGAGGATATTGGAGATTTATGTGTATTTTTTATTCTAATAAATTCAAATGTGATTGGTTTTGTGAAAAAGAACGTATTGAATACCTTAAACCTGTCTCTTTTGAAACAAGGACTTTTTATTTATCCATTTATTTATCCATCACAGAAACACTAAGTAGAGTGCAAACTATTTTAATTCTCTTGAGGATATACAGATAAATGATTTGTATGATATGTTCCAGTACCAAGATAATGGCATTATCTTGTTTTAAAGGGACAAAACTTTGGGTGGCTTGAGAACTTTTCTGGGCCAGGGACTATAGCTTTGGCATCTCATATATATATAACTCATCTTACAGGGGTTGCTCATATTGATTAATTTTAAAAGCCCAGGATCTTATGAATTATTCATCATAATTTAGTGATGAACCCTCTCCCCACTAGAATCATAGATTTTAATATAATAAAAAATTCAAATAATCTCATCCAGTAGTTTTCTTAAAATAAAATTTTAGTGTTCGACTTTGAAATTCCCCAAACACAACTGAAAAAGAATGGAAAAATAACAATAACATACATTAATTGCCAGTATTAAGCAGATGGTAACATTTTGCTCCATCTGTGTCACGTCTCTTTTTTAAAAATAGAAAAAACTATGCCCGATGCAGGAAACCTCCTCTCTTGTTCTCTCCAGCCCTTTAGCTCAGAAATAATCTAGATCTTGAAATGCATACAGGTTTTTAAAAATCTTTTCAGCATATTTATTTATTCAATTACATTATACGATATTGTTTTAAAATTTACATACATGGAATCATGTTATGAATGTCATTTTGCAAAGCTTTTTCACTCATTGATTTTTGAGATTTTTACCAACATGTTAACATAACATCGGTAAATGGAGATTTAGTTAACTTATTTTAACTGCTGTATTATATTCCATTACACATTTGAGAAATGTTGAAATTATTTCCAGGTTCTTATTATTCTACACAGTGCTTTGGTGAGCATCCTTGCATGTGTCTCCTTGTGCACATATCCCTTATGCTTCTCCGAGGTAAAAAACATGAAACTAGAAGTGGAATTTCTGTCATAGACTGTTTATGATTTAGATTTATTGGCTTTTGTTCTGTTTCTCTCCATAGTGCTTATAATGACTTACATTCATCCCAGCAAATTGCCACCTGGCTAAAAGTTTATGCTCTCAGATTTGTTAATTTTTTCCAGTCTGGTAGGTGTGAAATGGTATCTCATTGTAGTTTATCATGCATTTCTCTGGTTTATTAGTGACAGTGAACATCATCTCCTGTGACTTATCATATGTAATATTTTTTTTTACTGGTTTCTTATTCTTCTCCTTATGGTTTTCTATGACTTCTGTCCATATTCTGGATTGTTCACTGATTACATGGATTGTATATCTCTTCTCTTCATGTGTGTCTTACCTTTCACATTGTTAATTACATATTTTGGTAAAGAGAAATTTATTTTTATATTTTTTTGTGTCTTGTTAACAAATTCTTATTTTCTTCAATGTCATAAAATATTATGAATTTTCTTTGAAAACTATTGCATTACTGAATTTTCTTATTTACTTCTTTAATTAATTTGCATTTTATTTTTGTAAATGACATATAGTAAGAATGCCTTCTTGTCTTTTTTCTTATAAACAGCCAATTTCCCAGAACTATTTATTGAATAGTCAACTCACAACTCATTGGCCAGATCTAGTCACATGGCCCCATCTAACATGAAAGGGCAGGAAGTGCCATGTCTACAGTGTGCCAGAATTGAGAACTGAACACATTGATGAACAACAATAATTACCTATGTAGATGTTCACAGATTCTTCGACACTACCCTTTCAAAAGGTGAAATCTCTGCTTTTGAATGTGAGCTGGACTTAATGACATACTTCTAATGGATAAAAATATGGCAGAATTAATGATGCATGACTTGTGGAATAAAGTCATCAGAGGTATTGTGGATTCCTCCTTGCTTGCCTTTGGATCAGTCACCATAGAGGAAACCAGGATGCCATGGCACAAGGATGCTCAAGCAGCCTTATGGAAAACACACGTAGTGAGAAACTGAGGCCTCTTCGTAACAGACAGCACTAACTTACCAACCATGTGAAGAAGCTACCATAAAAGCATAATCTTAAAGGCTTAGAAATTATGAGGTTTAGTTTTTGTTCATGTTAGACAGCTTCAGGTTGGCTATGGCTCTGCCATGTCATCTTTACTCCAAGACCCAGAAGGCAGAGCAACCTCTAGTTGGAGCAGTGACACTTGTCATGAGAGAGGAGAAAAAGTCACAAAGGACTTTCCAGAAGTGACACTGTGTCAGGGTCCCCAATATTACTTCTAGATTTGGTGGTTCACTAGAAGGACTCACAGCATATGGTCATATGGTGATTTATTGCAGTGAAAGGATGTGAAGCAAAATCAGCAAATGAAAAGGTGCAAGAGCAAAGTCTGGAGAAAACCAGGCACAAGGTTTCAAGAGTCCCCTCTCTGTAAAGTCACACAGGATGTGCTTAATTCTTCTAGTATCAATTGTGATCCCATGTGTGCAGCATTATTTACCACGGAAGCTCATTGGAGACAGCACCCAGGGTTTTTATTGGGGGATGGTCATGTAGACTCACTCTGCTTAGCACATACCACAGTTCTGGACTTCAGAAGGGAATGATATATTCAGCTAAGCTACATTGTTTGCATTAACAATTCAGGTACAAGGGTCCATTCTTATCAGAGAATGATGAGAACTTTTCCAAAACCAACCTCCCCAAAGCCAGCCAAGGACAAGCCTTCCAAGTGGGCCTTTCTAGTCTAGCAGCCTCAGTCCTGCTATGTTAACTCCTTTCTGCACAGACTCATATCACTTCTGCTTATATTTAATTGGACAGAGCAGGTCTCGTGCCCAAAACTGACATTCTTGTAGTGAGAAAGTATAATCCTCCTGCAGGAAGTAGCAGCCCATATTTTAAAATAGTTAATACAATCTACTACAGATCATTACCTATAGATCCTTTGAATAAAACAACGTTAAAAGAAAGAAGGAATCGATATCTTCTATATATGTGTATATGTGTACCTTCAGATTTTCATGATCTGGACTCATATAATTTAAATATTTTTATTGAAAGGAATTAAATTATATAATGACACGAAGGAAAAATTGTAGCAACAAATATTAGAGAGGCATTGAGTACTGATTAATAAAAAATCAATTATTGTTCTTTCTACATTATAATTCCCTTTATTTCCCCCAGATCAAGTGGGTCTCTGATTCCTTTTGGAGGCTAGTGCTTTCATTTTGCTTTTGACTTTCTCTAAAGCAGTGCTGTATTCGTTAAAGCTCTAATCCTCTAGGGCATTTGTGCTTAGACCCCTGAAGGGCTGTTTCTCGGCCTTTGCTATGTTTTCTCATCACTGTACTTTTTAAGCTTTCAGCTGTACTTCCAGTTCTGGCCTGCATATGGCCTTTGGCATAAACTCCCATCTGAAAAGTGGTTTGCTCCAATGCTTTCCTCATTTCTCTCAATTGTCTTTATGTTTCTTTTTATCATCTAGCCTCAGCTCTTTGACCTTTTATTCATTAGCTTAAACTACATGAAATACAGTTTTTGGCTAAGAGTTAAGTTGAAAAAATCAAAAGGTAGTTGGCTTTTAGCATATATATATTTACATGTTTTACTTTCCTATGCTTGTAGTTCCTGTACAATTTTTTTTTTATTAAAAAAAAGTCTTGTTTTCTCCCTTGAAAGAAAAAACAATGTTAATTGCTTAGAAATAAAAATAAAAATCTTTCTGGTTCTAAAAAATCTTTCTGGTTCTAAGCTTTTAATCTCTGCCTCCCCCACTAAGTGACAGTTATTTAGTAGGAACTCACAATCTATTGGAGCATAATTTTAGGAGATAATATCTCCCTTTTCAGTGAAGGGAGGATTTTATGTGGGTCTCTTCTTTATGGTGAGATGGCAGAATGTTTTATTGCTATTTAAAAAAATACTGCATTAAAAGAATGCAATATTGGTTCTCTCAGAATCTATTTGGAAAACTATCTCCAAATGGCTGCAAGTTTTTAAGAATCTGCCAAGACAAATCAGGAATACCATCTAAATGACTTACTGCAGCAAGGGATGCTTTGGAGCTCTTAGGATCTCATCACCAGCTTTTAAAAACCTTTTGCTCCCTTCTTGTCCTCCCATTCCAAAGCCTGCAAGTGACCTCATTTTGTATTTCACAGAGAAAATAAGGACTAACAAGGGAGAACTCCACTCACTCTCCTGCCCTCCTTTCATATTTATCTGCTTTTATGGCTTCCAAATGCTTTTTTCTCTCACCTTAGTGGAAGACTGTGTTCTACTACATCCAAGGCTGATCCTGTCAGGTTAGTTCCTGCAGCTTCAGGGTTCCAGATCCGTTAAACACCTCTCCCTTGCCTGCAGTTTCTCCTCTGCCTCTTTTTTGGCTCTTTCCTTCCAGCCTATATATCCACTCAAGTTTCTTCAGTTTAAACAGCAGCAACAACAATAACGCCCACACTTGCATTGGTTCCAGCTCCTCTATTTCTCTTAACTGGAGAGGCTGCTACTCCACCACCCATATCATCATTGCAGGTGAGGCGCTGGCCTGAGTAAGGAATCCTGTTGCAAGGTGAGAGCAGTCGTGGTGAGGGCTGCACTGTTACAGCCACTTCTACTTACTTTTCATTCTTCATCTTATAAGACAGGTAGCTCACTTTGGCTGAGCATTTTGAGGGGTAAATACCTCGCCCAGTAAGTGCTTAAAAGGCAAGGAAATGACCTCATTATTTTCTCTTAATGGAGCAGTCAAGGGACATGTACTGAGAATTTACTATGTGCTAGACACTGAGCTAAACCTTTTATGTGGATTATCTCATTTTATCCTAATGATAACCTCATGAGACAGACAGTATTATCATTACCATTCGGCAGATGAAGGAACTGAGGCACCAAATTTTAAATAATTTGTTCAAGCTCACACGAAAAAATGGCTGCAGAGCCAATGGTTTTCCTGTTCAAGACCTCGAGAGCATCTGTCTCTGGAGGTAGAATACCATGTACCTAGAATGCCAACTTTCAGATAACAGAAGTGTCCATTCTCTGCAATTCTCCTGAGGCCACTGATATACCTCATATATGTTCTCATGTGTGCTCATTCATTCTCTTGTCACAATGGTTTTCAACCTACGCAAAGCATGGACATCATGCTAGGCCCCAATCCAGATCAAGTGAATCAGAATCTTGGGTGAAGTGTGGACACCTGTGCTTTGCAAAAGTTTTCCCTGCCCCCAAAGTGATTCTGATCTGCAGAGAGGGTTACCATTTCTCTCCTCCCTTCACTATCCTGCTTCCTATTACCTTTCTTCTTCTGTTGTATTTTCTTTGGAGTAGAGAAAAACATACATTTTGAATGAGGAAATAGTTTGATGATCAGCTTCCTGTGGATGATTTTACTGAAAATAATCTTGTTTATGAAAATAATGTATTTGATTATTTACTGAAACTAATGGGTTTAATTATTTCACTAAACGGTATGATTCATATTTTATTGAGTAAATACTTATGGTATTGGGAAATGTATTTTAAAAGCCTCATTTTTCATCTGGACACTAGAAAAGCATGAGTTAGATGTCTTTAACCTGTGTCTAGACAAAGGTTCACCTGAGTTTTAGAAACATCCAGTGAATCAATGTTACCTTTCAGTTTCTCGACCAATGCCTTAGTTGTGTATCATGTATTCTACTTCATAGACAGTTTCCCAGAAAAATAATAAATTTGTATTATGTATTTAACACATTATTTATTGAGTTTAATTTCTTTTGCTATTTTATATATACATATACGTATACATATGTATATGTACATATACATATACATATACATATACATATACATATACATATACATATACATATACATATACATATATTTGAAATTACCAAGTTACTGATGTGCTATGTTACAGGGAAATAAAAATGATTTTGAAATGATTAGCTTTTCTTCTCTGCCATTTTCAATTCAACTCTGATATTCTATGAAACTAAATGCCAAAACTAACTTCAATAGAAATAAAATAATTTAAAAACCATTTATACCACTTTGTAGAGAGAAAATAATTATCTTCAGAATATATCTCTTACTTTGCAAACGTTGAGAATAATTTGTGTCTCACCCACTGAGACACCCTTTCCTTTCTGTCATGGTGGGCCTGTCAACAAAAATTAATGTACAGCTTTCTGAATATCAGTTTTCATCCTCAGAAACTGTACAGTATTTCTAAGATTTATAACACTAATGGAACTCTCCTGGCAGCAGTGTGATTCATTTTGCTGATATACAGGAAGCTGACACAACTCTAATCTCCTGTTGCACATATCCAAAGAGTGAAGAAACCAATGTCTTAATTAGCATAGAAACGAGAGATGTGGAAGCCTTCTGTCCCTGAATGAAGTAAGTCTTGTAATAGTCACATATAAAAGAATTAGGCTTGATCATGTTTTTTTAAAAACTGAAACAAACATTGGCCATTATGTGCTACATTGCTTTATCAAAGGCCATCAGAAAATAAATCCAAGTGGGAATTTAAAGGGCAACCTCTATTTTATAAGATAAATCTTGTGACTTGAAAAATAACTAGTAAATAGATTTAGCCTGAGGAAGAAATAATTTTTACATTTAAAAATATGTAACTCTGAAATATGAGTGTGTCAGAATTAAAGAACACTAAAATGAAGTCAAATTGAATTTCAATCCAGTTTTTCCATTAACTAACTATCTGTATGGTTTTGGGCCAATTACTTCATTTTTCAGGACTTCACTTTCTTTGATGGACTAAATAATCTCCAAAGACTTTTCCAGCTCAATCATTTCATGATTTCATTAGGTTTCCCAGTAGAAGCTAATAAGTGAGCTGGAATTGTAATAAGACTACTCTTCTATAGTGAAAAGTAGTGACTATAGGACAAAATAACTGCATTCTACTCCCTGCATCACCACTTAAAAACCACATGATCTGGGCAGTTCTTAACACCTTGGTTTCCTCACCTATAAACTAGAGATACCTCACTGCATTGGTAGGAGTTTTAGATGGAATGCCACATGTGTTAGTCCGCTCAGGCTGCCATAACAAAACACCACAAACTGTGTGACTTAAATACCAGAAATTTATTTTCTCATAGTTTTACAGGCTGAAAGGTCCAAGATCATGGTCTGGCATGGTTGGCTTCTGGTGGGAGCTATCTTCCCAGCTTGCATGTGGCCTTTCGTCTCTCTATGTCCACACATAGCAGAGAAAGAGCTCTGGGTTCTCTTTCTCTTCCTCATTGGCACCAGCACTGTCAGATCAAGTACCTACCCTTATATAGCCTTTATACTTAATCACTTCTCTGTATGCCCTATCTCCAAATGCAGTCATATTGAGGATTAGGGTTTCAGCATATGAATTTTGGAGGGGACACAATTGAGTCCATAGCATCATCTATGAAAATTCTTTGTAAACATAATTTTCTACTAATTTCCTAATAAAGGTCTGTAGTAGAAATATATTGGGCATTCAAATCCACTATTGGTGGGACTACCCAAAGCTACAATGTTTTCTAAGTACTATTTGGTAATATCTATTAAAATGTATAGTGCTCATGTCTTTTGAACCAGTATTTGCATTCCAAAAATTTATATTCCTGAAGCACTCAGAATTGCACAAAGACATATGTATGGAATAGTCATTGAAGTATTGTTGAAAAATTGGAAAAAATTAACAAATTTTATACACTACAGTAGATCATACAGTGGAATATTTTATATCTGCTATATACCCATAATATGAAATATTATATATCCATTAAACATGTGGTTAATCTATAAATATTGACATAAAAAACATTCAGAGGAAAAAGAAGTATAGTTGCAAAATAGTTTCTATAGTATAATTTCTTTATCATCTTTTTGGTAAATATATATATTTTGAAGGAATTATACATTAAACTGTCTACACTGGCCTTCTCTGAGTGGTGCAGAATTCCAGGAGGATTTTCCTTTCCAAGTTATACTTTTCTCTGATTTTGAATTTCACTTTAAGAACATATATCACACTTGCTTTAAGAAAATAAAAGGTTAAGAGACTGCAAATTATCACTATCTCAGACTCTGACAATTCTTCACTTTAAATTTGAAATACTTTTAAAGTTAATTTTTGTTTATGGAAGAATAAACGCATGTCATTTAAACAATTGTAAATCTTCTAATGAAAAACAGAAGTCTCTGGCCTTACAGCTCTCTACTAGTCACCTGGGGCAACCTTATTCTACTTTCTCAGTAGTTTCATCTGATACTTACCTATATATTGTGAAATAACACGTGTATGTTGATCATGGTTGATTATTTCATTTTAGACATTATCTCCTGATTTTCCTCTGCAGAAGGTTTAGACTTTCCTCTTTGCTTCTTGTCTCTCTCTCCCCTAATATCTACCCCACAACCTAACCACTTTACATATATCACAACTTTGGCTTAATTGATGTTACGGGTTTATATTAGTATTATTATGTAATATTGTTCACCACTGCTACACAGTACATTATAATGAAATATGCTGCCTTATACAACTTTTTTATTCTTAAAGTTACTAATTATCTTATATTTTGTTTGCTTAGTTTCTATGTACATATCATTATTTAATTCCCAAATCTTTACTATTTCTTTCAATATGGTTGAACACAGCAGGTAATCTATTCTATTTTTTGTGGTGTCATCTCTCCTGGTTCATTATTCAGAAAGCCAATAGTTAGTAGTGTTTCAAGAGCTATGCTTATGAAATAATAACAAATCTCCCCCTTGTTTTTTCTTTAATTTTTAATCCTTTCCTCTGTTTAGGCAGCTAGATCATTCTGTTCTCATTTCCTCAGGTTAAAAAAAAAATGACAACAGAAATTGGGAAGTTAGAAGAGGGAAAGGAGTTTTTTCCTGACTTTGATTTTCAAAACTTATATCCTGAGGGAATGGAAAGGGCTTTTGGCAAATCAAAATATTTTGAATAAAATCTAAGAGACACATGTCTCCTATTTCGCTTCTCCTGTCAGACTAAAAGTCAGAGGGAAAGTAATGAAAGAGAGGATGGGGTGACTGGGATTGAAGACATAGCAGGTCATTGTTGACCTATGGCCAATCATCCACTCCTGCCAGGACTTTTGAACCCACACCTTGGGCCTAACTCAACAGTTTTCATATCAGTTCCTGGTTAAAACATCCCTTAAGAAGAGCTAACACATTGTCCACAGAGCACCCCAGGTAGAGTATACTTGTATCTCTATAAATATGCCCCTCACCCACTGTAATGATGCAGGACATTTACACACCTAACTTGGATCAGCTGTAAAGCACAGTCCTAATATAGGTGCAAATGCTTGAGGGCAAATTGAACTGTTATGTAGGCTGTCCATTGAAATTGTTGAATCAATGAGTTAGAGAATAAAAATAGTAGAGAGTTCACATAATGGCCCAGAGGAAAGAACAAGGAACCTAAATAGAGGCAGGTCAATGTACTACACCAATTTCTCCTCTAAAGCAAGGACAACAATAGCTTTCTACCCCTTGGAATGGTTGTTGACTAATGGTGTAGGTAAAAGTATATTGAAATTTTAAATGCATAACATTAGGTATCATTTTATAGATAAATCAAATATTTGATCTAGTCATTGATTTTATAATTCAACAAACATAAATAGGGTATAGACTCCAAATCTGAGTGGAAGAGCAAAAGCATATTTTCACAAGAAAGCCCATTATTAGTATTGCAGCATGAGGAAAATTATATCATTTGCCTCTCCAAATGATTATACCTGAGAAAGGTCCCTCAAATGTTACATATTGATTCTAAATACTTCTCTGCTATTTGATTTACATTTGAAGCTCAGTGCCTACTTGTCAGATATCATCTGTAAACACTATAAAGCCCCTATGAGTACCACTACATACCACTACATCACCTGAGAGCCTTCAATCTAACCATGACTGAATGCTGAGTTTTAGTAGTAGAGGAGCTCTAAGTCTAAAGTTAAATAATATCATGGTGGCTCACAAAAAAGTAGACTATAAATTATTAGGATTGATGGCTCTCATCAATTGTAGCTTCTTTCTTTGGCAATGAGAAAGTAGAGAAGAAGGAAAGCTTCTTACAAAAAAGTTTCAATTAATAAATATAGAAGGAATGAAAAAAATAGAAAATCATTAGGCAAACAATTTTTGCAAATAAGACCACAGAAGTTGCTAATATTAGTGAGTGGATGTTTGAGGACAAACTGGATATTTGCATAATCTCAAAGGGCAATCTGGGTGAAGGGTGTATGGAGACTCCCTGAACTTTTTTTGTTGCAACTTAAAAAATTTATATGTTAAATTTCCTTACCCAAAACATTTTTTTTGGTTTCTTAATTCTATTTTTAAACTTATGCTTGGACCCATGTTAACCTCCAACAGTGTGCACCTTCCTTATACTAATCTTTTAAATTATTTGCATATTTGCTCTCAAGTACTCCTCAATCATCTGCCAGTACTAGGAGAAGACTATAAACATTTGATCAAGAAACATCTTGAATACATACCTCTTATGTTCATAAAAGTGTGCTAACAACTGCAAAGGACTAAAAAGCAGTCTACAATTCCTCCCTTGAGGGGATAATAAGCACATTGGGAAGATAGGTGTGCACGTGAAAGAATAAAATAGTAATGTGTGAAATTATGTGAGTCATGCCTTATTTTTATGATATTATTTATAGGAGTTGATAGAGTCAGAGAAAGGTGACACATATATAAATAAGAGCAAGTGGACCTAAAACAGATGTAGGTCTTGCATGGTGAGTGGATGTAGGGAGTCTGCACAGTCTTTGTGGAGAGTGTGAGGCACGTGGGAAGCAATCACGAGACATGCTTGAGTGGGACAGAAAATTTGAGGTGATGAGAAGGACAATGGACCTTAATGGAATTGAGCTAGATCAGAAAAGGTTGTGAAAGCCAAATTGAAGAGCTTTTGGTCCCAGGAGGCTATTTTAAGGGCTGGGTTATGATCAAATTATTTTTCTGGCACCAATATAAACATGTATGGCAGATCTCAAGCCAGAACCATCTCCATTTTTGAAAACCAAATATTTAATAATAGACCTTTGAGAGACCTTGCCTGAAATGCGAATTGAGCTGTTTTCAACTTCTGCACCTGACCCCATCCACTTCTCACCTGGAAGCATTCTAGAGGTTTCCTTGCTTTTTGGATAAAGACAGAAATTCTTAACACGCTCTTAGGGCCCTCCAAGATTGGACCCCTCCCCATGTACCTATATTTTTCTGTACCCTATTCCCTTCAAGGTCTGCCTTCTCTTGTTTCCTTTAGGGCTCTCTTCTGTTATTAGAATTTTGCATATACTCATTCCTCTGACTTACGTTATCTATTGACAAATTTATTTCTTTTCATTCTTCATATGTAAGTTTAATTCAATTATCACCTCTAGTGCAGAAGTCTCACTTCCTGCTCTGAATGAATCTATTCATAATATCAGGTACCTCAATTTGTAAAACTTTCCACATATGTATATTTACATATCAGGTTATTTGATTTAATTCTGTGATTAATGCTTTTTTTTTCTTTTAGACTGTAGACTTCTGAGGGCAGAGACTATTTTCATTCATATTTCCCATTTTATCTCCTGTCCCTAGCACATCATAGTTACTCAATAAGAATTTGATGAATAAATGAAATATTAAAATATTTATTTTTTCCATTCCCAAGACACTATCCTATTTCAGTGATATGATCTGAATCGTGAGGAAAATGTCCTATCTTGACTTTGAAATTATAGTATATATAGCTCAATATTTTGTAACTTTTGGAATGTAGGCTCTAAAAGCATATTTAGGTGATTACATTGAACTGAATTACTAGAGCTTAAATAGAACTTGTTGATCAATAAACTGATAATTATGTGCAGGGTACTTTACTCAGCACTGTGAATTATTACAAGCCAAATAATATATGGTTCCTGCCTGGGTTATAATCAAGCAAGGGATCTATACAAAACTACATATATTATATGGTAGATTGTGAGGGCTCTAAATACTACAGAAACATAGAAGGGGGAGATTTATTCTGACTGAAGGAATCTGGTTAAGCTACAATGAAAAGTAACATTTTGACAGCTAGACTTTATAAAGACAAATTTCAGGAAAAATAACAACAACAACAACAACAATAACAACAACAACAACAATAATAATGCAAAGCACAAAAAGCAATAAGCTCTGTAGTAGAAAGTTAAGTAGCCTAGTAGGCTGTTAGTATATTGTGACAGGGAATAGACTAGGAAAGTTAGATTCAAACCAATAATATGTTACACTGTTTGCACTTATTTCATAAATAATTTGCGGTTACCAAGGATGATGAACAGGAAAGTGCCAAAATCAAATGTGCGGGGCCCAGTGGTGATAAGATGGGATAGATTGGAAGAGGGCTCTACCGATTAAGGAGGGTGGGGAGACCAGTAGCAAGGGGAAAACCCCAAACCTAAGGGAAGCTAAGGAGACCTGACTGGGTTAGTAACGGTGAAGCAGGGAGAGGATGGATGAGGGAAGCACTCAGGTTCAGCAAACATTTAAAATAGAAATTGAAGAACAGAAAGCTGCAAAGTTTTTTTTATCCCCCCAATTGCTACCTTCCTCCCCTGGCCCCAAAACTATAAAATTTTGATCTTATCATTTAACTGATGATAATTTAACTAAGAGCAAAAAATAGTAGTGAGAATAGGTTAGTAAAAAAACCTGTTCTTATTGTTTTAAACTTTCTGGTAATAGTAATACTGTTAATATCGAAATCCCTTGATGATAAAAAATTACATCATTTGCATTTTTACATAATCTAACAAAATTTATTTGTAGCTTGTGTTTATACTTGCTAACTGTTGAGCCTTTTCTGATTCAAAATACTGGAGAATTTATTGGTATCTATTCTTTTGCATGCTCTCTTTTACCTTCTCATTTTTCTAGTTGTCTGATTTTATTTATAAAAAATGTGATTATGTCTTACACGTGGGTTAAGAATAACCCCTTCTTGTTGGCTGCGACCTTCTTGCTTCTATTATTCTTTGAGCAATTTAACCAATGGGCACTGCCCTATCTGTACCTATCTTCCCAAGATCTTGGGAGTCTCAGATGATTAAGGCACTATCTCTCTCTTCAAGAAGCCTGTATAAGTGTAGGTAGAACATCAAGCCCAATTAAATATGACAATATGGAAAGTGCCAAAATAATGCCAACAACAAAAGCTACCACTTAAATCTCCTCTCCATTCCTTTCTTTCTTCCTTTGACAAATATTTTGAGAGCCTCCGACAGGTCTTTGGCCAGGAACAGAACTTAGAACGGTGAATAAAAACTGACCCAGAGTGTATCCTTATGGAGCTTATTACAGTCAAGGAAGCTTACACTAAAAGATAAAAAGTAAATAAATATATGTATGTAAATATAATTTACATACAAAAATAGTATATAAGTTCAGGTTGAGGATATATTATGAAGCATTGGTCATAATAGCAATAATAGCAATACTTAGAACTTAGTATGTTCTAAGTGCAGGCATTCTGATGCCAGAGATGACCACTTTATATTACATTACAAATACATTTTCTTGGGGAAGGTGGTATCTATTTACATTGTGTGATAAGCGAAGGCTTGTCTATGGCCATGTTTAGGCTGAGACAAGGTGGATAAAAAGGCAAAATCTACACACAAAAAAATCAGGGCAGAGCATTTCCAGAAGATGAAATAGGACATGTAAATGTTCTAAGAGAGGAAAGAGCTTAGCATTTTGGCATAATAAAAAATAGGTTAGAGTTGAAGATAGTGAGCTATGGGGAAAAAGGATTTGAGTGAGACTAAAGAAATAAATATGAACCACATCATGTAGTAGGTCTTGTCACACAGAGGAAAGAGATTAGCTTTTATTCTGATGGAAATGAGAAACCATCAACATTGTATAAGCAGGGATAGTGATATTATTTCGTTTATATTTAAAAAGGATAAATTTGACTTCTATATGGAAAATGAGTTAGAAAGTGTAAAACAGAGAGTTAAAAGGCAAATAAGTGACAATCAGGAGTTTAATTCAAACCATTATGATTACAAAGACTTGTAACCACCATATTATGCTGTCCTCTACTTTGTAGTACATTTGGCTGGGGCATTGTCCTACATCAGAGATCTATAAATTGACCGTTTCTTATCTTCTTCCTGCCTCTGTGACCCCCATTCTGTCTTTGTTAGACCTAAGGGCAGGGACATAGTCAAAGATTTTCATGAGGAAAGAAGAAATGATGATGATGTTAATGACTTTTTTTAAGCTCATTTTTACTCTCTTCTCATTAGAACATAACTTCCCATCTCCGCTACACTGGCATATTATTGTGGTTTTTAAAGTACATCATTTAACATGGTTTTTACTGTACATAATTAATTGCCTAGTGGGACAGGGTGATCAAAATGAAAATGTGTGAGTCACAACCCAGAGATTATGATTTAGTGTATCTGAGTTGGGGCCTTTTAAATAAGCACTCCTGCTAATTCTGAGGCAGATGATCCAAAGACTACATTTTGTAAAACATTGGTTTGTAGCGGAAGGCTTTTAGATTTTATCCCAAGTGTGGTACAATGACTTAGACATATCTATTCTATTAATATTATCAACATTAGAAACCATCAATTACACGTAAGCCCAGACTTTAATAGTCTATATATTTTTGGTTGACTTTTCTCCCCAATGCAATATAGTACAATACAGATAATCAATTTGGTTTCTTTCTTCAGGCAAGAGACCACAGAATTTATATAAACAATTTCCTGACTGGCCAGTCACAATGTGGGCTAAATTTATCATGCAGATTGATGACAGAGGATTTTTACAGCTAGGTGGAAACAGAATATTACCTTCCCAATATTAATACAAGGTTACATATAAGACCCAAATAATTATTACCCAATAATTCTCTTGGAGGTGGTTTTGTAATATAGAAAACACAAAGAAGTAAATGATAAATGAAAGTGAATCAAACTTCTTTACTACAGATCTTGCACAAAATAATTATTAACCTAGTTAAGTAATCATTTAAAAGGCAATAATAATAGCCAATAAGATGGGTCACAATAATAATCATTCTAAAAATCAGTACCATAATTATATTTGAGAATCATATATACTGAAGAACATCCAATGTAGTAGTCACCTAGCTTGCTTCTTATAGCTATGCCTTTTGTAAGAATGGCTCACATCATTAGTGATTTTCCTGCCATATAAAATCCTTTTCTTTGTTAATATCATGTGTAATCAAGCCTTAGGACATCTACTCTTTCTAAAATATATTGACTTTTAATCTCTTACATTTGTCTTAATTAGTCTGCATTTTAAATCCCCCAAATGAACCGGGTAGAGAATCAGAACACATGCTGTGTCTGCTGAGGGCCAGTTTTGGATTTGTGTCAGCTCCAGTTGACCTCTTGAGAAAGGAGGTTTTATCTCTTTAATAGTCTCAGATACAACAAATATATAATAACTGAAAGATTGGTTATATACTCTTATAGAGGCAAGGTTTTATTAATCATATTTCTAAATAGCTTTAAGAGTTACTTGTTTATTTCATGAAATAAGTATTTGTTGAGCACCTTGTAAGTACCAGGCACTATTCTAGGCTCTGGGGCTATACAGAGATAAAAAAGAAAAAAAAAATGTTTCTACTCCTGAAACTTTCACTCTAGGGAATGAAACATACAAATTGCAGAAAAGCAAGTGTAATATGATAGATAAGTGCAATGCAGAAAAATGAAGACTAATAAGGGAATGAAGTGTGATGAGAGTGGTCAAGGATGAACTCTCTAAACCTGATAACATGTATGAAGACACTTGAATGAAGCAGAGAGTTCTTTGGCCACACTGAAGCTGGGATGATCTTTGTTGAAATCTAAATATGATATTTTCCTCCTGCTTCTTGGAATCCTAGGATGGCTTCTCTTCCCAAGTGCAACACAGTTGGTGATTCCATTTTCTGCTCAGAAGCAGTGGGAGAGAGTTAGACTTGGGGAGAAGAAAATGAGTTAAGTTTTGGATATATTGGGTTTAAGGGGCCTTTGAGACATGCTAATGGAGATGTCAAAAAGTAAGTTAGATATTTTGGTAGGGAGTCTGGCTGAGGATCTTATCTGTCTATAGAAGATGCTCAAAGCCATGGCATAGATAAGAGCACTCAAGAAGAGGTTATGAAAAAGTAAGAGAAGGAAACTGAGGACCACACCTTAAGAATCATCAGTGGAAAAGAATATATGTCTATAAAAGAGACAAATAAGAAGTAGCCAGAGAGATAAGAGAAAAACCTAGGGACTACACACAGTGCCATGAAAGCCAAGGGATGAGAGTATTTCAAGCAGATGTGCATGGTTGACCACATGGGATGCTGCTGAGAGTCAAGAAGTTGAAAATAGTCAATGATCCTTTGGATTTAATGCACATGGGGAGTAAGAGCTGGTGTAAGGAAAGAACATAGTTCTTGAGACACAAAAACTGAGATTTATTAACTCCATCACTAGGCAGACGTGTTGGCAAATTATTCAACTTCTTAATGGTTCATTTTCTCACCTAGAGCCTCTTATGCCCTCTCCAAGATTTTATTTACAGATCCAGCAACGACTTATTGAACTCCATGGATTCAACAATTTTGGCACCGGGGACCATTGCTCCTATAAGAATCTGATGTCTGATGATCTGAGGTGAAGCTGAGGTGATGATGCTAGCCCTGGGGAGTGGCTGCAAATACAGATGAAGTTTAGCTTGCTCACCTCCTGCTCTGCAGCCTGGTTACTAACAGGCCACAGACTAGTACCAGTCTGTGACCCAGGGGTTGGAGACTCCTGCTTTATAAAACTTAAGGTTTGCAACTATAAGTTTCTCAAGACACTTATACTTAAGCATGAAAATATGTTAACAGAATTTGTCATTAGGAAAATGCAAATTATAAATATAATGCAATAGCACTACACACCCATCAGAGGGGCTAAAATAAAAAATAGCAATAACATCAAATAGCTGGTGAAGATTTAGAGAAACTGGACCACTCATATACGTTGCTGGGAATGTAAAATGGTACGATCACTGTGGAAAACATAAAAAGTTAAACAAGCAACTATCTCCCAACCCAGAAATTGCATTCCTGGGCATTTATCCCAGAGAAATGATGATTTATTTTTATACAAAAACCTGTACATTAATATTTATAGCAGCTTTATTCATATTAGCCCCAAACTGAAAATATTCCAGGTATTCTTCAATGAGTGAACGATTAAACAAACCATGGTGTATCCATACCAATGGAATATTATTCAGCAATAAAAATGAACTGTTGATATGTACGACAACAATATATACACTCAATATATACAACAATTATAATCAGGGGAGCTGATGGTGTAAATCTCAGTCTAAGGGCAGGAGAAGACCAATGTCCCAACTTAATAAGGCAGGCCAGAAAGGGGACAAAACCTCCCTTCCCCTGCCTTTTTGTTCTGGGCAGGCCCTCAATGAATTAGATGATGCCCACACACACTGGGGAGGGCAATCTGCTTTATGGAATCCACAAATTCAAATGCTAATTTCATTTGTGAACACCCTGACAGACATACCCAGAGATAATGTTTAATTTGGGCACCCTGTGGCCAGGTCTAATTGACACATAAAATTAACCATCACAGCTGTTTATTTGGGCAATTGCTTCTTTCATGCTTTTATTCTCATTGTTATCCTTCCCTAGCCCCACCCCACTGCTTGTCATTCATCTCTTTAATATAAACTCACAAGATAGTTTCCAAGTGATCCAAACATCAGTTTTCCTCATCATTGGTAAATTAACGAACATTACTTGCTTCTGGAAACTTCTTACCTTTAGTACTCTCAGGAGTTTCAGAAGCTCTTGTCCATCCTGGGCTTTTATCTATGGCACTCCTATGACCTATGACACTTTCTATTTGAAGCTTCCAGTCTCAGGAGTAGAAGTTTTACCTTTTCCAAAACTCTCCCATCTGCCATTCAGAAATGTACTGTCCTTGGTGTACGATTTATGTTTTCCAAATTGATATTATGTTGATAATATATTTTGTCAGTCCTGTTTGACCTCCACAGCACATGTTTAAGGTCTGTTAAGTTCAGTCTCACAATTCTTTACCTTCTTTGAGTTTAATTTCCAATGTTCTCCAGCCAAAGACCACCATAACACACCTGTAATGTGTTACATTCATTATTAAGTTAATCATTGTTAGCTCATAGTTTGGTTTACTTACTACGGCAGTAAGAGAAATGATGGAGAGTCTGGGCGAAGGTGTTACAAAAGACGTACAGGATTTGGGCTGTGATTATCTTAATAAATCTTATCCAGGAGGAGGGCAAACAAGATCAAGGCTAGTGTTATAAGTGGAAAAGCAGCAGCAGTCACTCTTTATAGGGTAATTAGAATAGCAAGCTTTACAGGACAAAGAATCCATTGTCTTCAATAATAAAAAGAAAAGGCTGGCAGAGAGAAGCAGTAGTCACTCATATTGGCCAGGTCAGGGGAATGCTCAGTCATCTTTGTGGCCTGGACGATGTTCCTGTTTCGCCTCTGTTCAGACATGCTTACAGAGTAGTCTTGGTGCTGTCTTGATCTATCACAACCATGGAGTGGCCTTGTCTGACATTTGTGTTCTGTGAAATTACTTCTGTTTAGCAGGGCAACACCAAAGCATAACTGTGAGTGGGAAGACAGCTTGTAACAGCACCAAAGCCTAACTGATAGTTCCAGGCATCTCCTGGTGGCCTGGGTATACTTTTCTCTTTCTCACACCAAATTACGCATTAATTTCTCCTCTGAATTAGTTATCACTTACTATTACTACTTCTTTTCATGACATTTAATTTGATGCAGCTTCCTTAGTCATTGGACTGCATGTGTGCCATGTCTCCTCAAGGAGATGAGAGCACCTACAGGGTAGTGATTAAGGCTTA